>OX393565.1:5009042-5336542 GCA_947652115.1 Blastomussa wellsi | reverse complement strand
AAACGAAGGGCTCTGGAGACACAGGATTTCCAGTCCGAGATTCTAGGACTTACGGACTTCATGTATTTAGCATTGATGTTTCTACATGTTGTGTGTTGTAATAAGGCGGCCGGCGCCGGTGAACATTTGACTTCCGTTTAAGATTTCTTTGTTCTCAACAGCCAATAAAAAAATTCGAATTTTTTGGAAAATCGTATGTCCCCAGAGTCCTTCGTTTTTCGTGCCAAGGCCCTGCCGGCTAAGAGAAACGAAAACGGCTATGGGGACGAGAATGACCAAAACCAAAGCAATTAGCCATTTTATGAAACGAGCAGGGGACTGTTCACTGGGAACGAATACAGTACAACCAATAGAATCGAAAAATTAAGCTGTCATCGCAAAGAACATTCAAACAGACGTCCATACTTCTCTTGTTTCAGGGATTTTGTAAGACCCACCACTACTGACATATCTTTACTCCAATAAATTATAATGCTTAAATTTCCTTAACGCTTGGATGCTCTTTCGTGTGGTGGGATTCACTTTTCAACCTAATCGAAAAAAAAATTGACTGTTGGCGACCAGAATTTCATTGCTAGTCGCCAACAGGCGACTAACTTTTAGCATTGTGTCAATGTTTTCAACAAGCGCCGCGCGCGCCCAAGGAATTAAATCGAAAAATTTCGCGTTTGATTTCAGCAAGAAACTTACCCCTTGTCTTGTCAAAGTTTTTAATCTCCACATAAATTAAAAAGATTAAAAGTAAAGGTAAGATTCCCGTTAGATGACCTTCAACAACCATTGTAAACTACGCACTCCATCGACATTTAGCGGCCGCCATATTTTCAGCGGTTTCGTCTAAAAGCCATACCATGGGCGCAATTTTGTTCGGAAGTGGCCTGGAACGAGCAATATGGCCGCTTGTTCGTGTGTATGTTCGTGGCTTCTTGAAGGCTTCGTACTTCTGGTCAGTCTTCAAACTAAGAGAGCCATCTAATGTCAAGGAAACGTTCTTCAGAACTCAATGTTTTCGTGTTTTGCTGCGAGACAAAAATTTCACGAACCACTTTTTGGCGACCAGATTTGTTCATTTGGCGACTGAAAATTTCGGACCCTGTTTTGGGACATAGCCAGTCCTCTGCTCGTTTATAAAATGGCTAATTACTTTGGTCAGTCACAAAGGACGGAGATAATGCAGTGATCCAATCAAAACTCGAAGTAATTGTACGTAGCTGACGAAAAGCGCGGGAAAACGTGTACGCACGACCCACGATTGGTTTTGGTTTTACTTCTGACTGGTTGAAAAAGTGACGCGAGATTTTTAAACCAATCACTGAACGTAGTAATGGAAAACCAAGGACATTTGCTAATTTCTTTCTACGCTCTAATACCGGCCTTTACAAAACTGTCTACATATTTATGCTATATTTTATTGATAAAGTTCGAAAGTAATATAGTAGTGGTGGTCTGGGAATATACATACTGTATATATAGTTTTTGATTTAAAGTCTTAGTTGAGACTAGGCTATTTTCATTAGTCATTTTCTCTCTTGTTTATTAATTAACTAGATACAAAAGTGCATGTACTCTAGGCCTGAGACTGCAGGTACATTGGAAAACTTCAAAACTTAAAGTTAAGCTTTCCCAGTACTCACATCACGAAACGAAAACGAAAGCGAAACGTTTTTTTTATATAGTTTCATCTTCGCAACTCCCATTGTAACTTGTTTAACAGAGTTATTGTCAGAAGAACGAGAGCGTCAGATAAGCAATACACTTAATGTCTCATAGATGAGACATTTTGAAAAGTTTAGCCTAAATGTTTCAAATGTGTCAATTGCAATCCTTCTCAATCTTCCTCATTCACCGCCATCCTTGATTCTTATTTGTTGTCTTTGGCACCTTGTAAATGTTGTGTGACCCCGAGTGAATTGTAACTATCAGCTGTGCTTGAGTCTTCTTCTCCAGACAGCTTTCGCCTGATGTCAAGTGCACGCTGTGCAGACTGAAGAGCTAATGAATAGTCACCTTGTGTATGTTCTGTTGCAATATAATTTGGTTTTATCAACTGGGTTGATAATGTGAATTCGCCACCTTAAAGAGATTCAAGAGCTGACGTTTCGAGCGTAAGCCCTTCGTCGGAGCGATTATATTGTTATACTTTCCACCGACGCAGCACCACAGTTTCTTTAGAAACTTACCCCTCTATTCATATGTTGTGTTACCCCGAGTTCTCTGTAACTATCGGCTGAGCTTGAGTGTTCTTCTCCAAACAGTTTTCGCCTGATGTCAAGTGCACGCTGTGTAGACTGAATAGCTGAGGTATAGTCGCCTTGTGCACGTTGTGTGACCCCGAGTGAATGGTAACTATCAGCTGTGCTTGAGTGTTCTTCTCCAAACAGCTTTCGCCTGATGTCAAGTGCACGCTGTTTAGACTGGATAGCTGAGGTATAATCACCTTGTGCATGTTGTGTGACCCCGAGTGAATTGAAACTATCAGCTGTGCTTGAATGTTCTTCTCCAAACAGTTTTCGCCTGATGTCAAGTGCACGATGTTTAGACTGAATAGCTGAGGTATAGTCACCTTGTGTATGTTGTGTGACCCCGAGTTCTCTGTAGCTATCAGCTGTGCTTGAATGTTCTTCTCCAAACAGTTTTCGCCTGATGTCAAGTGCACGCTGTTTAGACTGAATAGCTGAGGTATAGTCGCCTTGTGCATGTTGTGTGACCCCGAGTTCTCTGTAGCTATCAGCTGTGCTTGAATGTTCTTCTCCAAACAGTTTTCGCCTGATGTCAAGTGCACGCTGTTTAGACTGAATAGCTGAGGTATAGTCGCCTTGTTCATGTTGTGTGACCCCGAGTTCTCTGTAGCTATCAGCAGTGCTTGAATGTTCTTCTCCAAACAGTTTTCGCCTGATGTCAAGTGCACGCTGTTTAGACTGAATAGCTGAGGAATAGTCGCCTTGTGCATGTTGTGTGACCCCGAGTTCTCTGTAGCTATCAGCTGTGCTTGAATGTTCTTCTCCAAACAGTTTTCGCCTGATGTCAAGTGCACGCTGTGTAAACTGAATAGCTGAGGTATACTCGCCTTGTGCACGTTGTGTGACCCCGAGTGAATGGTAACTATCAGCTGTACTTGAGTGTTCTTCTCCAAACAGTTTTCGCCTGATGTCAAGTGCACGCTGTGTAGACTGAATAGCTGAGGTATACTCGCCTTGTGCACGTTGTGTGACCCCGAGTGAAGGGTAACTATCAGCTGTGCTTGAATGTTCTTCTCCAAACAGTTTTCGCCTGATGTCAAGTGCACGCTGTGTAGACTGAATAGCTGAGGTATACTCGCCTTGTGCACGTTGTGTGACCCCGAGTGAAGGGTAACTATCAGCTGTGCTTGAGTGTTCTCCGCCAACCAGTTTTCGCCTGATGTCAAGTGCACGCTGTGCAGACTGAATAGCTGAGGTATAGTCGCCTTGTGCATGTTGTGTGACCCCGAGTGAATGGTAACTATCAGCTGTACTTGAGTGTTCTTCTCCAAACAGTGTTCGCCTGATGTCCAGTGCACGCTGTGTAGACTGAACAGCTGAGGTATAGTCACCTTGTGCATGTTGTGTGTCCCCGAGTGAATTGTAACTATCAGCTGTGCTTGAGTGTTCTTCTCCAAACAGTTTTCGCCTGATGTCAAGTGCACGCTGTTTAGACTGAATAGCTGAGGTATAGTTACCTTGAGCATGTTGTGTGACCCCGAGTGAATGGTAACTATCAGCTGTACTTGAGTGTACTTCTCCAAACAGTTTTCGCCTGATGTCAAGTGCACGCTGTGCAGACTGAATAGCTGAGGTATAGTTACCTTGAGCATGTTGTGTGACCCCGAGTGAATTGTAACTATCAGCTGTGCTTGAGTGTACTTCTCCAAACAGTTTTCGCCTGATGTCAAGTGCACGCTGTGCAGACTGAATAGCTGAGGTATAGTCACCTTGTTCATGTTGTGTGACCCCGACTGAATGGTAACTATCAGCTGTACTTGAGTGTTCTTCTCCAAACAGTTTTCGCCTGATGTCAAGTGCACGCTGTGCAGACTGAATAGCTGAGGTATAGTCACCTTGTTCATGTTGTGTGACCCCGAGTTCTCTGTAGCTATCAGCTGTACTTGAGTGTTCTTCTCCAAACAGTTTTCGCCTGATGTCAAGTGCACACTGTTTAGACTGAAGAGCTGAGGTATAGTCGCCTTGTGCATGTTGTGTGACCCCGAGTGAATTGTAACTATCAGCTGTGCTTGAGTGTACTTCTCCAAACAGTTTTCGCCTGATGTCAAGTGCACACTGTTTAGACTGAATAGCTGAGGTATAGTCACCTTGTTCATGTTGTGTGACCCCGACTGAATTGTAAGTATCAGCTGTGCTTGAATGTTCTTCTCCAAACAGCTTTCGCCTGATGTCAAGTGCACGCTGTTTAGACTGAATAGCTGAGGTATAGTCGCCTTGTGCATGTTGTGTGACCCCGACTGAATTGTAACTATCAGCTGTGCTTGAGTGTTCTTCTCCAAACAGCTTTTGCCTGATGTCAAGTGCACGCTGTGCAGACTGAAGACCTGAGGCATAGTCGCCTTGAGCAAGTTGTGTGGCCCCGAGTGAATGGTAACTATCAGCTGTGCTTGAATGTTCTTCTCCAAACAGTTTTCGCCTGATGTCAAGTGCACGCTGTGTAGACTGAATAGCTGAGGTATACTTGCCTTGTGCATGTTGTGTGACCCCGAGTGAATGGTAACTATCAGCTGTGCTTGAGTGTTCTTCTCTAAACAGTTTTCGCCTGATGTCAAGTGCACGCTGTTTAGACTGAAGAGCTGAGGTATAGTCACCTTGAGCATGTTGTGTGACCCCGAGTTCACTGTAACTATCAGCTGTGCTTGAGTGTTCTTCTCCAAACAGTTTTCGCCTGATGTCAAGTGCACGCTGTTCAGACTGAAGAGCTGAGGTATAATCACCTTGTGTATGTTGTGTGACCCCGAGTTCTCTGTAACTATCAGCTGTGCTTGAGTGTTCTTCTCCAAACAGTTTTCGCCCGATGTCAAGTGCACGCTGTTTAGACTGAAGAGCTGAGGTATAATCACCTTGTGCATGTTGTGTGACCCCGAGTTCTCTGTAACTATCAGCTGTGCTTGAGTGTTCTTCTCCAAACATTTCTCGCCTGATGTCGAGCGCACGCTGTTGGACTTGAAGAGCTTTTGAATAGTTTTGCATGTGGAATTGAACTTTCGCAAAGTCCATGTAGCTCTTTAAAAGTGCTTCCCTGTGTACTGCATCACTAGTATCAGAGCTTCGTTCGCAATTCGGGAAGTTTTCATTTGTTCTCTTCAATTTCTTTATTGCATGTTCATGGTAGCTTATCCTTTCCGCGGACAAATTTGCTGCTTCTTGCAGCTTTCTGAACACACCCTGTAGTATACTATTTACATTGCGCTGGAAATTAAGTAAGCCAAGTGAATTTTGGGGAATGAGTTCTTCCAGTTCTTTAACTATGTTTAGTGCAGTGTTACTTAGACATTTCTTGGTGTCAGAATCAGATAAATATTCTGCTGCTTTGCTAACAATTACAAGAATTTCCATTTTTAGTGGCTGATTGATTAAGATTTCGTACATTCTTTGTGTTGTTTCGTCTTTTTCATCAACTTCCATTCCAGTGTTTTCCATTGCAGGAATGATAAGTAGTTTTGTGTCTCCCGCTGTTTTGCATTCCTGGAGTGCCTTGCTGTAAAACAGTGACATCCTCGCCGAGTTCTGTTTAAAGCGGTAGTAAATAGCCAGGATCTGAGACGCAATAATTCGAAGAATCCTCTTCTCGGAGGAGCTATCCATTGATGAAAGAGCCTTTTCTAAGCATTGAACTCCTTCCTCCGTGTTGCCGGTAGCTAGTTGGTAGATGCCGCTATAGCACAAATGTTTTCCTTTATCACTAACCGAGACCAAAGAACACGACGCTTCAACATCCTTCCCTTGAGAGAGCAGCTGCATTGGTTTTCCTCCTGTGCAGCAAGTTATCTCAAAAAAAGCCCTGGAAACAAGCAATTTCTCACTGTAGAGTACATTGTTTTCAAGTTTCTCAGCATTCCTTATAGCTGTATCGTAAATCTTGTAAATCATGTGTGCTTCATGCCAATAAAGTTGGTCCAGAAACAATTCAGCTTTCATCAAGACCTCCAACACGTCGTGGACTGTTTTACAATCTGAACAACCTTTTATTAAACTTTGGACAATAATTTGTTCTTCTTCGTAGAAGTCGATAAACGCGGACATTGAATGGCCTGTCAAGAACTGTTCATTTAGCTTCTCGAATCGGGAGACGTAAAATGCACACAATCTAGATTCAGCGTTAAAAACCGTTTCTCCCATTTCATGATCACGCTTTCCCTTTTGGTTTGCAAAAGAATGTAGTAGTTGATGCATAACGAATGACCCAGACTTGGAACTTGAATCGAGAAGAGATTTCCGCCGAAGGCTATAAAGTATCTTCTTTGCCATGGAAATTTGTGGTATACCCAGAACAGCTGCAGCAACCGTTAGATCGAAACTCTCTGGAAGAACGCTCAAGGACACAAGAGCTTCTTTTTCTTGAGCAGAAAGTCTCTGAAACGAAGAGTCAAATAGGAGTTTCAATCTCAGATTGCTCGGATAACCCGGATTGTCTAAAATCTCGACAATGTTATTGCTTTCTAAAGACTCCAAGTAGTCATCTAGAACTCGACTGGGTTGAACGTCGTCCTCAGAAATGGACGAACACAATAACTTCATGGCCAAAGGTACATGGCCGCAGATTTGCGTAATTCGTTTGCAGTCAGAAGGAGTCGCATTTGGGAGTAATTCATTAACCAGACTTTGTGAAGAGGATTCATCTAATGGTCTTATTCGGACTGCCTGGTGACGTTGAAATTGCACATTCATAAATTCGAACGATTCCCTTGTGGTAATAACGATTGTAACCTTTTCATTTCGTGTGAGAATGTCTTGAAGGAAATGTATGAAATCCTCCTTC
Source organism: Blastomussa wellsi (assembly GCA_947652115.1). NCBI lineage: Eukaryota > Metazoa > Cnidaria > Anthozoa > Scleractinia > Plerogyridae > Blastomussa > Blastomussa wellsi. The sequence continues at coordinate 5,329,540 of OX393565.1, read as the reverse complement.
AATTCTGGCACTACGCTTTCCAATACCTCATCAGCATTATCAAGAATCAACACAAAGCAGCGATCAGAAATTTCGCTCAAAAGTTGGAACAGCTCGTCATCAAGCGAAAGACGCTGAGGTGGTTGATCATTTGTGGCTGGTCGTCTGAAAAAGCTAAGAAGCTTAGATGTTAGATCAGCTTTAGACCGCACTCCCCGTAGGGAGAGGAAGTAGACAGGCGATCCATCTGAGTGAAGTTGATGTCCTACTGCAGTCACCACAGACGTTTTTCCAAATCCTGGCGAGCCCCAGACCGACACGATTCGGGTAGATTCGGACGTCACGTGATCAGTGATTTCTTCACACTCTCTCTGGCGACCAGTGAAGTGTGGAACCATTGGGGGAAGACTTGTTCTTGGCAAGGACGAGTTTTTTTCTTTTAAAAGACAAAATAAAAACAATAAATATCGTGGGAATTATGTTTCACCAGATAAACGTTTTTCCAAACAGGCCGTACCTTCAAGTGAAACTTGTGCAATGACTAGTATAATAAGATACATTAATTACGGTATTGTATAGGTGTAGATAGATTGTTACCTTGCTGTTCTTGAGCTAGCGCTGATTTCAACTCCACGATGTCTTCTTTACTTGCAGTGCCTTCAACTTTTTCTTTTATCTCAGTTGACATGGCTTTTAACTCATCGATATCTGAACTTACGCCCTCGAGAAACCTGATATATGCCCGTTTCTCCTCGTTGATTCCTTGCTCCAATTTGCGAACTTCTTTTGTGGGAAAATCCGATTCAATCAAACCACCAATGGCATCAATGGGGTATGTCTTGACTCCGAGAGCTTTGAATGCATCTTTAGCATGTTTCACGTATTGGTCAAATGTGGGTTTGTCAATCTCAGAAGTGGATGAGTGGCAAAGTAAATTCCTTAACAGGCGAAGTTGATCAATCGCGAGAGCAAATGTCTCGGCCTGGTTTCCACCCGGGCTCACCATAGTTGCATGGAACGATCCAAGAGGCAATTTATGGGGCTTCACGTACAGATCACTGAGTGTCCTGCGATGACCTTTGCTGTCCGGCAAAGAGAAGGACCTCGCGTAAATAGTGGCCTGGAACAAGGCGGTACAATCCCATTCATCATAAGAAACATTTGTGGGAACTTTGGTTGTGCCTCCCTCTGTAGTGAGAAACAAATTTCTCACAGCAGTGGAGTCATCCCAGGGTTGAAAACCAGGGAGATGTCCAATGCTGGTGTCCCACATGGATCTGAAAGTTTGACGTATGGCATCAGGAAATTGTTTCAGTACAATGGAAGCAAACTTGAAATAGTTCAACTGCTCGTCCCGAAACGGCTGCAGAGCCATTTTTGTTATCAACAATTGTCAATGATCTCCAGGACGACCTGATAAAATTAAAGAAAAACACGCTAGATGCTGCCTTGACAAGGAAATATTGCTAAAAAGGAATACTAAAGTATGACTTGGGCTCAACTCAAATAGCTTTAAAAAGAGCCAATCGAGGCGGGGGCAAGAATTTAGATAAAAATTAATTACAATGAAAATAAAAGATAATAAATTTATCGATTAACAATGTAACAGGATATAAGAGTTAGGAGTAGTGTCCCTTGCTGTTGCCTTATAAAGTGAAGGTTAGGGGTAAAATAAAAATGGAAACATTTTAGGGAGGCTAATAATCTTACGCCTCGCTTCTGTTAAGGGAATCATGCAGTGCTCCATGTAAGATTAAAAATGCCGTGTTCCATTTTCAAATATCTTTAGTATTTCCCGAGAAATTTAAGTTTAAAATAAAATTAAAATATGCAAATTAGGATGCTCATGACATCATCTACTCAACCCAGTTTTATATCAAGCAAATAAATAGGGCTATTTGTGTCAGTTTTTTCAGAGACAATTGAAAATGAGCACACTAATAGTTCTACAGGCGACACACCTGCAGTTATGATTAAATCATGTTTCCATGGCAACACACTCTTTTCCAGTCTCCTCAAACCTTTTTTTCAGTATAGGAGTGATTTTTGGCCGAGAAAAATTACTGACCAGGCCAAGCAACCAACCTAACACATAAATATGTTTGTGAGATCTTGCAGATCAAATTTTCTTCTCATGCAGTCTACTTTTTAATGCTTTATTATGGCTTTGATTGGAGACATGCGAATTTCGCCAAAATGTCGAAAGAGCCTCCGAGAAAGACTTTGACACCACAAAAATGTTTGGTTTGTTGACGCAATATTGGGGTTACGCCTGCATCACCCGCCGCTGTACGCCACAATCCCCGATCGCACGCTAGTATGCCACAAAATGTCAAACCCACGCCGAAGACACTGAATGTACCCTGGCTAGTGTGGAGGTGCGATTGTAAAAGTTCAGCCCAAAACTTAACCGAACAGGACTAAGATGTCTGAATCGTCAAGTGTTTCAAGAGGTGACATGCTGAAAGTGACATACAAGATAACGTCGGACCCAAACAAAAATTTAGTAAATTGCTTACTCAGATTAATGCATGTGGCTGTTTTCAGGTAGCAAGGCCATGAAATGAACAACACAGTCCAACTTGTGGGCTTTTGAACCAACCAAGACTAGATTGAAACAAATCAACACTCTGAGTTCCACTTCATTAATCCAGAACTTGAATTTTTACGTAATGTTTAAAGGAGTACTTGAGTGTTTTAAACCTGATAAAACACGTGCTGTGAGTTTTTTGAACCGCTTCAAACACATTTGTGATAGATCTATTCATTTGTAGAATAATCCTGGGGTTTATTATTACTTTCTGGCCGGAGATTTGTTTTATTAAAAATTTAGCCGTGTCTATAAAAGACACTCATTAAACATTAATTTCTTTTGTATGTCCTTTATGAATTATTGAGTTTTTGAAAGTGCATTTTAATTATGTGAAACCGAAAGTGAATTAACCAACTCCCCACTGATCAATGAAATGTAATCTTAGCTTTCCTTTTCAACTTGTTGGACTCGATTTGCGCGTCCTGTAAATTTTCGTTTGCTAGCTTTGTGAATATGATTGAGTTCCTCTTCTCTCTACGAGGACGTAATGTTTAAATGAGGGTCTTAAATAGCAGTAATTGGGAATTAGCATTCTTGTACACGCATACCGATGAGAATCGGAGCTTTGTCGTCTTCAAGTTACTTTCACTACTCACTAGACTCGATCAAAGTAATCAGATATGCTAACTACAAAGAACTCGGTGATATACATCTACAAATAGACTTACTTACAATTCGAGCTCTCAGAGCATAAAACGAGAAGCGAACGAATCAACAACGAACGGCAACATTTTATACACTCTGTGATAGATCGATCCGCCGATTAAATTCATAGCCTGGTACGACATACATTAACTACATTGAGAGTTTTAAATACCTTAATCGATATCGGCTCTATGCAGGCTGGAAAACGGTACAATGGGCAAAACAATAGAAGAACAACTCGCCAAACGTTAACACATATTTTCAAGTGTAAACGAAATATACAGGAAGTCAGATCACGTGCGCAGTCTCAAGGGTTTGTTTACTGTTGTATTGAATTCAAATTCTAATCATGTAAGACGTCACTAGGTGTAACGTTTCGTGACTACTATACAACATGAGCCAAATTTAGAGGTCGAGTCGCCGCCACATCGCCTATTTCGAGCGAAGGAAAGAAACTCTGCTCTTCCGTAGTGCATGCAAATCATTCCGCTTCTTGCATGAACTCCCATGCTGTGCTGCAGGACGATTCTTCAGAAGATGATGTTGTAGGTTCGATTTATTTTCGCTGTATGTGTTGATAGAAGCGATTTTTTTTGTTTGTGTGTTTGTAAGGAACTCTCCCAGAAGGTGAAGTTACCGACACGGAAAATGCGAGCGACACCAGTCAACTAGAAATACGTTCAACAAGGGGACAAGGCAGAGGCAGAGGGCGAGAAGAGGCTGGGAAGGAAGAGGAACACATGAGAGAGGTCAGTCAGTAGAGAGAAGACGGGCAACGCGCAGAGCTATAGGAAGGGGTACAGGAAGGGATGCTAGAGCTGCAAGAGGTCGTGGAAGAAGACAATTGATGGTAGAGGAGGATGCGGAAGAAAGACAGGCTAGAAGAGGGGGTGAATAGGGGTACGCGAATCCGCCAATCCGTGCCATTTTTTGGCCAAATCCGTTAATCCGCCACTATTTTCGCAGAAATCCGCAACCGCATTCCTTGAAAACTTTCTGTGTCATAGTTTCACTGAAAGGACAGTAGATGTTGTTTTCGGTTAAAAATTTTCAAGAGGTTTCGTTTCATTACATTTTTTGAGGCAGTTCTAATGTAAAGCGGTGGTTTGGGTCTCGTGCAAACAGAAAATGGACAAAACGAGAACATTGAGACCAGGACTAAAGACACGCCAAGGCCACGATACGAACTTCATGGTTCATGGCATAAAGAGTCCGGAATCCGAGCTAAAATTATCAACTAATCCGCGATCCACTGCGTTATCGAAATCCGCGAATCCGCTTAATTTTTCGCTGAAATCCGCAATCCGTGTGCTTTTTAAGGCTAAAGCCGTTGATCATTGAACCTATTCAGCCCCCTCCTAGAATCGGGACGGGAGGCAGTGGAGCAAAACATATGCTGCAAATAGTACTTTGCTGGATTTTAATTGCGTCAAAAAGAAGTTAGATCACAGAAGCAGAAGGTATTGGAATGTGTGAGAAGGAAGTGGAATGTGTGAGGGTCTGTACCCATAATCCCCCAAGAGTATTGTTCTCCCACAGGCCCGCGCGGCCTTGGTAATAAAGAGGAAAGCACATGGTCGAAATGTTGACTACAGTAATAGCCCGCGTATAAGAACCTGAATTTTTAAATTTAGCCTAAATAGGTTCTTATATAAATGGTACTTAAAGCAAATTTAGGCTGCCAAGGTTCTTAAAATAGGTTATTATATTTTCATATGAATTTCATCTGAATATAGTATATATATTAAAAATATCATCTCATAATACATTATAAATCATTTATTTTTACCATAGAGCAATGCCTATAGATAGTTCAGTGAAGGTACAGTATATGTCCTTAACAAAACATAACAACATTTGATATTTTACATTTAATATTTTGTGATTCAGAGTTGGAGATTGTCAGAAAGCTTATCAATACTGTAGTAGAGTACAGTACTTGCAAATACTTAGGGAATGGTTTGAATAGCAAACACAATAGACATACAACATGGTACTTAAGCTTAAACGAAAAAAAAGTTATGTCAAGTTACTTTTAAATAGATGATGTTCTTAATTCAGCCGTTTCTACCTGTACACTTTTACAGCAACCCCACTGATAAGAACCTAACTTAAAATTTTAGCCTTTATAGGTTCTTAAAATGGAAATTTTAGCCTAACAGGTTCTTAAAACCCAGGTTCTTATACGCGCGCTATTTATTGACGTTTAGTTCGCCGTTTTGCCGCTCGAGAGCCCGTTGTAAAGCATTTATCGGCGAGCGAGTTACAAAATTGGTGTTTCCAGGAGGGCTATTCAGCCGACAGAAGGGAAAAAGATCGTAGTTTACACGAGAAAGTCGAGACACAACCCTTTACCTATGTTATCGAGCGATAGCCGTGTGAGGAACGAACTGTTTTGTTGATGCAACGAAATGGACAAGATGAGAGACTAAAGACCTGGATTTACGAGTAAGGTATCACGTTAGTAGTTCAGCTAAGAGATGGCCGAGGAGTTTCAGTTGATAATTCATACGGAACTTTGCAAAGTGACTGAAGAAAACACCAGGTTGGTGACAAAACATTTAAAGATAAATGAAGAGGAATTAAATGATAAAACAAAGGTTTCGATCATCAATAAAATCGCTAATGTTATCGAGAAAGAATTGGCAATTGCAAGTATACAGGAAGAGGAAAAAGTGACTTTTCTTTAAGCGATCGTTGAAATTTTGAATGACATTCCACCGTCACTTGAAGATGTCAATAAGGATAAGAGTGAGTTATTTACTTTAAAGAAGGAGATCGAAGAGCTTAAACTTTTGCACAAGCAGCTGTGAGTAAAGCAGATAGTACTAATTAAAGGTCAAGCAGGAGTCAAATTCACAGCCAGGTGATGGCATGTCATCCTCCCTACTAAGGCGTCAGTTTAAGATAAAAGGCCAGATTGGAAACCTAGACCAAAAGATACGTTAAATTACAGTTCATTACGGGAACAAATTGACACAGGTGTGGAACAAAAGTACAAAGAGCATGAGATTGTAGATGGAGTAATTCGTGCCATCAGTTCTGGGTTAGTTTTAAGACGTTATCTGGAATCCTTCAAGGCTCTCTCTCTCTCTCTCTTGACCGCTTAAAGAAGATCCTTCGTAGTCATTATGGGGTTAAGAATACTTCAGAACTGTACCTGAGCTTAGCATCCATCTGCCAAGGTGGAAAAAAAACACCGCCGGCTTTCCTAAAGCGAGCCCTTGACTTAAGACAGAAGATGTTCTTTGCAAGCCAGGAAAGGGAAGATACATTGAAGTATGATGCTGATCACATCCAACAGCTAGCTCTTTCGTAGAACCGTGGAGACTGGCCTACAAGATGAATTTTATTGACATTATCATAACAAATTTTAGGCAGGTTGTTAGACGAGGAGACCTCAGGAAGCCACCAGGCATCACAATATTAAACGAGATAAGGACTGCGAGAGAGAGCGGCAGAAACTAACTCAGAAACTATTTTAATAAAAACTCGAGCACTTTGTTCTTAAAGATAAGTTGTAGGACTCGGAGATACTGTAAGCAGTTTTAATAGCGTCAAAATGCCACGGACGACATCGTTTTTTAGGGGAGGAGAGTGTGAGGGTCTGTACCCATAATCCCCTGAGAGTATTGCACTCCCACAAGCCCGCGCGGCCTTGGTAATGAAGAAGAAGGCACATTGCTAAGTTTCATACCGTAAGTTACTGGGTCGAGTGCAGACTTGAGCGGACAAATTAAAAAAAAAATAATGGCTACATTGACGACTGTATCGGCGCTACCTCTTCTACCAGAGAGGATCTTAATCAATTTATAACCGCTGTTAATTCTTTTCATCCTGCCCTTAAATATACCTGGGAAATTTCCTTAGCATTCCTGGATATCAAAGTCTCTATCGAAGGCAACAGTTTATGCACCAGTGTGTACTACAAACCCACAGATTCTCATAGCTATTTGTTGTATTCATCCTCACATCCATCACATGTCAAGAATTCCATTCCTTATTCTCAGTTTCTTAGACTACGCCGTCTTTGTAGTGACGACTCTGATTTTTTTTTAAAATCAGAGGAAATGTGCAATTTCTTCGACAAACGCGGCTATCCTGCTTCTGTTGTTCAAGCGGGCCATCATCGCGCCCAGCAAATTGACCGACAGTCAGCACTACAAACGTCACAGAGAGAAAACAACGATAGAATTCCATTCACCCTCATATTTCACCCTCACAACCACGCAGTTAAATCCATCATTCTCAAAAACTTTAAATTACTTCAAAATGATCCCGACACTGGTAGAATCTTTTCGCAACCTCCATTAATTTCATTTAAACGCGACAAAAACATAGGTAACTTTTTAGTCAGAAGTGCATTCCAAACTAGTGATGAACCCGGAACTTTTAAATGCCCTCGCGCACGATGCAAAACATGCCCTTTCATTCACAACGTTGACAAAATATCGGGACCCAAGCGATCTATCAAAATCACTGATCATTTCACCTGTACCTCAGCCAATGCCATCTTCTGTATAACTTGCACTCTTTGCAAAAAGTTATAGATCGGCGAAACAGGGAGACGACTTGGCGACCGATTCCGAGAACACCTTCGTGACGTAGAGAAAGACGACAAAAATGTATCGAAACCGGTCTCGAGACACTTCAATCTCCCAAATCATTCTAAGCGACATATGACAGTCTGCGGCCTTTCCCTTCACCAAGGAAACACGGAAAGCCGTAAAACTCTAGAACAAAAATTTATTTTTCAAATGGGCACTCTTAATCCTCACGGTATCAACAAACGCTTTTCATTCAACTAATTTATTCCGAAGTTTTCACGTTACCAGGCACCAGCCAATAGCGAAGCTCCATCTTTCTGTATATAAAAACACACGACGCACAATTCCTTGATTCGCTCCGACGAAGGGCTAACGCTCGAAACGTCAGCTCTTGAATCTTTTTACGGTGGCCAATTCACATTATCAACCCAGTTGATAAAACCAAATTATAACATTTTTAAAAGTTATCATATGATAAGTTTACAGCTTTGTCATGTTATGGTCAATTGACAGCTGTCAAAAGAAGGTATCCGCTGACCAGTATCACATGACAAGATCGCAGGCTCAGATTTAGAACTCATCGAGGTCATGTGTTTTTTGAAGTTTATTGATCGCCGGCTCAGGTCCTATTTTTGGCTTCGGGCAGGATTTTTTAGCTTTTCATGGTCATTCTCAGCGGAAATTATGCAATTGGAGCTGACGTTTTTAATAATTCTTATTTATTTCAGCTGTGGAATCTTTTATTGAGTAGTTGCGCACGCTAGTCCTTTTAATGAACGCAATTTCAGCAAGCAATTTCAGAAATTATTAAAGTGTATATGACATGAACAATATTTCCTGCTTATTTGAAAGGCCTTTTCAAAATTCAGAAGAATGGCGTTTTTCTTTTTGAAATATCTTTTTTTCATTTTAGAGATATTGTCATTTTTCTATTATGCAAATTAGATCAGTGAGGTTTGCAACTAAAAATGGTAAAATAAACAACATCTCTAAAACTATCGAAGCAGTGTTCTTGAAACTTGGCACCACAAATGTGCATCCCAAAAGAAACAAAATGACATCCTTACGACTGTTGCCATGACAACATTTTTGCCGCTGGTGTTGTCTTAATAAAAACTGGAAATCCCAGTTTTTGTTTTAAACCAAGAACCATCTACCATAGGCTCGATTTCCAGCCGCTGTTCGGGATGCTGGGAATCAGGACAGTATGGGAACTATCTCTGTTCCAAGTGGGGTGCTTTCCATTTTCTCAGTCCGACCAGTCGGGCTAATCGAGATAAACTGTTGCAAAATGGAAAGACATTTTCCAATTTAACCGCGTCAACAGGAGGAATAGTCCTTTCCATTTTGCATTCCATTCTCCAGTCGGTCCGCCCCAAGAATCCACTGAGCTGAAGTGAGGCAACTAACTAGTTTGTGAAAATGGAACGGTAAAATTCGGTTCCATCGGCCTGACCGATCAAAGTGGACCACCTCCAGAGGTGGAACCGAATATTCCAGTCGAAACGAACCGAAACGGAACTTTCCATTTGAATTCTTACCTAAATGACCAAACTTTTTGGGTTAATGGAAAACACCCTTGGTCTCACTTTAGAGGTTGCAAATGCGGATATTTGGTTTTTTGACAGAGACTGGAGCTGAAAGAGTTACCATGGCAACAATACTAAGGGTTCCATTTTGTTTCTTTTGTGATGCACATTTGTGGTGCCAAGTTTCAAGAACACTGCTTCAATATTTCCAGAGATATTTTTATTCAGCATTTCACCACTTTTAGTTGCAAACCTCGTGACGTCATCACTAATCTAATTTGCATAATAGAAGAATTTCAGTGTCTCTGAAACGAAAAAAGGTATTTCAAAAAAACGCCATTCTTCTGCACTTCGAAAGGCCTTTCAAATAAGCAGAAAATATTTTTCATGTCATGTACACTTTAACAACCAGCAAAAATACGGAGCTCCGCTCTTGGGCTTGGCTAAATCAGTCCATAATTTGGTCTCTTGTCAACCTAAAATCTTCAAACTTGGTCAGATGACCAATTTCAACGCGACATTTTGTGTGGTAGTGTCAAATTATCGATTGAATAAAAGCTGAAACTCGCCCCAGTTCCCTGTGCAACTTCGGCCTATTGATTGTACGCTTGTTACTCTACATAACTGCCGTTGTTATCCTATTTCAAACGTTTTTTCGATTGTGTTTATGTTCCCGTTTCGCTTGATGAATTTAGCTAAGTGCCTTCAAGATTAAACCGGAAATTGTACCCTCTTTGTCATAAACAAGTAGTCACATATTTCCTCGTAAATTAAGGATTAACATCACGCCGATGAATATTAAGGATTAATATCCTCGTAAAATTAAGGATTAATATCACGCGACAGCTGCGCGACGCGGGCAATTTCTGTAACTTCCGAAAACCCGCGTGATATTAATCCTTAATTTTCCTCGGCCCCATGCGATGTTTACCTTATACGTTGGATATATACCATCTCATATCCAAAGCGCGCTCGTGGAATAACTGTTAAATACTGCCGAGATCTCGGCAAACTGAAACAAGCCCGGCTCATGTAATCAGGCCCTTAGATTTTGCTACGGGGCTATGCTGCTCGTATTCCAGTTCTTGAGAAGAACCAAAATGTGAAAGTAAAAGATGAAGAGAACGAGGAAGTGTGATCAAGAGAAGACGAAGTATGGTTTAGCTAAAATAGTTTTTCCCGCGGAAAACCCGCGTGGTCTTCGTGGCTTGTCCCCAGCCGTCATCAGTATCAGGTGGCGAGAGACATGTGTCCCAATCTGGAGTCGAGAATAAGTTATTTTATGCTGAAACTGTCCGAGGTCTCTGATTTCTACCCCCTCCGCTGGGGTAGGGGGTTCTCCCTTATGTGGGCAATACGGGACGTGCCGCTGAATAGGGTATGCTTTTTGTTCCCTCAGTCCTAAACAGGGGCAAATAACTACAGTTGGGGGGAGGGGTCCTGAGCCCCTTTCCAAACCAATCTTTTTCTACTTCCTGTTTGACGCTGAAATTCCGGCATCGACAGAATCGTCTGTTATTATTCAACTTTGGACCTCCCCTCCCTGTCAAAAATTTCTGGATTCGCCCCTGCATTCACTAATATGGTTAACTGCATTCTACAAAAGGGCAGGCTAACAGATTGTTTTTGGTCATGGAGATGTTTGTTTTATGAAAAGCAATCATCCAGACCAAAACATTGAAATTCAATTAGGAAATGAGGAGGCAATTATTGATTTGCTTACTGCGGGAACAAACAAACCGTTGCGATTACCAATTAACTTCCATCAAGGCACATAATAGCTTTTCTGGTTAATCCGATGACGTTGTGCTAACAAAATTGTGAGAAAAATTGCTCGAGAAACAGGTACCGACAAACAAACCAATCAAGATGTTAAAAATATTTCCATTTCTCTCTCAAAACATTTTCTACAGCACTAGTCACAACAATAAGCCACTTTGTTTAAAACATTGCACTGTGAGAGTACAGCAAAGAACGATACTAGATCGAGTTTTCCTGTGTCTAAAATCACCAGTTCTTTCTCAAATTTTCACCGCTTCACTGCTTCTTTGAGAGCGCCACAAAGCGGGGTCACATTAATTACTTATCCACCCCATATATGGTTTAATGGAAGACATAAAAACCGGCTGGTGGAAGTGAAAGGTTGACTGGCGATTGCGGGTGCCTTTCTTCGTGTTTCGACTTAACATTTTTGTCTTGTTTTGTAAATTGTGACCTGGATATCTGAGGAGTTTGCAAGTTTTTGAGTTCGTTGTCAAGAAGAATGAATTCAGTTTCAACGAGCAGCTAATGTTGGTTAAACGCGGAACCACAGTGTTACCATGAATTCAACCACAAGTGCAAAGAGGATTTCAAAACAAGCAATAAGAACGACCCGATGGTATGAATAGATTGAAATGGTGCTTTGGAAACCATATTGCGGGATTTTAAGAGAATGTTTCGTTCTCTTCAAAATATTTTGCCAAGAAGAGTAATTCCCCATCCCTTCTGGCTCGTTGTGTTTTTCGTCACTTGCGCGATTTTTATTTTCACAAGAAACGACAATTCAGAAACCATGTGTCTACGAAAACGGCAACTTCATAGCTCAGTCAACATGGACGAGTTAAAAACGATAACTTCCGACGGATGTGGAGACAAGGATTTCACCAGGAATGCAAATAATTCAGAAAAGAATTTAAAGAATGAGAAAAACTGCTCCGAACTGTTGAACGAAATCACTTTTTTACGGAAAAAACTTGAAATGTACGAACGGTTGAACAAATTTATGGAACTGGATTCGTTAGCAAGGAAATACGGCAGTAAAATGCGACAAAATATCCTTTTATTTTCGGACTCCGCCTGTGGGAGTTCGTTTCTCGGAGAACTTCTTAATCAGCATTCTCAAGTTTTCTACCTTTATGAGCCCTTACAGTCCCTGGATTATTACCGGGACAATCGCCCCGAGAGTGTTTACGACACGATGGTCACTCATTTACTCAATGGAATTTTCCATTGCAACTTCATGGAGCTTTCATATTACACAGACTTCTTGTCATTTCAGTACAGTTCTCTACGGCATCGCCTCTCTAGTCGGGCTTTATCCTCCCCTCCCTTATGCCCCGAGAACTACAATACGCCTCATTATAGCATTCGAAAGTGTACACCTTTAAGACCACAGTCGGCATCCGCGATTTGCCGGTTAAACAAACATACGGTGGTCAAAACAATTCGAGTCAAATCCATTCATAAACTTTCGTACCTTATGGACAACGAGGGGCCGGCAGATTATTCGCTCAAAGTTGTTCATTTAGTTCGAGACCCACGCGCGGTCTTAAACACGCGCGTTCTGCACAATCCGCACGAGAACTGGACGGTAAACTCGGTTCGTGATCACGCGCAATCGTTATGCCGCGATATGTTGCGTAACATCAAGTACGCGGTCAGCGCGCCGGCATGGTTGCGAGGACGTTACGCGCTGGTAAGATACGAAGACTTGGCGAAGAATACGCATCAGATTGCAGAGCAGTTGTACCAGTTTGTAGGCATCGGCATAGCGCAGAATGTTCGCCTGTGGATTGACCGGACTCTTCACGAAGGTTTTGTCTCTCCTTCGTTTACAAACTCCATTTATCGTCAGCTCTCATACAGCGCGCAAAATTTGACTGATTCTGTTCAAAAATGGCGTACACAGGTGCCTTACTCAATCGTACGCTTGATTGAAACGGAATGCTACGAGGTCATGAATCTCCTCGGCTACAAGATCGTAGAGGACGAGGATGAATTGAGGACGGTGTCTTTTCCACTGATCGATTAGTCCACACCTCCGTAGAACGCTTTTTCACTTGAGTCTCGAAAGTAATTCGCAATTACTTTTCGTTTACAATACTACGCTCAGTGATTGGTTAAAAAAAAAACTCGCGCCACTTTTTCAACCAATCAGAAGTAAATCCAAAACCAATCCCGACTCGCCAAGCACATTTTCCCGCGCTTTGGGATGTCTACCATGCATTCACTTCGAGTTTTGATTGGCTCACTCGATTATCCTCTGTGACTGGCCAGAACGATTACAAGCACAGAACAACCACAATTGACACAAAAAATCAAGGAAAATGAGAAAAACAAGCTTCAAAGTGAAACTGAAAAGCCTAAGGCAGTGTTCACACTTGGTGCCAGGATACGGTGCCCGAGTACGATTCTTCGCTGGGCACCAATGTGAACACACCTTTTTTCAAGTACCCACGCCAGAATTCGAGCACGGGCACCGTGCCCAAGTACAAAGTCTTGACTAGTCTCGACCTTGTACTCGGGCAACAGCAATAATCTTGATTCGTACTCCCTTGCCTGTGACACTCGACAATACTTAATAGGTACTTCGTTTTCAGTGTCTGAACATGGCACACTTTTTTCCTATTGACCAGGTACCAGTGCTCGGGCATCAAGTGTGAACACAACCTAAACCGAAATACGATTTATGAGGATAGTATGAAAATACTAAGTTTTAAGTCATTGTTCTAAGAACAGGTAGTTCCATAGCTTATATTTCGGTGCGATATGCCAGTTAAAACAAACTTTGTAGAAACTGTGAATTACGGGAAAGTCTTAAACTTTATCTTAGCTTCTTTTATTTGGCCTGTTCTTACTGTGTATAAAGTTTCAGTGTTAGCTTCAAATGAACCAACGTCGGACCAACAAATGGTCAAAAAAAAATCAAAGTAACCTTGCATCCGCTTAGAAGTCTTGTTAAATACACACGAATTTTACATAATGTGCTCAAGAGTTATTTCAAACACAGCATTATTAATTAAACCCCGATGTTACAAACACCAATTGAATCGGGCTTTATCAACGAACCCAATTGATCAAAACGATTGGGTTCGATTAGTTCGATAATCGAACCCAAAAGAACCAAAAAATTGCAAGAGTTCAATTCGGTTGATTTCCGAACCTTATCAAACCCGTATCAAACCCAACTTATAAAACTCAACAAGCTAAATATCGAAAATTCGCCCTGAATTCCCTAATCGAACTCAATTGAACTAAGCAAACCAAATCAAATGTTGGATTGTTCAAAATTTTGTGAGTTTGATTGCTTGATTAGCGAACCCCTTCGAACACGTACATGTACAATCGAGTGACCGGGTTCGATTAAGTTCGATTGAGTTCGACTAGTGGAACTTTCGATTTGGTTTGATGATGAGTAATGTCGGGATTAAATCACTTAAAGCTTTGAACTCTCCTTGATGCAGACAATGACTAGTTTAAGGTAAATTCCTGCAACAAAGATTCTCCATTATGACAAGAAAAAGTCATTACGCCCATGTTGAGATGAAGCAATGCGCTACACTTCGGTGGAATCTTTATTTCCGTTATCGCCCTTTCCTTCCTCGTTATCTCTGGCTTCAACATAAACCTTGAAGATAAGAACAAAACACGTAAACAGTCTCAATTAAAGTCTTTCATTCACAAAAGAATGTACATCGTTAAAATTGATTCATTCACAAAAAGGTACATTGTTTTAACAATGTACCTTTTGCGGGAGCCTGGGGCCGGTTGCATTTTATTTATTTAATTTATCCATTTATTTATTTCTCTATTTTAAATTTACAGATTATGGTGGACTACATAGAACCCACATAGGTCTCGTATCTTTACTGAAGTTAACAAGAAATTTCTCTGAGAGGTGCACAGAAAGGAGAGGTTTTTTCATTATTTAGTGCACATAATGCACTTTGTGATCCGCTGTTAATGTTTTAAACTCGTAGTTGACAAAAGCCATGCACTTCCAATACTGGTATCGGTCCGGAGTAAAATCACAACGGACTGGACGAGTTCCCCTCTTTTGTTTACTGAGTTAATGTTATTCTGAGGTGTTCACTTGAGTCAGCCATGCATTAGTTGCTATGATAAGGTTCAGTGTCCATTTACCCATAAGGCAGTGAACTCCGAGAACACTATGTTTGTTCTACGCAACACCCGCAAGTGTACGTTATGGGTTCGTAAGCGAGTACTTAGGTTGAGGTTTTATGTAACCGGGCACAACAATGCCTAGATTCCAAATTATATGTCAACTGAATCTCTTGTTGATGTTTCTTAAAGGGGCTGTGTCATGGCCAAGGTTAGTGTACCACTCGCCACGAAATGCACTGTTAGCAAGGAAGTTGCATAATAGTTTCAATTTCATTGCCACATTATTCGGAGAGAAACCAATGATTTTGTGTTTTAACCCCATACTGAAACCACTTCCAATGTCAACAGCTATCTAATTTGCATAATGCAAAAATTTGAATATCCCTCATGGCCAGGGTTAGTGTACCACTCGCCACGAAATGTATTGTTACCAAAGAACTTGCATAACAGTTTCAATTTCATTGCCATATTATTCGGAGAGAAACCAATGATTTTGTGTTTTAACCCCATACTGAAACCACTTCCAATGTCAACAGCTATCTAATTTGCATAATGCAAAAATTTGAATATCCCTCATGGCCAAGGTTAGTGTACCACTCACCACGGAATGTATTGTTACCAAAGAACTTGCATAACAGTTTCAATTTCATTGCCATATTATTCGGAGAGAAACCAATGATTTTGTGTTTTAACCCCATACTGAAACCACTTCCAATGTCAACAGTTATCTAATTTGCATAATGCAAAAATTTGAATATCCCTTCACCTCTAGGGATAGGGAGGAGGTGGCAGGGGGTTCGGTTTAAAAATGAAATGTCCCAGTAACGAACGTGTGGTTCCTCTCGAGTTTTAAACATTTTATGACGTCATTTCTATGGTCTTTAATGCATTTGAGTACCTCCCCCTCCAACATGCACAGAGATTTGCTCATACCTTTCCTCCGTCGATGACATGATCAAACTCAGCAAGAGCTTTCTTTTGACTATCCTGTGATTCAAATTCAACAAATCCAAATCTTTTAGATCTTCCATTATTAAAATCCTGTAGATCAAAATTAAGAGTTAAATACAATGTCACTGCTTAGCATATTGTGTTAGCTTCCTGAATTATCCCTCCCTTCCTCACGGAACTTGGGGGAAGGGATTTTTTTGTAAGGCTCCCCACCCCCTACCCCTTATATTATGGGTCTTAAGAACCCACCACCCCCAGGAATTTCAAATCCCTTCCATGGGGGGAGTATGGATATTCAATTCAAATTCAATGTTTATTTTCATCCTATTTACAGCTGTACATCATTTTAATAAAAAAATAACAAAACAAAAGATAAGTGAAATACATGCAAGTGGTGAGGAGACCTCAAAAAACCTCAGCCTGTTATATTTTTGAAAACTCCATACTTCCTAATTCCCGCCTTAAAATTTCTGCATAAAGTTGGAATGCCATGCAATAACAAGGTTTATTATATGGCCATGTCTCATGTGGACTGGAAACTAGCAAATTCACAAATTTGATTGGCTAAAATCGATATTGACTGCGGCCTAGATTTTTCCATCTAGACTGGTTGCATTTTGGGGTCAGAAAGTTACAAACAAAATAGGAACACATTGTCTCCTTTTTGTCTAAAAATACTCAGAAATACTAGATGGAAATTAAAAAAGCTTGGCAAGAATAAAAAGTAAAGATATACGAAAACACTTTTGCAAATTTAAGTTCAGCTAATTGCCGCATAAAACAAAATGTCAGCGACAACGAAGCAGTGTCGTTAAGCAAATTTAGGTTTCCGTTTGGCCAAAAAATAAACATCTTATTAACTGAGCTTAGTCAGTCTGTATGGGAGAATCTTGACCTCTGTCCTGAGTACAGACCGAACGCAGTGAGGTCTGTACTCACGACCTCGGTCAAGATTCTCCCACACAGACCTCCCACTCAGTTAATAAGAGCTAAACACAACAACAAGGTGGTGTAATAAGGAGAACACTGCCCTGTAGAATCGAAGACAGTTAGCACCAACCAAAAGATAAATAAATCACAAGACGCAGGCATAATAAACATTAGACAGTTGAATCCCATTAGTGTCCTTTGCAAATGCTGCAATCTGATTGGTCGAGCTATCGTATCATATCGTATCGTATTAGTGTGCAAAAAGTTAAAAGTCATTACTCCTGAGAAGACTAAAAATAGCAGGATCACTGTTACATGTACACTATTTAAAACAACAAAATTCTTGAATAAGTTATTTTACAACAATTTATGATCAAAACTTAATATCATTACGGTACAACAATTATTAAAATCTAAAATCATCTATAAATGAGGCAAGGAAACCCAATTGAAGCTGGAACTCATTAATAATTCATCACGTTAAAACAAAGGAAATCAGAACCGTGACCGTGGTTTGGAAATGTGATCTCAATTAGCATAGATTTTTATGATTTTATTTCTTCGTTTTCTCCGTAGTTTTAGTTTCGATTGAGATGATATATTGAACACTCAAGACAGTGTTTCATCACATTTCCAAACACCTCGAAGTTCGTCAAAAATACTCCACTGCATGTCGTATTTTCAACTCTCTTCTCTGTGTTTGGAAATGTGATGAAACACTGTCTCTTGTGTTTGATATATTACTTATAAACCTAGGGTTCCTCAAACTTGTGAAACTTTTGATTACTTCACTGGAAGGACTGTTTCCTTTTCTACTGGCCAGAAAATTTTTTGGAAAACAAAGATAAGCAGTTATCATACTTTGGAAAAAAATTGGCCCTGTAAGATCTAAAAAAGCCACAACTCGACAAGCAAGAAAAAAACAAACAGGCATTGTGATTAATAGCAGCCTAATAAAAGTGTCCATATTGTGACCTTTACTAACTGACTTTCCTAAACTAAAGGTGGATTTCCACTGTCGCGTAATTTTCCTTACGTTAATGGGCATCAATTTAACTGGCTTTACATGTGTAAAATAAAAAAGAAGAACTGCATGAATGGCTTGCATCTGCGGAAAAGGAAAAGTTGAATGCGGTTTAACTTTTTTGCAGATGTGAGACATCCATACGTTTTTTTTTTCAGTAAAGGTGGATTTCCACTGTCACGTAATTTTCCTTATGTTAATGGGCGTTTTATGGGAGGCGCAGTGGCCTAATGGTTAGTGCGCTGGACTCTGGATCGGACGGTCCGGGTTCGAGTCCTGGCCGGGCCACTGCGTTGTGTTCTTTGGCAAGACACTTTACTCTCACAGTGCCTCTCTTCACCCAGGTGTATAAATGGGTACCGGCGAATTTACTGCTGGGGGGTAACCCTGCGATGGACTAGCATCCCATCCAGGGGGGAGTAGAAATACTCTCTGTCGCTTCATGCTACAGAAACCGGGATAAGCTCCAGCCTGATGGGTCACTAGGCCCGACTGCAGACTTACCTTAATGGGCGTTAATTTAACTGGCAAAGTTGAATACAGTTTAACTTTTTCGCAGACATCCATACGTTTTTTTTTATTTTACACACGTGAAGCCACACAAATTCATGCCCATTAACATACAGAAAATTACGCGACAGTGGAAATCCACCTTAACTCTTTCCCCGCAAGCGAAAAACGACAAAATTAACCATATACATTGTTTTATTTAATATCTCAACAGGTATTTACAGCAATGTGGACTACTATACCTCATATTAAATTGTATAAAATGGACTTTTCAGAAAAAAATATATCTAATTACAAAATCCTAGAACATTTCAGAAAAAAATTTAAATAGCACAAATTAAATTAATTTATGCATCATTTTTGCTAAAGGAATAAAATTTCTCCACTGGGTTGTAATATTGTCAAGAGGTGTTAAAATAAAAAATGTTCCTTATTTTACCAGCAATTTGGCCTGAAAATCTTGCTGAAAAAGATAAAAAATGAAATTAATGCGAATTTTTTTTAGAGAGCCCGAAATGTCAAAATCCGCAAGTGTTTTTCATTTCAGCATCCGCATCAAGTTACGCGTCGCTTGGGGTCGCTCGATCCAAAATCGCTCGGAAAGAAGCTTTGCTTTCTCATATGTAAATTTGTGGACATAATTCATGAATTCAAACCTATGACGGCAATCCGAAGAGTATTCAAAGCTATGAAGGCAAACAGAAGTGTATTTCCTTGCATTTCAAGGCCATATCGACCTTGAGGGATTTTGTGAAACCATGCGGGCCGACAGTGAACAACTCGCTTACCATCAAAATCTGCTCTTTTACCCCAGTTTCAGTCGATTTCACTTTCCAAATCATTTTAAATACCCAGGTAATCTGTACCCCCGTCAAAATTCAGATCCAAAACCTTTTCACAAGCAAATTTGACTTTCATGATCTGTTTGACGTGTCGGCCATCTTGGATGATCAAACTCAAAATTTAAAAAATTGTCATGTAGGGCGAATCCAAGTGTCTATGCTCAAATTCCCTCAGTAATTGGCTTAATCCCTCAGCTTCCTGTGTGCCAAATATGGAGTAAATCGGAAGTAACGCAATTTTTTTCTGATTTTTTTGTCTTATGGGGTCTTCAACAACCCCATAAACATAGGATCGGCCCGGAATGAGTTAAAACAAAAGTGTAAAATACTGAAAACTGTAATAATGTATGTTTACTCACGTGAACCATACAAAACATTAACCATTAACCTTTACCAAAGACTGAAAATCAATATTAATACTCACAAATATAACTGATGAATGCACAACTTTCCCAAACTGCTGAAAGTGCTCCCTCAGGGTGTCTGTTTTAAAATAATGACAAGAGTACAGAGAAAATCCATTTAATTTTATAGCTGGTGTTAAATTATAAATATTATAAGCAGGAAAAAGTTTTTTTTGGCTGTGAGCCAAATATTTTTCCTGTCTGGTCTGAACTATCTCAGACAGTAAGTAGTCAAGCAAATCAGTTTTTGTTCCTGAAATCCGACACAAAATAGAAAAAGTTAAAATTATGCAAAGTTAGGGGAAAACAAGTAGGGAATGGAACAAGGCAGGAAAAACCCGTCAGCACAGGTTTCTTTGTTAGCCAAATTCCCTTTTCAGGTCTCCAAGTTTAAGTTTTTCAGTTTTTAATAAAATGGTCACCGCAGACTACAAAACTTTTGGTCACAAAAAGGAAAGTGTTTTAAAGCACACCTCATGCCAGTTTTACACGAGTAGCTATTGCTAACCTTGATGAGCCAAATTGAAATTGTTCAAAAATTGGGTTTTGAATTCACTTGCATTCAAGAGTTTGATCAACTGTTCTATTTATCATGGAGAACAGGAAATAGAAGATTAAAGAATCAGGTAAGGACGAAATACATGTACACGCAAGACAATTCTTGTGGAGTAATATGGCTGCTGAATTTGAAGACATGACTAACATGTGAATGGATTGAAGGATGGGAGATTTGATAAAATAATTTAGAAAACAGTCCTAAGAAAATATGCGCGCTGATTGGTTAAAAAGCGTGTTTCTATAACTCGATGAGGACACAGAACTAGCACGAGCTGTTGACGTAATGATGGCGCGAGCAAAGAGAATTTACATTTTGATAATCAAGTTGTTTTCCTTTTTCTTGTCGCTGTGTTTTCTAAAAGAAATAGAAAACATGTACATCGTGTTTCTATCGAATTAATAGAAACACTCACAAAAATTTGGGAGAACTCGAAAAAGCTGTGGAAACACTCGCCTACGGCTCGTGTTCCCTAGCACATACCAGAAGGATTGTGGGCTCTGGTGACAAGAATGTTTAACTGTAGCTACCAATTGAAAATGAAAGCTATTGAGCAAACACTGCAAGACCATGTGTTGTAAAATGTAAGTGGAAGCAATTTAGAGGTTT
Source organism: Blastomussa wellsi (assembly GCA_947652115.1). Classification (NCBI taxonomy): domain Eukaryota; kingdom Metazoa; phylum Cnidaria; class Anthozoa; order Scleractinia; family Plerogyridae; genus Blastomussa; species Blastomussa wellsi. The sequence continues at coordinate 5,308,535 of OX393565.1, read as the reverse complement.
CCTACATGCCAAGTGAATGAAGAAGGTGTTGCATGGCATTGAATGTTTGTCTGTGTTCTTTCAGTTACGTTATTTTTCAAGAATTCACCAATGCACATGATAGAGTACTCAAACTTGTTTACATGTACAAGATGTAATATTTTGCAAACTGGGAAGAATTATTAACAAAAGATACATGTAGGTAAGAAAGGTGGCAAATCAAACAGATGAAAAATTATTTTGCATTCCCTTTCTTTTCCCTTCAGTGCCAATGCTTCTTGCAGCTTAAAGGGCCTTTGTCACTTTTCTGCGCATGTACGATGATATGATTTCTGGTCCAGCGACAACCTCATTCCAAGGGTCTCCTATCTTCCTGCCCTAACAGAGCGAGAGAGGAGACCCTGGTTTTGTCTGGTCATGTGGCCCCCAGAATGTGAGTGGTGATGATAAAATCGTTAGAGGGAAGGGCAGCCCAGTATAAATTTTGTCTTTTCTGAGACTGCAGGAGTGCAGAAAGTGTTGTCACCAAAATAAACACAGTATGGCAAAATTATTTCCATTGGTAATCTGTTGTAAACACCAAAAATATTCAATGCATCATCCAATATCAGATATCCAGATTTTTTTAGGTCGTATGTTTCCTCAATACATATTTCAAAAATCTCTCCAGGAATGAGAAAGGCATTATCAGGCATTGCTAACTGCAGACAAGGTTGTGTATGGAAGGTCTTGGCCTCAAAAGACCACATCTACCAATTCGACCTCAAGAAAGATGACTTAAATAAGTTCAAAGCAATCAGGGCCATGATCACTGAAGACAAAGTTGCCTTGAAAGGAGAGAAAGGTCGAAAAGATGTATTGACATCTCACCGTCTCAGAAGAGCACGGCGAAGTTACGATGACAGGAATAGAACAAGTCTTTGCTGCCTGAATTTTGCCGCTGCTGCCGATGAACAACAGTTTGGCATCCAAACTTCGACAGAAAGATCAAGAGGAAACGAAATAATTTTGTTTATATTGCCACGGTATATTCATTTGTCCACTCCGCTCGTTATACAATTTTTGTCTATGAGATATGTCATTTACAAAATTGTGATACATTACGTTTACATGTATACTGTTTGGAAAAACTCTGTTCCTTGTTTCCATATTAGTAAATCAGCCATTGGCAAAAAAACGTGTGACACTCCTTGGCGAGTCATCATTGAAGATGATAATCATATTACTATTTTGCATGATGTCTTACTACAAGGGGTTCTTATATTCACTGTCGGGAATGGAGTTTCAAGTCTTTCAAATTCACTTTTTTCCTCCACGGTTGCGCTGCAATTTTTACGCCTTCAATGGGCCTTCTGATCTGATCTAGGTCTGATCTGAGGTGCACCAACATGGCGGCTCCATACTGGGCTCTGTAAATTTAGGCAAAATGTTTTGCCAAGTATCTGTGGTTTGCGGTAACGCACAGTTATAAAACTTGGAGAAAGTACTTCTTTTGTTATCTCTATAGTATAAGATCTCTTTTTCTTGACTTGATTGACTGAATGGTGTTGATTAATTTTTTTTGTTGCGTGACAGTGAAAACGATCTTTAGCACTATTCGGAGACGACCGCAGTCAATTTTGTCGAGTGACAGCAAAGGAATAAGATAAAATACAATCCACTTGAAGAGTATGCCATTGGTTGTACATAACATCCAAGTCACATAAATTGACTCAAAACAATCACTTGCTAAACCTTTAGATTGATGTTTGAATAAATCTGAGGACTTCGAGATGGCACCTGATGAAACAATGGCACTCACGTGATTGTATCATGTGCGATACCCTTGCTTTGTAATTGACAAAGGGCAACGCAACAATTTTCCTGACATTAGAGGACCCCTCCCTAGTGTTCTCAATTATCCAAGAGACACATGACCAGACCAAACCAGGGTCTCTCCTCTCTTGCTCCGGGAGGGTGGAAGATGAGAGACCCTGAGAACGAGGTTGGTCCAACGGACCAGAAATCAAAGTTAATTTATGTCATTAAAATCCTCTTCCATCGACCTTGCGAGGCTTGCGAAAGCTATAAAAATTGAGGTAAACATTGCTTGTATTTTCATATGAACATCACAGAAAATATGATGTTCTCGAAGGGTGATACACAAAGTTGTTCGGAACGAAAGCTAAAAGTAAGGGATGACGCAAGACAAAGAGGTGTTTAATTGCATGAAAGCTCCAAAACAATCGCAGAAGGCCATGGTGGTTTGTAGCAGCGTGCAGTGCGCAACCTTGCCAACTTTTTATTGGTTAAAACACTTTATGTGCAAATTAACGTTCTGAATGCAAATTATCATGACAATGACCACTCGTTTCTCTATCTTGATTTGCATAATTCGTACAACGGTGTAATATACATGTTTGTGCATTGCTTGATATGAAAAGATACTGTGCAGGTAGCATTGTTGTTCTGTTGGATTGCATCATCAGTTGGGCTAAATTGTGGTATCATGAATCTGCATATCTACTTCAAGAATTTTTGTGGAAGGGGGGAAGGAGAGTTATTTTATGCACCTATCAATGTCTTGCCCCAACGGGGGGAGTACGGGCATATACAGGCTATTGACAACGAAACGTCGCCCGTGTCAGGGGAAATTAGAATTTTTTTGACCAGTGTATCCCCGAGGGTCGGGATTTTTTGACATCCTTGATCGAGGTGGACTGGGCATCGCTCGCACAAATGGCCGACAAGGGAGCTGGAAGTCGAGACAAAAAGAAGGCATAAAGAATCTTCAAACATGAAACTGTCAATGGGCGGGCTTCAGCCACCCAGAATAATTATTTGGGATATGCAAATATTATCGGTTTCCGTCATGTTGATATCTTACAAAGTTATTTTTTACGTAGTATCAGCCTTGAAGTTTACTTGTATGTTACAGTTTTTTTCATTATCGTTTGCGGCCTTTGCAGTTTTTATTTCTAATATTATTGTAGTTGAAATTTGCTGGTTGGGATGCATTCTTAGCCACTCTGGGAGCATTCTGGGAGCCATTCTGGGAGCATTTTTCCGGTGAGCATGCCCCCAGACCCCCCTAAGTGGCTTGCGCCTGTGGCGCGACCCTGTTGCAGGGCTCGACTTTAGAAAAAAAACCTTGGGGCCAGCTGGCTCCTACGTTTTAAGATTTGGTCGCCAGCACAAATTTTATGGTCGCCAAAAATTGTCTTTTTTCTTGAAGATTTCCGCAAGTTTCCGTGTTCATTAATGCGTGGCGACTGCACGTGGCAATTCCATGTGCGTGTGTGTGAAACTATAATTTAAATTTGCAACCGGTGGGAATTGGAAGAGTTCGAAACGGCATGCAAGCTTGTATTCAATCGTTTTTGGAACCCTTAAGTCTCTTCCTTGTATTTTCTGTACAAACCAAACCAAACAAAACGTTACATTTGAAAGTAGGTAGTAGGGAACATAAAAATAATTTCAACGCTGAAATACGCCTTCCTTATTCAAATTGGTTTGATCATCTTCCTTTTTTTGTCATTTAAGCAGTTTATTTCAAGTCAACCTTTTTTCAAGTCAAAGTCTTTTAAGCATCCATCTTGACGAGTCGCGCCGGGCGGAAAATTCGATAGCGTGCCGACGTGCTAAATACGGTAATTGAATTCAATCACAAGCGGGAATAAATACAAATGTTGAAAGTCAAAAGCGGGCTATTTTTGTTAAAACTTGAGATATATTGCATGATTGGAAGAAAAGTTAAATTGACATATGACCAAAATACTAACAGCTTTTTGGGAAACCTAAAAATAGCTTAACTGGAGAGAATGCGAAAGTTTTCGTGTTACAGCAAGACAAGAAGAAATCCGATATCTCCAACAAAACAAAACACAAAATGCTAATGCGTGTGTCTGAGGTTTGCGTTTTGGCTGTTTACGATCTACTATCAATGTATTTTATTCTTTCACATGTTCTTTAGGAACTACAAAATATTGGCAATGAAAAAGAAAACTATACATGTAGTTTTATTCATGAGAAAGCTACGACAAATATGCAGTCGCTACATACATTCAGTTTCTCGTCAATCATAATGCGAGCTTCCGTAAATTAAATTAACTCCCTATTCTTTTCCTACAACATGCCGCCAATTGTATTGTGAAAACGAATGTTATTTCTTTTGAAATGGATAGACCATAGTTTACAATCAAATGGTAAAGAATTTTTCTTTATGCAAAATCTCATTTTAGGAACAAATGTCACTTCCGGAATGCTTTCAACCAAACATGTAGATGACTGAGTTCACAATAGTTAGTAATTATAGTTAAGGCGGTTTAAAATAAATAAAATAATAACTTGAAATCGCGGTAGCCACACTGGCGACCACACGTGAAAAGTTAGTCGCCAGCGGACCAAATCCAGTCGCATTGGCGACCCCACAGGTCCCAACGTCGAGCTCTGTGTTGTGTGGGAACATTTGACATGTTCATACAGCTTTTGAGTGGGGATTATAGACACCCAAAAATTGAAAATGTCAATTGCCCCTGGGTATGCCCGCACTCCCCCCGTTGGGGCAAGACATTGATAGGTGCATTAAGAGAAGCTGACTATCGGGAGGGAGGGGGGTGTAATTTTCCTTTATGAAATTTTACAAACTGCTGGCAAGTACGATACTTAATTGTCTCCAGGATTAAATAAGGGAAAGATAAACTTTATCGTTTTAGGTTTAAAACTCTGGGATATGGGGATCGCACGTGATGATGTAACACGCCACGTGCAAAAAGTCTACTTCGAAGATCGATTGGTTTTTCAAATAAAATTAGTTATGATTTTAAGCATCAGACAATATATGGCATGTTCTCAACTATCAGCAGGTGACTATTACGTACCTCGACAAACTGTCCATGGAAGTCTTGCAACGAAGATAGAACGACCACTCAACGACGCCATCTTGAATTTCCACAACTGCGCAACCTCGTCCCCAGGGCCATCTGCTACCGCCATTGTGAAACCGCATATGGCCCTGGGGACGAGGTTGCAAAAACGCGTTAAGAAAAGAGAATGGGAGCTAGTTACCATGGTAGAGACTGCTGGACTGTTGGAACTTTTGAAGTTTGTCCAGTTTCTCCAGATAGAGGGACCCGATAGAGGGATTTTACCCAAAAATGGCGGTAGTCTTGGCAAGGTACCAGCTCAAGGCTTTCCTTTGCCAGCGACGAATCAGTCTTTTCTGGTATAAATAGATATTTCTTAGATTTATTTTATTTCGTTGCAGTCCTCCGAGTAAATACAAGTTGGATCGCTTATTTGTGAAAAGATTTTGGCGATGTCTCAAAGTCATGTTTCCGGGCTGGCTGTCCACAAGCTTTCTGCTCCTTGTGCTTTTAATGGGACTTTCCTTGGCAGGTATTTATAGGGCAAGATGGACACGTCAGTGTTTGCTTTTGATTAAGTTTAGTGCGAACGCGGGGCACAACTACGAACCCTGAACCCCCTGGCCATAGGCTGCTTTGGGAATTATTTTCAGGGGTGGGGATGGGGGCTATGTTGCTGGCACTCTGAAACTTTTGCAGCTCTGTGTTAGACTAGACAGAAAGAATCCTAGCCCTGTCTTATTTTGTGGTCTATTCCCGATCCCCAGGCACACAGTAAAAAACAATTCCCCACCCCCGGGACTCCTTGTTGACCACAAGTACATCATTTTGTGTACAAAATCGAGATAAAAATACTGATTTCTATAAAAATAGCAAACAACCTTTTTTTCAAAACCTACACATTTCTGAAAGCGACCACAAAGTCCCTCGCCCGTGGTGACTCAACCACTTGTTATCGCGATGTCGTCATTTAATGACCGACTTGTTGCACGTCTACTCACGAGTGTGAACGCTTTTCTAGACTATAAATGTCATAAATAACAGGGACTACATTTTAAGCAAGACATTTCCGTTCCATTGTATTCTGGAACTGGGTACCGTTTTTTGAAATTTTTGTCTTGAACAGGGTTGCAAATTCCTGGAATAGGCCCAGAGTCCTCCATAGTAAGTTTTTGGGAGTATACTTTCCCCAGGAGGGTAATACACTGTACTGACCAATACCTTTGGCCTGGGCATGAAAGGCAGTCTTTCCCAAACCTTTGATTGCAGCAAAGGCCCTCTTTGATTTTGGTCAATTAGATAGCAAACCTTTCAATTGATGTTTATTGAAGGTGTGGCAAAGCTGTGGTGAAATGTGACCATGACTCATGTCAAATCTGTTAACTTTGATGCGCATCAAATTCCCTGTCAAAGGAGATTCTAAAGGACTTCTTTATCTGTGAAATCAATGCGTTAAAGATATCCATCTTTGTTTCACTTTTGACTCTGAAAATCAAAAGTGAGTCAATCCCACCTTTTCATGTCCTAAATGTTAATGACTAGCCTAGCCCTCAGGCATCTAACTGAAACCCCCAGCAGTATTGATTCTTAAGCTAAGGCCCTGTTTACAAGGAGGTAGGGTAACCCTAGTGCTAGGGTTACCCTAGCAAGAGGGTTACCCTAGCTCTCGCACATTTCTTCTTTTTTTCAATGACGCGTTTACAAGACAGCTAGGGTTACCCTGGCACTAGGTAACCCTAGCTGCCTTGTAAACGCTCTGCTAGGGAGAACTCACCTACCCGAGATAACTTTTAACTGGTTTCCAGACCCTTTGAATATTGACAAGAAATGACCATAATGGCGGACCGCGGAGCTAAATTTCGCCGATTAAAACTTAGAAATTAGAAGGTAACATAACAGCATTCCTTGACACTGGAAAGCAGCAATAAGAGGCAACAGAGACAGGAGAATGGAGGTAGCGTATTTTCTCGATTAAACATCCCCGGCGTTTCTATTAAAAATCGGCAGTTTCGACCCGGCGTTTTTTCGAGGTTGGCGTTTAATCGGGGTCCAGCTTTTATTAATGAAATGCAATTTTCTGCTATTTTTCCAGGTTGATTTATTATTACCGATCCTTGGAAACCTAAGGGCAGTTTGTCAGTGCTGGACGATTTTTCCCTGGATTACCCAAAGTTACAGTATTATGGTACCGTACATGCGGCACGTGTACCATGTTGCAATCAAGATCTGTATCACTAACAAACAGCACATAAACAATATATGAATGATGTAGGACAAGTAGTAAATGATATGAGTGCAAAGTTTTAAGTTTGTAAATGGGATTGTCGCCAACGTCCTCGAATAAACGCCGGGACCCTGATCAAACGTGGGGGCCCCGATTAAATGCCCCCTGGCATTTATTCAAAAATCGGCAGACTTGACCCGGCATTTTTTCGAGGCCGGCGTTTAATCCGGGTCTGGCATTTAATCGAGACAATACGGTACTTAGCAAAACTCTTCTCTTGTCGGCCATTTTGAAGTTGCCTCGGGCAGTAGGGTTACCCTACCTCCTTGTAAACAGGACCTAACAGATCATATACCATCCTTTTATTTCAACAAACAGAGCAGATGTTGGTGTACAACACTGGTTTAATTCCAAGTAGATTTTATGAAGTACTTCTAGCCAGAGATAACACAGACTTCAAGGGTGTTGTGATTGCTTCATCTTTTATTATTCTTGGTACTGCATTGGTAAGCTGCTAACAGTAGCCATGAATTAAATTATTTATTATCAGGTACTATGTCAAAACTTGTAGGGAATCAACAACATGAAAATAGCAGGTCACTGTATTTCAAGTTGTCTTTGTCATTGCCATCAAGTTTAAAGGCCCACATCCATCCAAGAGTCATTGCAGCCATTTGTTTTTGTTTTGAAAATTTAATGCTTTAAACACGTAGTCTGGTTGGCTATACACACTCGAGCATCTCACATGGGGAGAAGCACTGCCTGACGACCTGCTAGCACTTGGATATATTTCACAGTAGTCTTTCTTTGTTGCTAGCTTGTTATGGAAACCCGTCAGCAGGTATTCATCCTGGGAAGTGTGTACAAGTACATGTATATTTAACAATTATTCCTCGAGCCTGATTGGGCTGAAGGCCGAATGGGCTATTGACTCAGAGGCCATGAGGGGGAGAGGAATAATTGTTTTGGTAAAATCCAATTAGAAAGCATAGAAAGTATATATTTATCTAATAATGAGCTCAAATACTCGTCCAAAACTTCAGCAAAACGCAATTCAGCCACCATTGTTTTGGTTTTCAAAGCCGGCGCTTTTGCTACTAGTGGGTTCAACCAATCAGAACGCAGCATTGATAATGGACCACTTGTTGGATTTTACTAAATGCTGTTGCATTGCTTAATGAAGAAGAAATTCAATATAATTTATGGCCAAAGCCAAGATGAGCTATATGGATGAAAACACATTGATCTTTCATGGATTTTTTTTCGTCTGTGCTTTCTTCTCCAGAGGTTTGTAAAGTCATTTTCTGAGATGAATATATGTGTATTTTTTTTTTCAAACAACCCAATGGCTTTAATTTGTCCATTTTAAGATGATGTTCAAATGACTACTAGTGGTCCAATGATATACCAATGTACCGGTGAATCATGATATTTTTGTCACAATATGAATATCGACATTATGACTGTCAATATATTGCGATATTATGATATAATTGTGTTTCTTCATGAATAAAAAATTCAACATTTAAGGATGTTCGTGCAAAAATTTTCTACCATTGATTTTTTCTGAAACTCTCACCACTGTAAGATAATGAGTAACTGATGTCAGAAATGCCAAAAAAATTGGGGGTCACTGACTTCATTTTGGAGATAAAATGCCCAGAAGAACACCCTAAATCTGAAAACTCGCGCTTCGTTAGCGGATACGGCTACAGTGTCTGTAAGCACAATAATAATGCAAATAAATCTTTGAAATGAACGTATTTCTGTCAAATGTTGTTTAAATGGACCCATTAAGTGAATTTATGCAATTGGTGTGGTTCCTTGAAGAAAAAATTCGCATTTAGCGACCACATTTCCACTCGCCTAACAGCCGCAAGATGGCAGGATTCGATGTCCTCTGGGCAGAAAACTGCAAAATTTCATGGAAAAAAAGTTGGGGTCACCTACCATTTAAGAGAGTAAACTACCAGCAAAGCTACGAAACGGCTTCTGGCCCTTTGTTTTTCCTCAGCGCGCGCGCTCGATGGATGTCGTGGCGTGACGAATTCCGTGCGCAGTAAGGATGCACACAAACAATTAGCACGAACTTTTGCTGTCTTTACATAACCTCATCTAAACACAAGGGGGTTTGGGAGAATTCATTCGAGGCAGTTATGCAAACCTGAGGCACAGTCAAGGGTTTGCATAACTGTCGAGAATTCTCCCAAACCCCTGAGTGTTTCTAAAAATGATGAGGCTGTGTAAACACGGAAAAAGTCCTCTATTGCTTTTGTAAAATATTTCTTAAAAATATGCACGAAACTAAAACGTTGTAACCATGTTTACATTGAACAAAGGAACCTGGGAAAGGGAAAAAAGTTGCAGTTTTGCTTTGTACTACTTTGCGTGCTTCCGGTCACGTGTCTTTAAAGAACACAGCACAAAAGCATGCACAGTTCCAATTCATTGTCAGCTCAGCTGACAGTGTGAGTCTTGTGCAGCCACAGACAAAACACATGGTTCGTCTGTCCTTCACAGCTCTTCTTCGTGAGAAGATTTGTAAAACCAAATAAATAAAAGCCATAAACTAGAAAATTAATTGTTATTCATTGTTGTTAGCACTCAGTCTGACAGTTTTACTGTCAGTTATAAAATGTGGGTCCTTAGACAAACCTTCAGTTGATGAAAGTTTTTAATACTTGTTTCATAATATGGCAGATATTTTTTGATTCAAGATACTTATTAAAGTGAAAACAAACCATCAGGTGTTATATTTTACTTCCAGGCAAACAGTGCAGTGAAATATGATTCCAGAATTCTCTATGTCAAGTGGCGTGGTCTGCTAGACAGACGGCTTCATGCTGGCTACTTCAAACACACTGCTTACTACAAGATGAATGTCTTGGAGGATACGCTTGATAATATGTGAGTGCAATGTTAAGGCAAAGCCGTGTTTGGGTGGGGTGGCATATGAGTGCATTCCATGACGGCTGTAACGTACCCAATCATAACAAAGGAATTGCAATTGACCGTCATGGCTTCTTTTCAAAATAATTAATTTGTGAAATTTCATATCTTTTTACTTTCAGTGATCAGAGGATAACACAAGATGTGGAGAGATTTTGTAACACTTTTAGAAAATCACTGATTGTTTTTATTATCTCACCCTTCACCATCTTATATTACACTTACCAATGCTATCAAAGGTACTAAAAGTAAGGATTTTTTCGTGTATTTGTAATCATTTAATCATTTTGTCAGACACGAGAAAGGTTTGGTCAGCTATTGTCCAATGCCTGACTCTTATATTATATGCCTGACTCTCTGAAATTGGATTTGATATCATAAAGAATTATTATTTTTTTCTGTGTTTCAGTTCTGGATACCTTGGCCCTGTTTTCATCTACGGCTACTTTTTTGTTGGGACAGTAATCAATAAGTTGATAATGACACCAATGGTTAGTGTTGTGGTCAAGCAGGAAAAACTTGAAGGAGACTTCAGGTAATTCGTGTTTGATTTCTTGTCTCCAGGGAACAAACTGTGTGAGTCAGGAAAGAATGTGGAGCTCTATAAAATATTTCATTCACTCTTAATGGAAGGCCAATGGAAATTCTGAGGGACTGGGGGAAACGTTGTCCTCAAAATTTGACTGGCTAAATTAAAGGTGCAGCTTTTCTGCGAGTGCAGCTTATCTGCTTGTGTGTACATAAGGAAGGCCTAGAAAGTCTTTTCTATAGTCATCGTTATAAATACTTTTTTTGCATTCAGCTTTAGAGTTTTGTCTGAATTCCTTCAGGTTTAAACACATGCAGATCAGATCAAATGCAGAATCAATAGCATTTTACAGATCTGGTAGCTTGGAGATGAGGAAAGCAAATTCAAGGTTACAGGTATGCATACCGGTATTAACAGTTAATTTGGACAGTTTCCTTAAAAATTGATCAAAATCGATAATCAAAAAAAACAGGTGATCAACTTTTATTGATTTCCGACATCTGTCATCATCAATTGACAAGTAATGAATTCAATCAACAGTGATTGATTTATATCGATTATCGCTGGACTTCAATCCTGGCCCCATTTCAAAATGGATCCACTTCTAAGGCTATCGAATTATGGAGTATTTTGTAAACAAATTAAAGGCTGATTAGCCCAAAGCTTTTAAGGGAATGGATTTTATGTTCAAAATCTAAGTTTAAGATTCTAAAAGCAGACAGCTGTCCAAATGTGGGTATTACAATGGATAAAAAACAACAGCAGCCAAGATGGATATTCGCCTGAAGTTTCAAAAATAATACAACGTAGCAAAAAATGCTTAATACATAAATACAAGCAACTGTGTACTACATTGTACTTTAAATGAATGAAGCTTTAATTATGTTTTACTCCAACAAATTGGTAGATCATTGCACCAGCATTCGCAGAGGTCATCGGTTCTAATCCTGTTGAAGCCCTGAATTTTTTCACTGACAGGCGTCTTTTTTCCCATTGCTAATAAATTGGAAATTCACTGTGATGATCGTTCCTCAATTTCACAGAAAACAGAGATAAAAATATGACTTGCAGAGGAGTATTTTTGACAAACTTCAAGGTGTTTGGAAAGTAATAAAACACCCTCTTGAGTGTTTGATTATCTTCTCAATCAAAGCTAAAACTACGTTGAAACAAAGAAGTAAAATTGTAAAAATCAATGCTAATTTATTAAGATCACATTTCCAAACTGTGGGAGGCTTGCATGGTGGCCTAATGGTTAGTGCGCTGGACTCTGGATCTGACGGTCCGGAGTTCGAGCCTCGGCCGGGTCACTACAAGACACTTTACTCTCACAGTGCCTCTCTTCACCCAGTTGTATAAATGGGTACCGGCGAATTTACTGCTGGGGGGTAACCCTGTGATGGACTAGCATCCCATCCTCTCAGTCGCTTCATGCTAAAGAAACCGGGACAAGACTTTACCAACCTTTACATTTCCAAACCATGGTCACGGTTCTGATTTCCTTTGTTTTAGCTTCTTGGTGAATTATTTATTAGTTAGATAAATGAAGTTTATTGTATTTTTGTCTGTTGTGTTTGTCTGCTTACAGTTACTTCTACAAACACAGCAAAGGCTTGTAAACTTTCAATGTATCCTGTTCTGTAAGTACTTTTTAATTGTAATTTAAACCAAGAATGCTTTCTTGTCCACTTCAAAGCTTGCTAGTACAAAAATATATGTGGAGGGATGATTTTGAAAATTATATTCCAACTGTATCATGCTCAGCTTGGAAGATAGGTGCCTGAAATATCAATAGCCCACTTTGGAAAATACCATAATACTCTCTGTTTGTCCCCAAAATTTTGCATAAGTATTGTTTCCAGTTTCTCTTGGGACTCGCAATGGTCTCAAGAGAAAACAAAAACAATGCTTATGCAAAATTTTGGGGGACAAACAAAGAGTATTACGGTATTTTCCGAAGTGGCCTATGGGCCTTCACAATGACCAGCCAACCCCCAGACAGTATAACATTCCCATAAATGTAATAGAAAAATGCAAGACCACTGCAACAAACCGATGAGAAGTGCCGGATCACTTGTAGACCTGGATCAGTGAATTATTCACAAAGCAAACTATAAACGGCAGACTGATCTTGACAGCGAAAACGATGAAAAATAAACAAGGAAGATAAAACAGCTAATATATTTATTTTGTCAATTTTTTTGTCTGCTCACCGCCTGAGGAAGGTTTGTCTTGCAAACCGAAATATCGGGCAAATTTCTTTTAAATATATTAGCTGTTTTATCTTTCTTGTTTATTTTTCATCGTTTTCGCCGTCGGGATCAGTCTGTCATAGTTAACATTCCCATGGCTGGCAATCCCTACTACTCGTCAATGAGCTTGGACATGCAGTCCTGCTGCAGACACCTATCACATTTGAGTTAACAGTGGAGAAGGGCAAGGGTTTTTTGCGGGAGGGGGTGGGAGTTGACAAATGGTCAAAATGCACTGGATATAGCCACGAAAACTCTCAAGAGACCACCACGCTCGAACATGATGGTTAATCAGGAGACGAAAGTGAAAAACATGGCTTGCCCTTTGGGTTAGCCTGCGAACTGGCTCTGCAGTGGGGAAAATTGTGAAAAATTTCATTGAGAGAAGGAAGCTGAATTTGTGAGTGTGACCTGAGGTAGAGCCTGTAGATTTTCTTTGATTCCACTTATCTGTCCACTATCCATTAGCCTGTGAAATATCTGTCAACGAGGTGATCTAATGCCATGGGGATAATTATAATGCCACAGAATAATTGTCGCTTGATTTCATTCTAAAAAATGCACGCAACAGTTCTCCCATGAGGAAACTGCAAAGGTTTTTGTCGTGAAAACTGGGCAGGTAAACATACAGCTGAGTTTCATACTATTCACAGATATCAGCAAAACAAACACTTATAGCCATCACTCAGTTGTCAGTAGCAATTAGCGACCTGACCAATCAGATCATGATACCAGATTCTGACATCATGGATTGGTGGCATCAAACGAGTGTCCACAGGCTCCCACGCATTTTCCCTTTCCCCAGGCTATGTTTGGCTTGCTGGGAGCCAGTTCGCAGACTACCTTTGGGCTGTAATTTCATCATACTAGCCTAAATCTCTGAATAGCTAGCCATCCCCCCCCAAAGATGTTATCAATTTATTTGATTTCAGTTGTCTTAAGAAAAGATTTGTATTATTTTACTTTCTCTTACGAAATGTACACTATCCCAGCTGCGCTCAGTCCGTACTGCCACAACCTTGGGCCAATATTCCTCAGTACAGTTCTCGTGCTCTACTGGTTAGAAAGAGGTTAGCATTTTCATGTGATTTCCTTCATTTGGACACCCTCGACATGAGTTGTAAAACCAGAAATCTTACATGTCAGCAAAAACAAAGGCTTGGCCAACTAAGGGGGCACATGCTACTTACATGTACATCATGACCAAGCTGTTAAAACAAAATTTGTGGTCCCTGCCCATTGAGTCTAAGTGTACCAAAATGTGTTATTCCAAGGTAAAATCAACTGGAATTGCAGTCTACTCTAAGTACTAACCAATTTATAATTTCTTATTGATGTTGGCAGTTTTCATAAATGTCATCGATTATGTGGGTGCAATCCTCAGTTACTTGATAATAGCTGTTGCATTGTTTGGTGGAAGGTATAATGATATGTCTTTGACGGAGCTTGGTGGTCAGATCAGCAGGGTAAGGTGACCTAACAGGACTTGAGAGTAAGTTTATAGGTAACTTCAGTAGCGTCCCTGATTACTGGTAGTAGGCCTGATGGCCAGCTAGAAGAATTGACACTTGAATAAAGTTGAATGAGGTGACTAGTGACAGCTTTGTTTCTGCTAGTCAAAACAAGTTTTTCCTAACCAAAACCGGCAAGCTTGAATGTGTGTAAGTAACAATTGTCAGTCAGCAGTTTCTCTTTGTCATTGTTTCTATCAGCTGGCTAATAATAAAAAGCCGGTTACTGGCAGTCCACTGCCACTTATATATAATGCACCAGTCATGTTAAACCCCCACCATCCTGCATTGGGGGATACCTAGGGCATTCACTTTTCCTTCTAATGAAATGCAGCGAAAGCCCCTCCTTGCAGGGAAAAAATTCAGAGTGAACTCCCCTGCCCTCTAAACATCAAACAGAATTCATTAGATTACAATTTTTAACAACTAGAGCTTTCACAGGATTTTTTTCATGCCACTGAAGTCAAGGTTACTTACGGTATGTTTTCCCTTCCTCTTCGTTTTCACTGTTTAGGCAAACATACCTTCTTCATCAACTGTTTAGCCTCTATGTTTTGAACCCAGTCTTCTAAAAGAGGTTGCGAACCACAAGTGAAATCCCCACCAAACCCCTGCCCAGTGCCCGCATTGTATAGTGAATCCGTGAAAAAGGGTGCATTCCCCAGTGGGGGGGGGGGGGGGGGGGGTTCAAATGACTGGTGCATAAGGCCTCTCACTGCTGTCTTTATGATACCCAGAGTGCTGGCAATTGCATTTCCTAGCTTCTTTATTTCACATTTTTCTGGGGAGGATGCCTCCAGACCCCCTGAAGGGAAAGGGGGGCTATGCCCCCTTTTGTTGCTACAACCGCATATTCTACTATCGGTAGCCACTTATTACCAAAATTATTGAAACCCCTGAAGTGAATCTTAAAGGACTTGCCAGCAGATAGAAGGTAGTACAGTCGAAGCTCTCGTAAGCGGACACCCTCGGGACGCGAAAAAAGTGTCCGTCACTGGAGCTGGCCGCTTACGAGAATGGTTCTCGTAAGCGGCCACTAAGGGTGTAGGGGATAGATGGCCGCTTACGGGAGCTTGCCCAGCTAACAATAAATATTGGGAAGGCAAAAAATACCGCCGTATTCAAATGATGTGTTTGTTTTATTGCGCGCTATACCAATGATAGGATAATGATTAATGCCAGATGTGAGATTGATTGATTAAAACAAGATTCAGTGGGTAAAAATAGGATTTTTTGTGGGTGTCCGTTTACGGGAGCTTAAGAACAATGGAAAAGTCTAAGTCGTAACCCCCAGAAGGTGTCCGCGGCCGCTTACGGGAATGTCCGCTTACGAGAATGTAAAAATACAGAGTTTGTATGGGAGTTAAAACGGGGTTTTTGACAAGGTGGCCGTAAGTAGAGCTGTCCGCTTACGAGAGTGTCCGTTAAGAGAGCTTCGACTGTAACAGCTTTGGCAAAATAGCAATTCGGAGAAAGTGATGTCAAAGGCTCAAAAATTCCTCACAGGTTGTAATAATAACTATTGAAAATCAAATGAAGCTCAAGCTTTGTGCACTTCGTTCACTTTCTCTGAATTGCAACCAAGCCTTGGACCACAGCAAATTAATGGCGGCCGTAAATTTTTGGCAATAAGAGTTTAAAAATTATGACTTCTCATGTCCAGAATGGATTGAAATTTGGCAAGATGATTAAGAAAGTTGCATTATACACGAAAATAAAAAAATAAATAAATACCACCAATTTCGTCTCAGGGGCACTATAAGCTTGTAGTGGTTTTTAGCCTTTTCTGTACATAAAATTAGTATAAAAAGAATTTATTTATGCAATAATGACTTTTATTGAAAAAAAGAAGTCCTTACCACATAAACAAATGGTCATGTGGAAGTCTTACCTTTAATTTGTACATAACATTACACGCTTTCTCAGCATTAACAGTATGGTCCCAAACTAATGAATTTTTACCTACGATTCAGAAAATAAGAATCTGTTTGAAATTTTAGGCTAGCTAAACAGGTTCTTGTTCAGAGGGGGTCTTACTTGCAGGTTTTTACAGTACACACAGAAGTAAAAAACTCGGACGGAAATTTGCCTCGACTACCCTTGATTTTGATCTTCTTATTTTCACATTTCAGAACTCATTTTTTTCGATGTACTTGATAAACTGTGGTACTAAACTTATTGACTTATCCAATGATATTTCCAACATGGCTGGATATGTTCACAGGTAAGACACTAATTTATTAAAAGCTAAAGTCCCCCTCTTTATTTCAAGCGCCTTTCCGCTTTGGAAAAGTTCAGTTTTTTAATTACAGTGTAATCTCCCCAATCTATTTAGAACCTCCTTCCTTTGATTCATGATAATCATAGAGCATGATATTAAAGGAGCTCGGTCACGGATGACACAGTTTGAAAAGTTTAGCCTAAATTTTTCAAATTTGTCAATTACAATCCTTCTCGATCTCCCTCATTCAAAGCCATCCTTGATTCTTCCTATTTTTTTGGTGCATCTTTTGTGTTTTTCTACCTTAGTAATCTACTATTTCAAGGTTTCCTTTGATCTGAAGGCAATAGACCATTTCCGAGTTCTCTTTTGCCTCGGTGTCAAAACGAGGCTAAGTGCAAAACCATTCATATGAAAATGTGTTTTACCTGCATCTTCATTCTCATGCAAAACGAGCTCATTTCCACATGAATAGTTTCGCACTTAGACTCGTTTTGAAACAGAGGGAAAAGGGAACTCGGAAATGGCCTATTTTATAAATTGCCAAAGTTGACTTTGTTCATATAAACCAATTTCCAGTGTAGAATAAGAAACAATCGTCAAAAAACGTGTAGTTAGCAAGCCAGTAGTAGATATAATCATAACAATATAACTAAAAGGAATTGCTGTGTATAAACAAGGTGTTGTCCCTCCTAAATGGGCATAGAGACCCCCATTTTCAGTTTCTGTTTCTGTGAAATGGCCTTAAAAGCTGTTTATCCGCCATGTTTGATATCTTTTTTGTTAAAATGTGTTAGAGGACAGTCCACTTTTAAATTATTTCTTTTGTGCACAATTATTGATGTAATAGCTAAGCATGGCTGCCCAGTCAATGACAATAATGGGCTACCATAATTGTTGGTGTTCAGTTCAACAAAATATTCATATACCTTCGCCAGGGATGGTTATTTGGTATAAGGCCCCCCTTCCCTAGAATTTTTACTTTTGCTTCATACCATCCCTTAAAATTTTTGGCTATTACGACCCCCTCCCCCTTGGATTTTCCAACGACCATCCTCGGGGTTGGTATGGACTTTTTCTGGAAATGCAAATTTCGGGCAGCCATCGTGAACTAGCGTTGATTTATGCACATAATTTGTAAAGTTGCCTATGCCAGTTGGTGGACAAGCATTCTATTTAGGGGAGCTGTAATAGGGGAGTAACTTTTTTGCCTGTTTTTAATGCGCTTTTGTGTTCTTGTTTGTACAGAATAGGTCAGCTTTTGGAGAGTTTTACTGCTGCGGAAACAGATGCAGAACAGAAGACAGCAGAAATCCAGAATTATTTAGGGTAAATGTTTTGATTTGCTGTTCAAAAAATTTTTCCCAGTACACGTCTGCATTTTCTTTACTGCCCTGGTAAGATATACGAAGAAGAAACAGAGCTTGTGGCCATGCAACCTTGTATGGCGGGAAGATGAGAGATCCTGGGAACGAGTGTAGTTGAGGTGGGGTGGTGGCTTAGGGGGTGTGGGTTGGGGAGAGGGGCAAGTATGAGGCAGAAATGAGCCGTCCACCAATTTGGCCTGGGCACAATTCTGGCCTGCAGTCATGTGTAGGGTGAGTTTGTTGTTGGGTCTAGTCTGGTTTGCAGAGTTTTTGCAAGTGTTCACATCGATTTCTGAATTTCAGTTCAATCTGAGTATTAAACCACACGTTTGTTAGTCAAGTGTCATTCTTGGTGAATGGTTAAGTCTGCTTTCAAGGTTAATGGCCCTGGATGGGATGCTAGTCTATTGCAGGGTTACTCTAAGCATGAAATTCGCCGGTACCCATTTCTACACCTGGGTGTATAAGAACATAACATAACATAACATAACATAACGCAGTGCCTCGGCCAGGGCCCAAACCTAGATCAGTGCACTAGTTCAGCGCTCTAACCATAAGGCCGCAACGCCTCCCTCATTAGAATATAGCCCTGTATGCTCACGGTGGAATTTTAGCGGGCTTCATTTTTAATAGAACATTGGGCAAAAACTATAGAAGCCCGGTACAACGGATGTAGTTTAAGTTGCGTTGTGAATTGATCTTTTAATGCTATATTCTAAACCAGCTAGAAGATGGGTTTCCCTATGTCCTATGAGAAAATAATGCCCTTTTGAGGTCTAGAAAAGCAGCTGAATGCCCTCGCCTCACGGCTCGGGCATCGACTAGCAGCTTTTCTAGATCTCAAGCGGGCATTATTTTCATTTATAATGTAGACAGGACTCTGCGCGCGCTCTGATTGGTCAAAAAGCCATGTTTTATCAGAGTTTAAAACATAGAAAAAGCGTGTTTTATTGTTTTTCGTCAGCTAATTACTCTAGTGAAAATTCGCAAGGGGTGGCGGCGAACATTTTCTATAAAGAATTCCGGACAAAATTCTGAGTCAAGCTACAGAGATTGTCGAAGAAGCTTCTAAGTTCGAGATGAAAGTAGAAGCAGCGAAATTAAATTGCTTAAGTTTATCGATGGTGCGTGTTTTGGTGTTTTTACTCGCGGTGTATAAAATCTATATCATAAAGCAAATGACTCGAGAAATGTAGAAAACACTCGCCTGCGGCTCGTGTTTTCTGCATTTCCATCGTGTTCTCAAATGCCCGTCGTGTTTTATGACAGTATAATACATGACTTAGGCTTCTTTATTTGTTAAATAGAACATGGATACCCATCTTCTGGTAGGTAAATGCCAGGTCAGCAATGTTTCTTCAAATCTGTTCTCTTTTTGTTTCAGAGTTGACAACATGGCACCTCGTGGCGGTGACCTTGTTTTTAAGCTGATTGGAGTTTCATTTGCTCCACCAAACTGCACAGATCCGCTTGTCAAAGGTAAATTGTTTCATTTTAAAGTACTCATACTCTTCTATGTTCTTATTTACCAAACCAGCAAACGAAATGTTCCTTGGAATGATTGTGGTCACGCCAAGGAGATGCGTCGTAACAAACTTAGTTTTTTGCTTCTTGTATGTCACGACTGGGTCAGATAAACCGTGTTAAACATTGCTTTGACAACCGCACTTTAATTCTTATTATCAATGCGTTAGTTTTCAGTAAACTTTTTTGTTGCTCTTCAGTCTGGAGCAATACTTCACAATCTAATATTGCAAAACTCCAAGCTGTTCAGAATTTTGCCTGTAGAATCGTTAGCGGTGCAGAGAAATATGATAATGTAACTCCCATTTTCAGGAAACTCAACTGGCTCCCTGTGAAACAACATATGTATTGTTGCGATGCAATTATGGCATTCAAATGCATGAATGGCCTTGTTCCGGGGTATCTGTCTGATCAGTTTATCAACACGCAAAACTAGAAACTCGCAGCTATTAAATATTCCGCTATTTAGAACTGCAACTGGCCAAAGAACTTTTTATTATCGAATGGTATCTCTTTGGAACGCTTTACCGCAAAATGTTAAGTTAAGTCAATCATTAGCTCATTTCAGGGGGGGAGCACCCGGGCCCCTCCCCTAGATCAGCCACTGATTTTTATAAAAGCGATTTCGAGAAAATTTATGGCGAAGTTTTAAGGTGTTAAAATACAACATAAAACGTATTAGTGCCTGAATGTTCCACCAGGCCTGATGTAAGATGACTTTGGTGTGAAATAAATTTAATAGCACCCAATTACATTTGCTGAAAATCTTAGAAAAATCGTTCTATTCGATTTCTGAAAACACTGGTTTGAATATGAACTGGAGTGGAGTGTTATTTTGCGTTTTCGTTAAAATTGACTTTACATTTATTAAAATGGTCACTATTTAAAAAGCGGTAGATAAATATGTTTAGAAAGAATTCTTCAGGTAGATTAACCAATATTTAATATAATCCCTGAGTTTCAACTTCATTGAAACATTCTAAGGCTGTCAATTTGTAGCCTCAATTTTTGTAAACATTGCGCTTATTTTCCGGTTAGTCGCTTGTGGTTCTAATAGACCAATTCCGATATATTAAAATTCTAACATGACGCCGAGGCTTGGGGGAATAAAACAAAAGAAATCATTTATTCATCCCTAAGCCTCGATGCAAAATCTTTTGTTTTATTCCCCTAAGCCTCGGCGACATGTTAGAATATTAATATATCGGAATTGGTCTATTATACCTATGTCATTGTCATTTCAATGCGTCATTAATTCATTTTTTCTTATATGAATTAATAATGCTTTGAAATTTACAGGGGCGTTTGGCAAGCCGGGAGAAAAGTGGGAACTGTTGTATTCGCAAGCTATTAAATCATTTAACTGTTAATATTTTCGAATTCTTCATTTTGTATTATATTCATATTATAGTTTGCTGGAGTTTTTCCAAAAATAACGCGCTCACGAAAGATTTCCCAGAAGTGAACCCCAAAATGTTAGCGGTGACCTTAATGAGCTACATCGATTATTTTTATGTGTCATTTTTGACTGCATTCTGGTATATTCTATTTTTTACAGATCTAGATTTGGAGATAAGTCGTGGAAGGAATATTCTCATAACAGGAAGTACAGGTAATGTTATTTCTTTGATAGAAAATTAGATTCCAACTGCAGCGGAAAGCGGGATCCATCTCTAAAACTTATAGCATTTAATGGAAGGAGGGAGGGGGGAGACACGGAGCTCTGAACTTCCTGCTTCCCGCATTTTTTACCCCCGGCTCCTGTCAAGCTCCCGTCTCTTCTTTAGTGGCTCCCGCTTCTTTGTTTTGTTTCTATTTTCTCCCAATTTTTCACGGTTCCAATTACCTTGAGAATCCCGCTTCCTGTTTTTTCCGCCCGCCTCCCCTACACCTCCCATCTCCTGTTATCCTGGGTTCCCTTCCCCCCTGCCCCCCCACCCCCCCCCCCCCCCACTGTAAAAACTTTACCAAATCAAATATAAGCAATCGTAATTTGAAATGACCTCTAAATTCTTGTGTTATACCAGCCACCGTATCTGAGATATCGGATTCCCACACGTCAATCATGTAAAACAGTTGTAGCGAGTTTTAGTTTTTAACTTTTAGCTTAACTGACGATTCTCCGTGTTTAAATAAAGTTTTACATTTACATTTTACATTGCCGATACACCAAGACAGAAAAGGTTTGCTTCACTACATAGACAGAAAGGGAGAACAAGCAGGTCTATGTCTAATGTTCCAAGGAACTGTTTAATTGTCCTTTTGCGAAATTTCTTTGGGATTTTATTTACAGGAAGTGGAAAAAGCTCGCTGTTTAGGATCCTTAGTGGGATATGGAGTCCTCTTTCAGGTATATGTATGCCTTATTGGTAAAAATTTACACGAAAATATAATTTCGCAAAAATGGAAGAGGTTAATGGAGCAAAACTGTGGAACAGCATCCCTTTAGACATTCGCAAGAAAAATATTTCTTAGCCAAGAACTCTATTTGGCACAGAAATCGTGTTGAAAGGAACTAATCCGAGTTAACAAACGGATATAATTTGGTTTTATTCCGACGAAGGTCTAACGCTCTTGAAACTCTTTACGGTGGCCAATTCACATTATCAACCCAGTTGATAAAACCAAATTATATTGTTATACTTCCCACCGACGCAGCACCACAGTTTCTTTACGAACTTACCCTCCCCCCTAACAAACGGACAGCCTCAAATTAGCGTAACCTATCTAAAAGATAGAAAGTCAGAGCAATAAGTACCAGTTGATGACGAAATCCCGCCTCTGAGACGGGACTGAGCCCGCGGTGTTCGTCCCTGAAGTTGCTAAGCAACATGACGTGTCTGCTCGTGCGTTATTTTCGGAGTACTTGCGGGCGCTCACGCTAGTTTTTGATTGGACGAAATTAGTCGGAAACCCTTCGAGTGCTTCTTTGAAGATTTGTTAAAACTGGAACTTGTTGCCCTGACTGTGCAAAGACGGTTCGTTTGCGACAACGGAAAACGTTTACAATACACAGGTCAAAATTTTTCCTCTGTTGACCATGGTAAAGGGAAAAGGGAAAACAGTGATAACGGCTAACGGGGATAAAAGTGAGGTTTGCGAATTATACTAATTGAAGATTCCCATTGATGATTGCCGATTTGCAACCAATCTCGAGAGATTCAAATGACAATAAGCGTGGCGGCCATGTTTGGATGACCAAACAAAAGAGGCTAACTGGAAATCTTGAGTAGTCCAGCACCTCATATGAACATATTTTTTCATTCGTTCTCCTTAACAATAGACCTCTTTGTTATCAGGGCAAGAGGCTTTGTTTAGGAGTGTTCTCTATTGTTTCAACGCCCAATGGTATTGCCGCTTCAATGAGGTGCTGCTTGCCCCGAAATCTTTGGTTCATGTCATCCAACATGGCATCGATGATGTCACTTGCAAACCAACAATATTGCGGGTGCTGATTCGAACTGAACGGATATTATCAGGCTTATATATAACGTTTGGATGTAGGAGACCACGCAACGAAGAATAAAACTAGTTGGCTTGTTATTGCCGGATCTCTTGATAAAGAAATGTTCGTGCCAGGGGGGACGTCACTCTAAGTGTTGTAAAACCAAATTGATTGCAAGGCTGCTACTATGGCAAAAGGGCAAAATGTATTGGCCAATATTGCAACTAGCAGGGCTAGTCTTCTTCAGTGCCAGTACTTAATACAAGGAAAATAATGGCTCTCTCGGCTCTCATCGAAAAGCGTCCGCTGCCTAATTTGGGTTTTTCTGATTATTTGTTCACAGGGGAGGTCAGGAGGTATCTTCCGTTCAATCCTAAAGTTGTCTTCTTTTTACCTCAAAAGACATTTCTCACGGACGGCACATTACGGCAACAGGTAAGTTTTTTTAGAAGACATTACGGTACATGTAATGCATTTCCCGAAAGCCAAATGAAAGAAAAAGAGCGGAGCACATAAGGCTCACGAGTTGCTCGGAGGTGAATGGCAAAGGATATCCCATGTTTGAATAGCCAATCAGAGCACGCCAAAAAGTTATCCTCTGTTTTAGTATATTATATCCTAAATGGCTGATATTCATTCCCAATGATCAATCAAACTCTGAAAGTACGTTAGAGCCTTTTTCACTTCAGTGTCGAAAGTAACTCTGCGTTTACTTTGGTTTTACAGTACTTCGCTTCGTGATTGGTTTAAAAAAACTCGCGCCACTTTTTCCGCAACCAATCAGGAGTAAAACCAAAACCAATCGTGACTTGCGTGAGCATGTTTTCCCGCGCTTTGTGTCGGCTACGTGTAATTACTTTGAGTTTTAATGTGTGATTGGACTTGGTGGTTTTGGTTTTACGACGCTCAATTAAAAATGGCTCGCTCTATCCAAAGCTCAAGAACCATCACTATGATTAGCCAAATCGAATCACATCGCATTTTCCTTCTTTTCTAGTTAACATACCCTTGGGAAGATCCTTCACATGAAGAAAATTCCGAGACAGGTATTAATACCTTTCGTTTCTAATTTATAGCACAAGAAATTCTGGTGAAACTCAAATGCGACAGTAAACGAAGTTTCAGCTTATTTACATGGGGGAATAAATAGGAGTTAATTCTGGTTGGCAATCCATCATCGAGGATGGATTGAGTCCGAGCTATTCGTCAGCGGAGTTGCTAAGCAACAGGACTTCTCATTGCGTCATACTGTCGCCGGGATATTCGTTGGCACTCGTGCTAAGTTTTGATTGGATAATAAAAATCGGAATTTCAGTTGTTCGACTGTCTTTACAATCTTGTTGACTTGTTTTTCCTGTGTTCTAATTTCTTGCACAGGGAGCGCTGAAAATGAGAAACTTCTTGAGCTTCTCGACACTGTTGGACTTGTAAGTTAATTTGTACCCTAACATCTTTTCTGAGAGGCGCAGTGGCCTAATGGTTAGTGCACTGGACTCCGGATCGAACAGTCCGAGTTCGAGCTCCTGGCCGGGACACTGCGTTGTGTTCTTGGGCAAGACACTTTACTTCCACATTGCCTCTCTTCACCCAGGTGTATAAATTGGTACCGGCGAATTTACTGCTGGGGGGTAACCCTGCGATGGACCAGCATCCCATCCAGGAGGGAGTAGAAATACCCCAAGTCACTTCATGCTAAGGAAACCAGGATAAGCTCTGGCCTCATGGGTAACTAGGCTCGATCGTATGCAGACTTAACCTTGCCTTAACTCTTAAAGGGGCAGAGTCACCATGAATAAAGACAACATTGGCAATGTACAAAATTGTCTTCAAATCAAATGAAACCTGGATCATTATAGTAGTTTACTAAGGTAGAAAAACAACAAAGATGCACCAATAAACTAAGAAGAATCAAGAATGATTTTGAATGTGGAAAATTGAGAAGGATTTTAATTGAAAAAAATTGAAAAATTTAGGCCAAACTTTTCAAAAAATTTAGGCTAAACTTTTCAAACTTACAAACACTGCATTTTTACCTCCCATAAGCGAACAGATCTCCAAGAAATTAATTTAATTTAAGATTAATTATACTACCCAGCATGTTTACGTCTTATCTTTTGTTAAAGGAAACTCTGTGTGGACGAGTGGGTGGTATCGATAATCCTGTGGATTCCAATTGGTGAGTATTGGAGGTCAAGAATATTCCGTCAGTTGAACATGAAAATTACAAAGCGCCTGGTCATCACACAGAAAAACGGAGGAGAGATGGCAGAGTAAACAACTCTAAAAGATGACAAAATAAATTCTATAAAATTTTCGTTATTTTCTTGTCAAGAAAGGATTAATTGGACTGGTAGAAATATTTCTTTTATTAAATTCCTCTACCCTCCACCTCAAAATCGAACAACAAAAGACGGATTTTCGTAGATATATGTACTATACGTCGGATGTTTATGTCAAATATTCGTTTTCCTTTGTGCAAGAGTTTTCATGTAACATCATTGACTTCTCGTTAGCTGATGGTCAAGCTGGCAGTACGCGAGAGTTTTATTTAAGCCATTACAAGTCACCCCTGCATGTTGACCATTATCACATTATCCTAACTGACCAGTGAATATTAACAATTGGATTATTTGCTCTCGATTTCCATTCTTATTAATAACTGGTTTCTGCTTTAGCGTGCATTATCGAGCTGTGGTGCACGCGGAGAGCACAAAAGAAGCGCAAGAGTTACTCGAGGCAATTATGGAGTGCAACTTGCATTTTGATTGCACACCCCACTAAATGCAGAATTGTTTTTTTGTCCCGCATGTTTTCAAAAACAAATCCACGGATGATTCGATAGTGTCTCTCCGCGAATAGACACTATCGTGTTTCGTGATCGAGTTAAAACCAACCAGAATCGGAGAAAATTTGTCGGTTAACAATAATGGCCGATAGTATACGAGTAGTTAGCCAATCAGATTGCAGCGTAGAATTCTCAGTCTGAATACTTTGTTTGATGTAGGGATGACATGTTGTCACCCGGAGAGATGCAAAGACTGTCCTTCGCTCGTCTGTTCTTTCACCAGCCGCTATTAGCACGTAAGTAGTAAATTACTGTTTAAACTTGATGTGTCATGATGTGTCTCTTGTATCCTGTATTCGTTTTACAGTCTGTTCCAATTCATTTTACCGTTACAAACTTTGGCCGGGCTGAAAAAAATATCGCTTTTTATTCCATAGTAAAAGATTCATTATTTTGAGGTTCCACTGCAAAACCTCTCTGATGACAACGAGTCTGCAAGATTCAAAGCTGTAGCATATTAACATATTTTATTAAGTTTAACCAAAAATTCATGAATCGAAGAAATTTCTTCTATGGATCTAGGTCATCTCAATGAGAAAACCTTTGCTTCATTACAAACAACTGTCTCCGGGGTGTTTTAATAAGACGTTACAAAGAAATGAGATTGACTTTGAAAACTGTTCCGTAGACTGGTAGTTTTTCATAAACCCCTACCGGAATCCGCTTAATCTTCTTCAATTTTTTCCCATTCTTACCTTTTGTATTTTCTGTGTCATTGAAATGTTCCTTCAATGTTTTAAAAGGATATTTTCAAACTCAAACTGTTGCGTGGTCATTTTCTTGTGCTTAATTTGGCCAGAATCGGTGTCAATACATTCCGTTTAACGGTGTATACTTCTCGTTAGTTCTTGATGAAGCTACAAGTGCGTTAGACGTGGCCTCGGAGACCAGATTGTACTCAGTTTGTAAGCAGCTTGGAATAACGGTTGTTAGTGTTGGACATAGAACATCGCTGAGACAGGTTTGCATCTCCGTAAATCGGTTAGATTAGCTTATGTATAGTGTGTATCTATCGATGGTTTTTTATACAATAACTGAGAGTATAGACCATAAAAATAACCTATTACTCAGCCTAAGGCGACTTTTAGAAAACTTTAGAAATCTACTAGCGTTCTATCACGAATGCCGTTCTCTGATTGGCTACGCTACCCACTATCTATTCTGTGATAGATAGTGAGTAGCGTAGCAGTGCGGTTGTCACCAAAATGGCGGCCGCTTCTTCAGGTTTTCGAAATGTCCGTGAAGAAGATTTAGACAGTTTACTGGTCGAGGCTGTTCCAGAAAAGACAAAAGTCGCCACGACTAGTAGATTTATACTAAAACAATTAGATTATGCGCTCTCGATTTTTATGCGTAATAGTTGACTCGGGCTGCGCCCTCGTCAACTATCGCGCGAAAGAAATCTGGAGCTCATAATCTAATTGTTAAATAGAATATCTGGGGTAAAGGTTTCGACGAACTCATAGGAAAGTGATCAGGCGCGCGTGCAATAGGCTATTTCCGAGTTCCTTTTCCCTCTTCTTCAAAACGAGTCTAAGTGCGACACTATTCATATGACAATGCAGGTAAAAGTATGAATGGTTCTTCACTTTACTCGTTTTGAAACTGAGGCAAAAGAGAATTCGGAAATGGCCTAAAGGTGGATTTCCACTGTCGCGTAATTTTTTACGTGCGTAAATGAAATTAGAGACCATGTATGGAAAACTTGCGTACACGTTTACGCTTGTCGTGTCTCTAAATTTTTTACGCACGTTAACGCACGCGACAGTGGAAATCCACCTTATCTCGCACTGATTTCCTATGTAAGTGTTTGGCGTTATTGTAATAAAAAAATCTACCATGTTTTCCATAGTCTGTACTCTTTTAGACCATAAAAATGAGGCTATAAAATATCAAAACTGCAGTAAAACTATCCGTCTGCAACTCTTTGTTCCTTGGGAACATGTGTTCGGCTTGTCTTTAGCTGACGTTAAGCTGGACACAAGAGTTCAGAGACCGCGGTGGAGATGGGGGGGGGGGGGGAGGTCCAAACTTTGACTCAGTTTAAGACTTTTTTCCGTCCGAATTCTCTGTCTTTATAAACGAGAAAATACACAGATAAATTTGAGACAGAAAACTCGTCCTTCACTGGTTTCCCGTCTGCGTCGAGCCTAGGGGCCCATCAGGCCGGAGCTTATCCCGGTTTCCTTTGCATGAAGCGACAGAGTATTTCTACTCCCCCCTGGATGGGATGCTAGTCTATTGCAGGGTTACCCCCAGCAGAAAATTCGCCGGTACCCATTTGTACACCTGGGTGAGAGATGCACTGCGAGAGTAAAGTGTCTTTCCCAAGAACACAACACAGTGCCCCAACCGAGGCTCCAACCCAGACCGCCCGATCCGGAGTCCAGTGCACTAACCATTGGGCCACAATTATGGATTCGGCTAATTGCTTCTCAGTAGAAACTGAAAACCGAAATACACCAATTTCGATATTTTAACTTCAACCTAAAACAATAGACCTCAGCACGAGGCTCCGGGGTATAAATTATAGAGTTTGTGGGATTTATTCCCCGCAGCCTCGCAGTGATAATTTAAAATATCGAAATAGACCAATTCGGCTAACGTGTTTACCTCCTTGTTGCTACCCAATTCAGATCATGTGATGATTCATTTGGGAGGTCACAATTGTGTTGTTCGTACATACCTGCATTCAATATATCCTGAATTGGGTGGCAACAAGGATGAAAACACGTTAGCCGAATTGGTCTATTAGACGGGGAAAGTTATGAAAGAAGCGACAAGTAAATTGCAAATGTAAACTAAACGCCTTTTATCATTTTGTCTCCAGCTTCACGACTTCAATTTGGAACTGGACGGTGAAGGAGGATGGAAATTTAACAAACTCAACGACGAATAAAAAATATCCAAGAACGCAAATCTCTGGATTGTCAATACAATAAATTGGGTAATATATGCATTTAATTAGGCAATATTTTGTAATCTGACAATTCTAATGTAAACTAAAATCTGATCGTCAAGACAGAGGTGTTAATAACCATGTGATTTTTATCTTACCAAAAAACAAATATAAACTAAATTTTTTCCCTCGGAGCCTCTTCTGTATTCAAAAGATGATTTCCAGTCTCTGCTGCACAATCTCTGCGATTGTTTTCTGGACGAAAAATAAAACACCTCTACAAACATACCTTTCCCCCAGATCCCCACACATCAAAACGGCATGTACTAAACGCAGAAACACCGGAACACCACAAAACACGGAACACCGGAACACCGGAAATTTATTGGCATTTTATTGTATTTCTGGTGTTCCGGTGTTTCATGTTTTCCGGTGTTGGTGTTCCTGATTGTAGTACATGCCCATCCTTGCAGTTTTTGAGAGACAGTTTCAGCCACCAAACTACCCCCAATGGTAGAATCAAGAACTTCATTTACGCTGTTAACGAAGTGTAACGCATTGACAGATTTAAAACAGAAATGTGAAAAAACCTCGAGACCGCGCAGCACGCACTGGAAATCAATTTTATGAGGCAATGGACCGTATTAACGATAGCCGCCATGATGGTTTTCATATTGTAATGCAAATTAGCCACGTTGTCTGCCAGGGGGCAAGCATTGAAATGATGCCGTTTCTCAGAAAATCGGACTGTCTAAATTGTGAAGTATCCACGGTAAAGCCTCATTTGAGAGCCAAGTTATGGAATAATGATTTCATTATAAGATTAGTTCGAAATAGTTACTCGATAGCTTGACTTAAGTCGTTTTCTTTTTTATATAAGTGTCAAAATTGCGTTAAACTTAGAATATTTAAAGCACAAAACAAAAACCAAAGCATTGCTATGAAAAAAAAAAAACTATCAGACGTGATAAGAAACCAGCTGAGATTTTAGCTTGTTTTCCCCCTCACAAATCACGTGCATTATAATGCGAAAACAAACATGGCGGCTATCGTGAATGAGGTCTATTACTCGATTCGCGCGGGAATTTAACATTTATCAGGTATTCGCCACTCATTGATCGGGCTTACTCCCGGTTTTCACATTTATAGAGGAAGTTACATCATCAGTTCTTCTTCCTGTAAGTTCTTGGTTTACTTTAAAGGAGTTATGTCACGGTTTGCGCATTTTGAAAAGTTTAGCCCAAATTTTTCGAATTTGTCATTTTGTAATCCGTCTCAACCTTCTCCATCCTTGTTCCTTTTTGTGTGGTATCACCTCTTTGGCTATTTTCTTCTTCAGTAACCTATTCTTTTGAGATTTCATACATTTTAAGGGCAATTTGGTTTGCCACAAAAATGACTCAAAATATCGTGATGTAGCTACTCTTATTTCTCCGACTAAAAATTTTGCAAAAGTTGAGATTAAATTGGGTTGGGGAAATGTGTCATTGAATTAAGTCCGTTACTACGAGAAAATGTTTGATTTTTAAGTGAGTGCGTGTAACCTGCTATTTTTGAACTTTATTTGCATTTTGTTTTTCAATTGTTTGACAAAGTATCTTATTACAGCTCAATTTAAATTATATACTGCCTCAGTTTAAGTTATGTTATGGTTCAATTTAAAATGTAATGATTTATGTAAGGTAATGGTTAATTCGCTGCAAATAGTGCAACGCAATTTAAGTTAATACAGAGCAGTTTACTTCAACTGTGAAATTCAAAGGCGACAGACCACAATCTCAAAGTTGGCTCCTGTAAAAAATATCTAATTGCCATAACCGTTCAGCAGTAGGATGCCTACAATTCTTGAAATTCCACAATTGGTTTCGGCTCCTTTTACTCCTATACCAATTGCAGAACATTTCAGGTAGAGCCACTTACGATGTGAACACAGTTACTGAGCACACATTTAATGTGAGCACAGTTAAATAGTTACTTAACACTAATTACATTGTTTAGATTTGATTATTTTTCACTCGTTGCTAGATATTGTTTCATGGTTAAAAGAATTGCGCTCTAATGGCTCCGTGGCAACAATTTATTTTAAATTGTGTAATGGACCAGTTCATAAATGACTTGGATTTATCCTTGGTTAATACTTAGTTCTTATTAACCGAGCGGGAGGTCTGTATGGGAGAATCTTGACCGAGGTCGTGAGTACAGACCTCACTGCGTTCGGTCTGTACTCACGACCTCGGTCAAGATTCTCCCATACAGACCGACTAAGCTCGGTTAATAAGATGTTTATTATATGGTCAAACGAAAACTTAAATTTGCTTAACGACACTGCTTCGTTCTCGCTGACATTTGACGGCGATGAGCTGAACTTAAATTTGCAAACATTTGGTCCCATCTTTACTTTTTTTCTTGTCAAGCTTTTATTATTTTTCATTTAGTACTTTTAGACAAAAAGGAGACAATGTGTTCTTGTTTTGTTTGTAACTTTCTGACCTCAAACTGCAACCGGTCTAGATGGGAAAATCTAGACCACGGTCAATATCCATTTTAGCCAATCAAATTCGTGAATTCGCTAGTTTCCAGTCCACGTGAGACAAGGCCATATAATAAATAAATAAATTGAGTGAGTGAGCAAAATGTAAAGGTAATTAAATGTAATTGACTTATAATAGTACAATCTAAGTAATGTTGTGACACGATTCAAATATTAATCGCAAAAATTTCAAATGATCAACAGTATTTACAGCCTTGCTAAGAAAACCGTGAACACCAGAAATGTTTATGGAATGTTACTGTGTTACAAAGAAAAAGCCAATCAGGTGTGAGAAAACTAAACCGCAAACAGCAACGATCAATTAGTTTGTGGTTTTGAGGTTTGTTTGCGTGCCCTGAACTTTGCTGTGATTGGTCACTAGACAATCAACATTCCTGAAATATTTCAGGTGTTCACGGTTTTCCAAGCAAGGCTGTAAATTGTTGCTATTTTTGTCAAAGTTAACGTATTTTGCTATATAGGACTTTTTTCAATAAAAGCAATGACAACTCGCTTATGTCATAACTGCCTTATTTAATGATCAAATTGTGTATATTATTGTGCTAATTAATTTACATGGGGGAAGGAGGGTTATCGAAATTTTCCATAAATTTTGTCACTAATCACAAGATGTCTAGAAAAGAAAATTAAGGAGTATCGCCCAAAACTACCGTCTACCCCACGGGATGACCTGCGAAAACAGAACGTACTGGTTAGTAGATATACGTGCTCACAGATAATCTTAACATTTTTTGTTCTTTTACTGCCTTAAATGCTACGAATTTATTTAATCTACATGTCGATAATTTTAGAGTTGTTCCTGAACTGCCTCATCCCCAGGCGTCGCTCCCTGGTCGTACTGGGTGTGCTTTGCGTTTTGGGATTGATTTTGCGCGTGGCGTTGTGGGACTGATGCGAACGGGAGTGCAATCTAACCATCAATCACCGCGCTCCAGATTTCCGCCTGACCGACCGGCGCCTGGGGACGAGGCAGGTTCCTGAAAGAGTCTTCGCTGGGCAAATTTAGGTAAATTCAGCACTGACTAACTGGTTATTGAATAGCTTTGAATTAACTGAAAATCACAATAAAGCCTTAAATAAAGTCGTAGAAGAACTCAAAAGAAACACATTGAGCGCCTTGCGAAATGTAGCTGTGCTTGCTGTGCGAGGAACATGGTTTACGAACAGGACTGATTTTAAAACCCTCCAACCGGCGAAAGCATATGTAATCCAGTTTGACGATAGTAAAATTGGGTTCCGTTATCATTAAAGTTACGATAAAGTTGTCTGTAGCAGACTTTCATCTATGTATAGGATCACGCAACTATCTACAACGGCATGATAGATTGTATAGTGCTGTTGTTTTTGGGAAAATTATTTCTAAGAATAAATAATAAAAAAAAACTTGGATGTGAGGCATTTTCGGGAAATTTTGTTGTTTTGTCCGAAATTCAGTTTTATTGCGATCAGTGTAAACAAAAAACGTCATCCGTGAAAAGGGCTATTGTAATGTAAAAAAATCAATATCGTTTAATTAAGCTAGTTATCAGGCATGAATTACTAGTTATCCGTTACGGCCGGTGCGATGCTCTTCCAATTGAGCTATCGTATGAGCTATGAGGTTACAGTACAATTGTAATTTTTGTTAGTTTTTGTAGTTAATGCTGGTGTTATTTGGCGTTACTAACCTGTAAATTGTGTTTGTACTGTATGTAATATTAGTACCGTAAGCATTTTTAGTATTGTAACTAAAGCTGGTAGTGCAAGTAAAGTTACAATTGTACGTAATGTCAGTATTGTAAGTAATGTTAGTATCGTAAAGATGATAACACTGTGAGCAATAAATAATAAAAAAAAAATAAAAAAAAATAAAAAAAAAAAGAAATGATAGATTGCGTGACGAACAACATAGTGTTCGTGACCATCGGTGACGAAATACGTATTGTGTTGTAACGAAACTAGATACATACTTTTACATGCTCTAAAGCCACACCTCCCATTTTGAACCTGACTGTGCCACGACCCAGAAGCCAAAATGAGAACTGCCCTCTTCTATGTTGCATTCCTGCTGGTAGCAGCAACAGCTTCCTCCAAGACAATCAGCTACGAGAAATGTACGGCACCAGATACCACACCAGAAATTGGAGAAATCTCAAACATCGACGTGAGTCCCTGCGACGAAGATCCTTGTGTGCTCAAAAGAGGAACTAACACGACCGTCACGATCAATTTCATCCCGCACGAAGTTGTTGCAGCGGCCAAGGTGTTCGCGTGGGCCTTCTTCGGGTTCGAGCCCGTGGCCCTGCCAGTACCGAGCTCCAATGCCTGTTCAGGACATGGTTTAACTTGTCCCCTAAAGAGCGGTGTTCAAGTCGAGTTCGTGTACAATATGTTCATCTCGCAATACTTCCCAAGCGGCTCGCTGAAGCTGGATGCGGGTTTGAAGGATCAAGATGACAAGTGTACAATCTGTGGAAAAGTTTCGCTCGAGCTCGCTTGAACGATCATGTCAGTGTTTTCCTGTGAACGAACGCTTTTGTTGGAGAATGGAATTTATCATGAAATTTAACATGTTTGTAACTTGTTATTGCGAAATATTTGTTATCTTTTTGTTGTAAAAATGAAAGAAATAAACATGCGATTTAGCTATTCACTGAAACTTGTGGTTTCAGCTTGGGGTTGAATTTTATCATAAGCGACCTAAAACTGTTCGCCTGGAATTGCTGGTTCGTCACTAGTCTTCCGTGCCCGCCTCCAAGGTCGAGAACACCGCTGAAACCTCCAACCTAAATTGAAAACGCAATTTTTTTCCTCAGGATTAGCCTTCGATCCACACTAGAACGGCTTTTTCGGTCACCGAAAACGGAACTTTGTAAAAACGCTCTCCATTTAAAACGACTATTGTTATGTTAATGTAACTTTTCGGGAATGAAGCTGACCAAAACATTGACCGAAAGGGGCATGTCACAAAGAAACTGGTGCTTTTATTGCGAGCGAAAAAATAGGTACGCTTCCCGTTTTCCTTTGCGCCGTTCACCACTAACCGAACGCCTGGAACAGGCAATTATTGGCGATAAAAACGCGATTCTGGTAGGGGTTTCTTCTTTTAAAGTTAACGGCAACCCCAGCCGTCAATTTTATATATGGGAGCCCCACTCCCCCCGAAATATCCTCCATCCTCGGGAAACCCCTGGGAAAGAAGTTGTCTACTGACATCGCCTTCCTGTTGCAGCTGGGTTTTGCAACTATCACGCTGCCACTATCTAGTAAACTAAGTTTTTATTTGAACAGTTACAAGATATGTTGCAATATTTCACTTCACTATTCTGTAGAGAAAAACACAGAAAAGAAACTTGTTTTGGACTATTACTTTGTACATCACGTAGACGTCCACGAGCTAAACATAGAAACATTTCATTTTCAAGAAACAACTACTTCTGTCACGCACGTAAAGAGAGGGGGCGTTGCGTGACGTTTTAAACAACGACTGGGATGCGAACGACACCAGCAACATATTCATCCTTTACTAAAATTACCGTCCCACAATGAAAAAGACTGTCAAGAATGGCATTTGCAGTCAAGTACTAAGGAAACGGACAGCAATTAAGAAAATCCATCTTGAATTTCGTAGAATTGTTGTTGCTGTTTCTCAGAGGTACGCCAATACAAACCTTCCATTTGTCGAGTGCAACACATAAATACTTCAAAGAGACAATGCAAAGGTCTTGCGATATATTAGTTTCCATCTGCTTCCATTTCCTCAACTTCATTTACAATAGGGGATCCTTGTTCCTCGTTAGCATTTTCTGTTTCTTTCTCGTCTTTGTCTTCTTTATCGTCGCTTTGTTCAGTCTCTTCACTTTCCCTTTCTTCTTCTTCAGGGGGCTGTGGAATGTTGGCCATGTACTTGAAAAGAAGTAATGTATTTCGTTAAATAGACATACGTACCACAAGACCTACAAGTGCGCTTTGGCTTTGTTAAGCTTATTAAAAGCCGTACAACTTTTTTAGTCAATCACTTGTCAATCACAGCAAACGCGCTGTTTCTCTCAACCAATCAGAAGCAAAATTGATACCAATCGTGTCTTGCCTTGCGCATGCTTTCCCGCGATTGGCACCGCTGACACGTTTCCCGCGCTTGGTACCAGTTTCTCTCTCTGCTTCATGTTGTAATTGGTTGTTTAGTTTTACGATTAGAAAACCGCGTGAAGAGCTGTAAGCGCTGGCGGTTTAGTTATGGTAGCGTGTGCGAGCGAGCGAGCGGCGAAGGCAGCCTCATAACCATTGAAGTTTATACTCCACGAGGGTGGCTAAAACTGTTGCAGAAAGATAAGACCCACCACTCCACGGGAAATTTGGTGTTGTCTTTTCTACCTCCCTGTCTATCACAGTGAAAAATGAGTAAAAAGATTTAAAAGTCTGTGCAGTTTGCCTGACAACGATGAAGGTGTTATCTCGATTTTTCAGGCTCATAAGTTGGTTTGTGTCTTGTATAGCCTACCCTCCCCTGGTCAAGGCTGGTATTAATCAAGTTCACCTGTTTTGACCACTTCCCAGTAAAATCAAGCCTTGATCACCCGGCCAGCAGTTTCTTTGATAGAGGTTTACAGTAAAAATTACCTCTCTCTGAGCTCTCAGTGATTGAACGTACTGGCTGTAGAAGTCATATACAAAGCGATGCATCTGAGGCATGTCTTCAACAATAAATGGTCCCTCAACTGGCGGAACTCCACGCTTCAAGAGAGAGGAAAAATGAAAGGTAGGTAGGTATACTTAATTTAATTCAAAGAAACACGCTAGCCCCAACAACACTCAACTGGTTTCCATGGAGGGCGTGTTTGTACAGACATAAAAAGAAACTAGAACTAATAATACAAGATTAATAATATCGTAGGTCTAAGATCATAAAATTTCAACTATTATCAACTAAGTACATATTATAAACTAAGTACATGATTAATGATATGGTGAATCTAAAACTACAAACACAGTCGTAATATGTAACTAACGTACAACAACCGCCTGTGAAAATTATCTATTCCCATCAGCCTAAATTCCAGATCAGCTGCACGTTCTGGATGGAAAAATATTTGGCCAGAGAAAGGAGTAGAAAGGCCAAGAAGTGGCAGAACTGACCTGAATTGGCCGCGCGCGAGGCAAATCGACGTAGATTGAATGTTCAAAACGAAACTGCGTTACGTTTAAGGTTGCCTAAGACAAGTTGCGAAACAAGCAAAGTAAAGAAGAGCAAGACAAGGGAAAGCAAAGCGAAGAAAACAAAATAAAATGGATATTTATGTTTCGACAAACTAATCGGGAACACCTGATTCAACATTATGCAATGTTTGATAAAGCATTTTGAGACATGTTCATCCAAACCCAATAAGCATTTCCCTGTGTAACAGCGCCTTAACATTGTCAATTAGTAAAACTAACTGGAGGTTTGTCCAGCTTACCTGTCGCGACGGAGGATATCGCTCACTGGGCGCAAGGTAAAGCTTCAGGGGTCTGCTGGTCAACTGAGAGGAAGACAATCATTCAAACGTTAGCAACACGCATTGCTTTTTTTTGCTTCAGATACCACTTAATAGTCGCGTTATAAACAAGCAGCGACTGAGAATGAATATTTAAAACCAATGGACTCGAATAATTAAAGCTGTCACCGTAAAGGGCCTTGCAGTGCTATTCGGGTAAACGCAAAGACAAAGTATACTTTTGAAGATATTATACTTGTGAGAGCTTTGAGGGACAGACGTCCCTCCATTCCATACCCTCACTCCCTCAAATTTCACAATCTAACTAACGCTTGGATGCTCTTTCGTGTGTTAAGATTTACTTTTCAACCCAATCGAGCCATTCGTACCCAGTCCCCTGCTCTTCAGGACATGGCTAATTCAGTGACACGCGACCCTTTGAATCAAAACTCCTGCGAGTAGTCGGCAATAGACGTCCATCAATCAAAATTTATTATTAATCTTATAATATCAACACTGTGTTACGTGATGTTTGTGCGTGACATAACGTAAGTGTTATATCACGTCTTTGTCGGTAAAGTAAAAGTCTTTGCCGGTAATGTAAGGCAAATGCTACGCAACACAAGTACAATGATTCATGTACAATAACGATGGCCACTCACTTGAGAGAAAGCAGGCCTGAGCTCAAAGCAGTTCTGAAAGAGGCTGACACGTGCCAGGACATAGAGACCAAGCCTTGCACGTGACATGGCTACCACCAGACGGCGTACATCCCGGATGTGACCGACAGTCCTGGTGCGAACAAGCGATAAGATGATGTAATCGTTCTGTTGCCCCTGGTAACGATCCACAGTGGTCACCTGATGACGCGAGGAAACCGTAGAAACATCAGGTTATTTAAGCAATAGACCACACTATCTATGGGTTTATAGGGGTAATAACCCACGCGGGATGTTTGGGAGAACACGAGAAAAGTTTGTAAATCACGAGCCGCAGGCGAGTGATTTACAAATTTTTCGAGCGTTCTCCCAAACATCCCAAGTACGCAGGTTTTGCTTTTACCTATCCCGTCTGTTTCATATTGGTGGTTTTCACTGTCACGAAATCAAAAATTAAATTCGAAACAATTCAACTACAGAAGCTTAGAATTTCAGCGAGTGTAGATGATAAATAAATAAACAATTTCTCCAAGTTTCAGGCCTATGCGGTGTGCCGTTCGCGGGTTATTTAACGAAACGTCGCACGCAAATTTACAAAGCGCAGTATGGAGACGCCATATTTGTGTCCTTCCGAGTTGAAAATTTGTGAAAAGACATATCTTTAGTAAACCTTACACCTAGTTTCAACGAAAATTTAACAGGACTAAAATTTAACAGACTTTTATGACGTCAAATGAAATCCCCTCCAATACCCATGCAAATATAAAAACATAAGACAACAACAACACGACCCCTCACCATCCTCATTTACCTTGCTCGGTTGTCCAATCAGCGGGTTGTTTGCACATCTTTGCCTGATGACGTCACGAATGAGATGTTTCTGTCCGTTGTATGTGGTCAGGATAGCGATCTTGTCAGCGGGGTAACCAAGTAGGCGCATGTACATGAAGATAGCTACAGCGTATTCGGCCTCACCAAGATTCTACACAAGTCAAGAATGAAGTCACGGCGTTAGGGCACGCAGTCTTAAAAAAATGACAACAACAATTACGACGAAGGCAAATAATGGACGGATGACAAAGATAAGATTCAAACGGACTAAGCTGCACTTGGCTACCTTATGGTTAGTGCGCTTTACTCCGGATCGGACGGTCCGAGTTCGAGCCCTGGCCGGGTCACTGCATTGTGTTCTTGGGCAAGGCACTTTACTCTCACAGTGCGTCTCTTCACCCAGGTGTATAAATGGACCCTGACGAATTTAATGCTAGGGTGTAACCCTGCGATGGACAAGCATCCTATCCAGGGGGGAGAAGAAATACTCCAAGTCGCTTCAAGCTAAGGAAACCGGGATAAGCTCCGGCCTAATGGGCTACTACGCTCGTTTGCAGATTTTTCCTACCTGGTAGAAGTAAGGGTTAGGTTCTGACTCGCCTACTCCATTAAAATCTGGTACATTTATCAGCTGATAATCAAAGAAAAAGCCCGGATTCTCCACACAGTATTCCGGCCAAGTGTAAACGTGAGGCAGATCTCCAAGCTTGTTATATCTCCAGTTATAAAGGCTACACAAACTATTTAAACAAAGAAACACAAAAAAGTCACATATTACAGGTTGGCTGGCGCGTGATCATGAAATGGGGCCAATAACAACAACGGCTACGAGTCTCACAATTGCCTTTATATATTCGGTGTATCTTTCGCCATCAAGCTCTTGAATAATATATAAGGACGGTGTTTATTTTCAACAGAAAAACGGAAATTTAGCCGCCGTGGTTCAAATTCTCCAAAGTTCTCAGAATTTGGTCATTTTCCGTTGTTGCTTTTCTTAGGCAAAGAAATTTTCAAAGATTTATAATGCGACTTTCTCGATGAAGTTGCCGTCGTCATTTGCTTAAAACAGTTTTTATGACCTCGAAGCAGCCAACAAAAGTACAAGCTGCTTAGGAACAACAGGCAGCTATGTACGGTGCTACGCGCCTTGCCGTTGCCACTCGAGAGAACACGAGAATGTAAATTCCCAAGGGAGTGAATGCACTTATAATTTGACATCTCCGCCCATGGAAATTCTCATGTTCTGATTGGCTGGCTCGCTTTGAAGTTAGCAAAAAGTTGTCAAAAAGACGTCAAAATGTAATCATAAACTTTCTCGAGTGGCAACGGTAAGGCGCGTAGCACTGTAACAAATATCTCAAACCTGGATCTCGCGCGGCCTTGGGCATCAAGTTGAACAGTTGGAACACCAAGGCGAACAAATCTCGTGAAAAGAGATTGTTCCATGTTGGAAAACTTCTGAAAAGCCATGTTCTTAATAACAGGAGGAAGCTGTGAACAAACCAGGAAAAGTAATAAGCACACATCGATCCAATAAGGTTAAGCGCAGCTTCATTAAACGTGGATCACACACTTAGTTCGGGATTCGGTGCGTCTTGTAAGATACACGAACTAATTCTCAGGCACGCCACTAAAGGTGTTAGAACTTCGTGAATTAAAATGAATTCCAAACTGTTAACTACAATTACAATTTCTTTAAAAAAGCGATGCCGTACTGCATCAACATTCAACTATTTTAGCGTTCAAAACGTTACTATTCGAAAGGGTCAGATTCCGCGGACCACTTGCAAAACAAACGAGAATAATTTTCACAACTAGCGACGAGGCTTTCACAAGCAATCGGGATTTTGCTGTTTACGGGTCAGTTCTGCCAAAATAATTGTCCTTTGCCTGTCATTGTGCACAAAATGCTTTTTTTCCGGGTCACGCTGGGGTGCAATAATTTGCATTCTATTTTTAGACTGCAAAAAATAACGTGAACAAACGATAAAAACGTACCTGGTGGTGATCTCCAATTAGAATTACTCTTTTCATTCGATTGTATCCATCTTCAGGATTCTGCGCATCAAGCGAAAGCAAAGTCACACCATCAAGCTACTTATCTGTCTAATCATTGGTCAACATCTGTCACATCGTACATCTCTATGGAAACCTATCACGCCATCATCTGCTGACAGAAGTACTAATAGCCCATTGTTGAAATTTGGAGTTTAACTCTTGATTTGGCAACAACGTATCATATTAGATGTCATTAAAGGTTTTCAATGCTAATTTCAGCTAAATATTAATTTTTATAATGACTATTAATCCAAGATGGTGGACTGAATTTATAATCGGGCCATTTCTGTTTGTAATACCATTATTGTCATGTAATGTCCTATCTTTCATCGCATCAAGTCTTTGAAAACATGCTTGCAAATCAGTTTTCACTATAACCACGCCCCTGACTCGGTCGTACAACAAATGATGCACAGTTTTTCATAACGTTTGAATGCTATAAAAAGTCAGCATTTGGTAAAAAGAAACTAGAAGCGAAAGTTGCAATGTTTCAAACTGGTGCAAGGTTTATTTTAGCGAAAAACGTAGTTTGCGATTAGGCGCAGTTTAAACAACGAATCAAGTTCACGCTAACCTGAAGTAAGAGCGGAATAAACGTCTCGATCTCCAATATCTGCGCGGCTTCTTCCATTAAGACGTTGTCATACTGCAGGGGAACAGGACATAGACGGCGTCAGTACATGTTAAAATGTGCTAGTTCAAGTTCTAAAAACATCCGTGCTAGCTGCACACAACCTATAAACAAGAAGTTCCAGTATAAAAGGGGTCTGGCTTGGCCATTCTCACGCCCAGTTGACAGTCAACCATCAAAGGTCAAGTCACTTTTTACGACGAACCAAATTCCCCTTAAAATGAAGTAAACGTAAAACTAACAGTTTACTAAGGAAGAAAAAACCCAGAGGTGATACTAAACTAAAAAGGAACAAGGATGGTTAAGGATGGAGAAGATTGAGACGGATTAAAAATGAGACTAAATTTTTCAAAAGACACAAACCGCGATGCAGCTCCCTTAACAGCACTGGCTTTAAAGAGAGATGTGACTTAGTACATGATACAGCGAGCTTGTTTGCGTTTATTTTCTTCAGATTTCTACTCGCCTTGAATCCAAGCTCCACCAGGTCTCGTCTTTTGAGAGCGGCATGGGTACAAGTCATGGCAATGATCTTAGCTTCTTTCACTAAAAGGTAGTTTGTTCGATCACGTCCTGTAATATAACAACACATGAGCCATGACAAAAATACGTGACACGTGCGATTGACAAGTGGTTAGCGCATTGGATTACATTCTCATCCGCAGAACCACTTGTTTCTCATGCCCAGTTTCCGCCTGCTAAGAAGAACAAGCGGCTCTGGGGACGAGAATAGAGAGGGATCCATTGCCGTGCTGGTAGTAAGCTTGTAATTCTAGTGGTAGCAGTTGCTATTTTTTTGAGGGGCATTGTTCCTGTTGTTTGTTCCATTGTTTTCCCGCAGGGTATCGAGCCATTCATGCGAGACCTTAGGGACTGTGCAATAATTACCTGGAGGGGGGGGCCGTAAAACGAGAGGGGGGGCACAATGTAAACTAACAGCCTTAGGGAGGGGGGGTAACATGTAATTTTCTAAATAAGTGGGGGGGGGGGCAACTAAAAAACTGACTTTATGACTCAAAAACCAAAGATATTATTTTACTGAAAATTATACTCACTTTTTTCTGGACTGATTTATATAAATTTCATATGGCATGACCTAACATTTAAAGTAACACAGCCATGAGCAGTTCACCAATCTGGGACTGATTTTCAATGATACAAATAAAACATGAATAAAATAAAATAGAACAGAACTAGTTATTACATGCAAATCGTCTTTGCAGATAAAAAGATCCTTGCCCGGTAATGCTTTATTTGAAAAGCTTAAGAAATTGAAAGAAGATCATGTTCGCCAGGGACAGTACTTCCTCGAGTACCTAAAGTTTTCATGCACCCCAACGTGCGATGGGTGCTTAAATGAGGGTTGGACAAGAGGCCTCCCAGTCAAACGTTCTCCTGTTCCAACCCTTGATGCTGCTTCGCCTGAGAAGTACTTCCCATCCACTACGACAACGTCCACTGGAGTCGAGATCGACAAGTTCCTTCCCAGTGTTCAGATCAAGAAATTGTTTAACGAGGGAAAATTGCCTACCTCTGAAGAAAGGTCTTTGCAGGACGTATGTTCTCAGTACAATGTGGACGAGATGGCTTGTAAAAGTTATGTACAGCACCTTGAGTTCCTCGATGCGAAGGCCAAAAAGAGAATAAAAGAAAGGAACACTCTGCCGCAAATTTCTTGGACAAGTGAAGCCGATGTAAAAGCGCTTACAAACAAGCAACTGAAAATGTATCTGAAGCAAAAGGGTCTAAAGATAAGTGGAAGCAAGGCTGATTTAATCCATCGAGTTCTCACCCACGCACGCGGGAACATCTGTGCCAGAGATGCTGTAGAAGATGAGGAATCTCCCAATTCATGCGAAGACGACACAAACTCGGAATCCAGTGATTCTGATGACTCTTCAAACGACTCTCCAACATACATCGAAGAGTCATTCGAAGTGATGTTTGTGCCGGATGAAGACATTCAACAAGTTAACTAGGTACGAGGGAATCAATGGGAGAAGTTGTTTTTCCAAGGGAGAGGGGGAGGGGGGGGGGGGGTCAAACTTAATGTTATTATTGTGTGAGGGGGGGTTGAAGTTAATTTTTGCTTAACGAGAGGGGGGTATGACTTAATTTTTGGCCATTTGGAACCCATTTTACGCCCCCCCCCCCCCTCCAGGTAATTATTGCACAGTCCCTTACGAGAGCTGCTACATCGCCCTGCCGTGCCTGGAGCGGCTTGTCCCCATAGGCCACTTCGGAAAATACCATGTTTGTCCCCAAAATTGTGCATAAGCATTGTTTCCAGGTTCTCATGGTCCCAAGAGAAAACAAAAACAATGCTTATCCAAATTTTGGGGACAAACAAAGAGTATTATGGTGTTTTCTGAAGTGGCCTATCAGGGACCGACCATTTGAAAAGAGATGAAGACGGGGAAATTTCGACTCGCACTATTTTTTCGCATATTTATGGTATTCTCTCTTTGTTAGGTGCGAGGCAATCAAATCGTGCCCCAGAGCCACTTGTTCCTCGTGCACAGGCCCAGCCGACTAAGAGGGACAAGTGGCTCTGGGGACGAGAAAAAGAGTGGTCTGGATAGAAGTGCTAGCCTTGGTCGCTGCGTATCTCTCACCACCCAAGGGCGTAAGTGAGTACCAAAACATTTTTGGGGGAAAGGCAATGCTGAATGGCAACCCACGATGGCTTGTGAAAGAGGAGAGAAATAACATAACAAAACTGCTCACCACTACGAAGAAGCTCAAACGCTCTAAACTCCTGCAAAAACAAAAACAACAATGAACAATGAAAAAAATGTATTCTCGAGCATGAAACAAAAATCCTCCTTACCGATTTTAGTGCATTGTTTTTTGTTAGTTTTGAGGATTTTGTGATGCATGAAGATAATAGTTCTTGCAGACCAAGTGGCGGTTAGTGGGGGTAAAAGAAAATCAAAGTGGCGGGGGAGGGGAATTGATGAAGAAAAGTAGGGGAACCCCTGGGGGCTGAGTCTTACCGTTGCCATAATTCTGCCTCCGGATTGAACAGAAAAATAGATTGTATTATTCCTACTATTAGGTTTGCAGCAGATCCTCAGTTCGTCTCGTGTTTTCATATGAGAAGAGTGCATCTTATTTGTTTTGCTTGTTACAGAAAATTTTGTTCGAGAAAAGAAAGTTTTGTCTAGTTTGTCCCCACGACCTGTCTCTGTAGTCTCCGAGGATCATCCGAGGGGTACTACCTTAACTTTGGGATACGTGAGTACCGCGAAGGTTCTTAAATCCTAACCCTACTTAAAAATAAAGAAAACTGAATTTGCGACCCTATTAAAGGTCCAAACCCGAGAAATGATAAACTATTGAAGGAAAAAACGAAGCTAAGAAAGGGGCAACCTTGTTTTGTCCCTCTTAACGGATTGTTTAGTTTAAACAGATCGTTTTTTCCATTATTTTGCCGTTTACGCACTACAACTTTAAGCGATAAAAGTAAAGTATTCTATCTAAGGATCACACCAGGAACAAGGCCAAAAAGGCAAAAATGACACAGTATTTAAGGCGTGAGAACCTCAAACCATACCCTATCCCGCAGCACATACCTATACAGCCCATATAAGGGAGTACCCCACCCACCC
Source organism: Blastomussa wellsi (assembly GCA_947652115.1). NCBI lineage: Eukaryota > Metazoa > Cnidaria > Anthozoa > Scleractinia > Plerogyridae > Blastomussa > Blastomussa wellsi. The sequence goes on along the minus strand of OX393565.1, from coordinate 5,264,152 downwards.
CCACCTTGGGCAGGATGCAATACAAAACTTTGTCGTTGATGGATTATTTATTCCAGCCACTCATCTGCTTGATAATGTATTAATATTGTAAAAAGAATCACATTGACTACAGGGTGAAAGTAAAATCATTACCTCTAATTGTTGAAAGATCTTTTTGATATATCTGTAGCAGCCCTAAAAATAATTAAAACAAAGGACATTTAATACTGATATGCCTTTCTAAAGATTCCTGGGTGTGAATAAGGAGCAATAGTGATCTTAGAGCGTTTGCCTTTGTTCTCTCGAGAATATCTCTCAATGTTTTGGAACACATGGTGGCAATGCTCCAGTAGTCTTTTCACGCTTCAGAAATCAGATTTAAATCTCGGTTTGGCGTCTCTGAAGCTGTTGATTATAGTGTTTCTTGAGACGAATACGCGGGAAAACAAAACTACCTTCGTACTTTCCCATGCGACTCGCATCATTTACGCCTATGACTATGGAATTTTAAACAATTATTTCAAAAGCGAGCGTTGGATGTAAGATGGCAGACTTTCTCAAAGTCGTTCGCTCTCGCGCCTCGCGCTCGCTTTCGCGCTCTGAGAGCTCGACTTGTAAGCAAGTCTTGTAAGATGGTAGATAGCCAACGAACAAATTAAAACACCCAAAGAATTGTAATCTGTGATCTCCCCAGCTCTTTTCGCTGACATGTACACCTAACATATTTGTGCTCGGTCAGTGGTATACGAGCTTGTAACCAATCAAATTCAGCAATATTCTACGGGTAGTTTTCAATAATTATCAATATGGAATGGAATCAAATGGAAGGAAGGATTCTTTGCAGATCGTTTTTCAGTTCTTCTCCTCTACTGCGTCAAAATGTAATAAGTAACTCGTAGTGATTTACCTCAGCAATCTCCATATCTTCATCATATGTTTCCATTTTGAATACAGGCTGAGGAAAAAATGATACGTATTTCAATTTATTGCCAACTTTTCAAGAATGACATTGACTGCTCAGAACTACGTAACGAAATAAACATTAAATAAACAATTTTACGATGAATTTAATCGGCAAATATTAAAACATTTAAAAGAGAAAAAATGAACGATAACAAATAATACCAACTGAAGAAAACAGCAAAACAAACAATGAAAGAGACAAAACTCACTTGCGGTGCATTTTCAAAGAATTTAATAAAAGGAAAAAGTTCTGATATAGCTTCAACCTCTCCTTTCTGAAAACAGAAATACATGCAAACATTACTTATATATCTTACTTTTAGTGAAAAATAAAACAAAATTGTTTGTTCTCAGTATCATCTGATCTTAACGATATTAAGCATTCCGTTTCATTTTCACTTAAAATGAAGCTTCTTTTCTATGACAACAACTGTCAAGGGCGCATAGCGGGATTTTTTTTTTATCCAGGGCTACCATTCAAGGGCCCCTTCCTTTGAGAATTTCTTGAATCAATTTTAATCTCCAGTATTTTAAGAACTCTACCTAATTGGTCAATTCAAATGACATCATCTACTGATATGCTTTCGACTGGCTTTTTTTCTTCGTGCGATGAGTTAGAGCCTCAGTCAGAAGTAGCTAAACTTAGCTTGTCAAAGCACAGCGCGAAACAATTACTACATTTCAACAATTATCATGGGGCACGGGGAATCCTTCTCCTAAATCATGGTCTCTTGGTGCTCAAGATCTTTGGGACAAAGCAACTGTCACTGATAAGACGTATTATTTAAATTAACAATTGTAAATAAATGTTAGATAGTTGGCCTATTACCCGTGTTTTCAGCTTTGCCGTGTACTCTTCCCAACGAGATACAACCTACAAAAATAACAAAGTCGTTACATAACTTGGTGGCGAGGTAAATAAGCTAGAAGATGTTCTACGTTAATGGATTAACACTGATGACTTCTTTATGTTACTATCACGACGACTCTGCTAGCGCCAAACCGTCATAATATAGTTATTATAATTTGACATCCTGACTACAATTATCCATGAATACCCTATTACACTACCCAGGTGGCTTAATGATTTAAGGTACTTTCTAGGGGTGGCTTATTAAATTAGCGAGATGTAGCCCGATGTACAGGATGCAATAGGATATGATAACTTTATTCAAGCATCTCTCTGTAATTTCTGCATACACTATCCATGCCAACAGTCTTGTAATTAATCATTCGTAACCACATATTATGATGTCGTAAACTGAACTTCCTAAGACTTGAATAAATCCTAGTATATACATTTGTGAAACGGAGTTTGTTTTTCTGAAGGGGAAGGGGTGGGGTTGACTTAAAACAGGGGAGTGGCTAAGGGAAATTACTTCTTCTAAAGAGGGGTGGCTTATTAGAGGGTGGCTAAATAGATGATTTGTGTAGCTGAATTTGAAACAACCTAGAAGTCTAGAAGATAGTTTTCCGTACCTGATACAAGTAAAAGTATCCCGCAGTCTCGCACGTATAGGAGACATCACCATGAACATTAAGGCTTTCCTACAAAGAGACCGCCAAGACAGTAGCGTCAAGGCAAAGCCAGTTTATGTGTCACTCAAACGGTTATTTCACAATGCATTAAAAATACATCTTCCATTTGCTGTGCACAAAATTACTTTCGTGTCAAAGAAACCACAAAATAGAAAAAAGCCACCAAGAAAGAGCAATTGCTACCATGATATTGGCAAGGTTGAGACGACTTTCGATTCCGATTTTATATTCGGCAAGAATGCACGATGCCAATTATTGCGCCTCAATTTTCGAGATAAGTCCGTTTTTTGAACGACGAATTCTTGTTTAAACTGTCAGCCATTACCAGATTCGACTTCAGTCGAGTTGCATTGAGAGAGCTGGATCGAGAGAAAAATGACGTCATATACTCACCAGTTTAATTTTTTACTTTGTGAACCCAGCTAATTTGGTATGCAGAAAAGCAAATTGCTTCTAAAAGCTCGTGTTGCATACTAATCAGCAGGGTTCACACTGCAAAAATAAACTGGTGAGTATATGACGTCATTTTCTCTCTCGATCCAGGTCTCTCAATGCAACACGGCTGAAGTCGAATCTGGTAATGGCAGACAGTTTAAACAAGAATTCGTCATTCAAAAAACGGACTTTTCTCGAAAATTGAGGCGCAATAATTGGCATGGTGCATTCTTGACAAACATAAAATCGGAATCGAAAGATAACAAGAACAACATTTTTTCATCGTAGTATCCCACTTTAAATTCAAGTAATTATTTGCATTACACAGATTGTAACCCTGAAAATCGATAACTAATAAACCGATGATGGTAACAAAAAAAGAAGGAAAACAATACTGCTCATTGACAGTAATGAGAAAACTACTTATGTTAGAAAGGGTTCGTTTACCTGCAGTCGTTGAACTTCCTTTAAAAGATCCAGTCGGCTAGCAAGAACAAAGTTCACTCGACCATACCTGGAATAAATGGAAAAGAACGAAATGCAGTTAAAAACGAACATAAGCCAAAATAGATAGAGTCGACGCAAATTTCCGTTTCGTAAACGGTCGGTGCCACTATTTCGACACTTAGAATTTTTTGGGCTATCATCGAATTTTGTTACCCACAAAAAAAAGAAAAATTGTTCGTCAATGACCAGAATCGAACCCTGAACCTCTGACATGCCAACATCCCTACTTCACCACTACACTACCACAACACCACCAGGCCAATCCGCCAAATCCTCACAAAATTTCGTTATAAAAGATGATTTTCTTAGTCTATTTTACTTATAGTATTGCCCCACCCAACAAATAAAGCTAACCGCAAGCAAACCAGTGTGAAATTGAACAATTAGGCATTTGGTAAGTGTGTATTAGTCTATCACCAAATTATAACCAGTTTTGAGCTCTTGTGGGCCTAAACTGGAGCAGATATAGCATCGTCCATTCCGAAAAGCTTGGTTACCAATTATGGCATCGACCGTTAAAAATGGCACCGACCGTTTACGAAACGGAAATTAGCAGAGTCGACAGTCAACTTTTGTTATTTAACGGGCATACTTCATAACGTGTGAGAAAGTGGAGGCAATTTGCGCTGATAGCAACGGAACAATTTTTCGTAATCTCAAAGTTTGCTGCGATTTAGGCGCCAGGAATAGTTGACTTTAAGAGACACGGATGGAGCCCTGCGTTGTGTCGTTGGACAAACCACTTTACTCTCACTGGACGCTCACCATCCAGGTGTATAAATGGAATACTGGCGAATTTAAGACTCTGGGTTAGCCCTGCAATGGACTAGCATCCCATCCAGGGGGAGTAGAAATACTCCTAGTCGCTTCGTGCTACGAAAACCGGGATAAACTCCGGCCTGATAGGCCTCTAGGCTCGTACACAGACTAAAACTTTACCTAAGAGTGGATTGCAATTGCAACAGACCTCGACTTCTTGCTCTTAAAAATCGTCCAGCGAAAAGCAAACGTTAAAGGTGAAAAACTAACCACGCGAAAATTGGGAGCGATACTTGGCATCGCGTATCAACGCTAAGCAGCTGACTGGGTATTCATTTTTTACAAACCTGCTAAAATCTTTTTCAGTTTCCAGCGCTTCTTCTCCGTGACCAAGACGAAGCAAGTGGCGCTCTTCAATGTCCAAAGCCATGATTTTTTCAAACAGTTGATTCAACGCCTGTAGGAAAAGAAAATGACAGCGTAAAAGACGGAGAAGATACTGCGCATGGAGGTACGGTGTCTAGTGGGCCGTGCACCCGATTGGAAATCGAAAATTAGAGCACTTTGTTGTGTTCTCCAAGTAAAAAAATAGACTTTCATAGTCACTCCCTTCATCTAGATGGAAAATATAAGTAACAACAAATTTAATTACTGAGAAACCTGAATAAATGTTGGGGAAATTTGCAAAAGCTGGGGCAAGCTTGCAGTCTTGGGGGATTATTTCCTGCAATCACTTCATGTTATGGAAAATAACGCTTAACGCCAACCACGCATTGGTGCGTCTCTGATTGCTAGAATGGATGTCTTATTTTTCTTCTTAAGTCTGTACCATTGTAGACAATACTGCGCCAATTTCAACTTGGCTTCGAAGCTCAGTCGGGGACACATCAAAGCTGACACATAAAGAAATCACTTCTTTTGCTTTATTCCCCTCAGGCTTCAGAGCCAAGACAATTTTAATACAACGAAACTGGCGTACTTCAACAAATATCTACTTTTTCAGCATTGCACATTTTTTCTGTCTTCTGGCCAGAAAATCTCCAGCTTACAGTAGACGATCTTGTTTCAAGATTTTCCTCCTCTGTTACTTGAAGTTAAAATGCGAACGGTCTATAGCCGCCTCGTAACCTCGGCTCTTCTCGCCATTTTGGCTAAACATTAGAAGCGACTTGCCACCTGAGCAATGTTGCACAAGATGTTGGAGAGTGTGGCCTCGAAGCTCAGCGTTGCAGAATTTGGCAGCTTTTTTTCATGGATAATTTGGGGCATAAACTTTACCTGGTTAGAATGAGTCACCAACAGTGTTCTCTGTTCTGGGAAGTTGTGATAAATGTTGGAAATAATCTGCACAGCCACATCGGTTTTTCCTGTACCTGGGGGACCTACAACCTGTGAGAGAACAAAAACATATAGCTAATGCCAAGTATGGTTTATTGATTTTACAGCATTTCAGCAAACAAATGCGTTAACTTTTCACTGCAAAGAATAAAGCAGATTGTGATGTCACAAACGTGTAGCTAGTGTCATAAAAATGGCGATGATTTTAAACTAGGTCAAAACAATGTGAAAAGCATTTCTTAATTTGTTGCATTTAGCACACGCTCCACTTTGTTGCAGAGATTTCCAGTAAACATGCAAGACACTCACGCGCTGTTCGATTCGTGGCTTTGTACTGAGTTGAGATGGTAGAGCAGTGGACATGTAAACCGAACGTCAGAATTTGCAATGTCGCATCATTTATTAGCTAAGCCCATTGTCAATAGCTGACTTCTGATGTTGCATTTTTTGCATGCAAACAGTATCAAACCAAACAAACACAAATCAAAATGTAATCAAGCTATTTTTTCAAGATCGATAAGCTCAAGTACTCTTTTAAACGAAGTGGCTCTCGTGAAATTTGTGAAACACTTTAAAGTGAAGGAAATAAGTATCTTTAAGTAATAACCTACCATTGTTAGACCGGGCTGCATTCCGGCTCTAATAGCTTCAACTTGAGTGGCGGTAAATGGAACGGCATTCCTATAAACAGAAGAAGAATGCGCCCAAAACGGCTGAAATGTTTTCCCCAACAGCTTAAGCGCTCACTGGCTACTTCGAGGTCAAATGACATGCAACAAATTTCCCAGCAAACGTCAGAGGGCAAAATGTTCTCGCTAATGTTGACCGACAACCACCGTTATACGGCTCGTTGCAGGTTGTTGCAAAACCAAAACCAAAGTTGTAATTACTTTGACAAATCACAATGGTGGAAACAATCCAGTGAACCAATCAAAACTCGAAGTAATTACACATAGCCGACTCAAAGCACGGGAAAACGTGCGCGCGCGCATCACGATTGGTTTTGGTTTTACTTCTGATTGGTTGAAAATTGGCGCGAGATTTTTAAACCAATCACTGAGCGTAGTGAGGCAAAACCAAAACAATTCGTTTTACTTTCGTCACTCAATATGAAAACTGCTCTATATAACAAATCACTTAATGACTGAAACAAAATTAGCTGTTTTCTTTGGGACCAGTCAATGTGTCAATTAGATTCTTTGTAATCTCTAATAATTAATCTCTACGAGGTGTAAGTAGACACTCGGCGTGTTTTATATTTGAAATACGCGAATTTGATTGGCGCTCCAATTGTTTTCAACTGCTAATAATCAACCCACGTAAAATTCTAGGTTTGAGACCGTAAGTGTCTCTTCGCGTATAAAAAAACTCGTGTTTCAAGCTTCAAGTAAAGCAAGGAGGCAATGATCTCCCGACGAAATTCAAAAGGACATCATCATCAACAACAACAACAATAAAGAGATTTCGTTACTTTTTAGGTTGATTGAAGGGATACGGCCCACGGTTAGGCACCACAAATGGCTCCACCAACAGCTCTTGGCAAACGTCTTTCGGTTCTTCGTCGTCATGTTTGCGTTTCTTGCTTGATGAAGACGTCTCAGGAAATGTCACCCTGGAATGAAAAGAAAGACAAAATAATTTACAACCGCAGTCATGTTGATGACACTGCACAACGTTATTTTAAAAACGAATTTTTGACAGCTTTGGCATCTTTTTAACAACTTTCTAATGGATTTCGTTTGCATTCGGCCAATCAAATCGCGAGAACTGTGACAGGTGGGGCCGTCAAGTTCCACATTTGCCAACTCCGCCTTCTTCACTCAGTGTGATTGGATTGGTTATTTGATACCACAAATTACTGGTTTACATGCCGAGGTATTTGTAAGCCACAAATTACTGATTTATGTGTCGAGGTATTTGTAAGCCGAGGTATTTCTTTGAATAACGAGCCAAAAGGACATCTGCATAGGAGCCTATCTTAACCACCGACCAATCGCAAAGGGCTGAAACAATCCAGTGACCCAATCGACACTCTTGTAGCCGGCACAAAGCGCGGGAAAACGATGCGTGAGCGAATACAACAGGTTTCACTTCTGAATGGTTGAGGAATTTTGCGCAAGTTTGATTTAAACCAATCACTAAGCGTAACATTACGGACCTTTAGCAATGATGACGAGGACGTGAACGTGAACGACCGGAAGTTGGAAATACGAGACTCGACGCTACCACGCATGCCCCGGGGAGAACGACTCGTCGTCCACGCCTCGTTCAGGACGTCATTTGCCGTCATTTGCCGTCTTGTAGTGAACGAGTCGAAACGAGGGTATGTTTCGTGGAGTTTTTGCATTTTTACGCAGGCTTCTTCACTCGAAATGGCTCGTCAGTGAATAAGATAGCGTCCATAACATATTTGAAAGGACCGCGAGGAAAAAACAGATCTTCAGGCAGAAATTAAAAGTAAGCTTATGATTTGTGCATTTGTGGTGGCACTGCGTGTGGAGAAAAACCGGCGGATTGTTGTGATAAAATTGCACCGGGATACGTGTGTAACCTTATAAGATATAAATCACATTCTGTCAACTGCATTACATCATAATTTTTGCAATTCAATCTTGACTTCATTTTTAAATTTGAAAGATTTCCCGGCTTTAAAACTACAAACTATTCGTTGTGGTTTATGCAAACGACGATAAAGTTAGCTTTGTTCTGACACGCGTACTTCTCACATATCGTTATCGGCGGAGAGAAGTTTTAGCAGCCCACGAAACTATCTAAAAGATATTTTCGCTATTGACTTCCACAGCACGAAACTCGTCCACGCTACCGGTCTGCTAAAGTGTTCATGTTTCCTGCCGTGGACGACTGTCTCGTCCCAGGGCTTAATCGACCATACAAGTCTTCGTCCACGTCCTCGTCATCATTGCTAAAGGTCCCTAATGCAAAGCCAACGCAAACGCGAATAGGAAATTTCTGAATTCTCCTCGGCCTCGGTGTCAAAACGAGTCTACCTGCGTGTAGAAATATAACTCATTTTCGTATGAATGGTTTCGCACTTAGAATCGCTTTGAAACAGAGCTAAAAGGGAACTCGGAAATGGTCTATTACTATCGACACTGAAAACCACTCTAAATATCCGTATTGAGACGCTGACAGAACAAGAGTCTTACTTGAAAGGTGGAACTTGTTCAGCCGAGTTGTCAGTAGTGCACTGAAAGTGAAACAAAACAAGAATTTGTGAGATTGTAACACTACATGCAGCTGATACAAAATATCGAGCAACTAAAACCCATTACAAATAAGGAGTTACCTACCTTAACAGAATATTGAGGAAAACAAGCCTTAAGATGCCCGAAATCGAGAAAGGTGTCGTTGAAATTCAGTGTGCGGATCTGATTTGGCATTCTGTATTGATTCAAAAACTAAAATGTTAAAAAGTTGCCGATGCCAACAAATGATATTTACTTTGACAGAAAAGTGAACGTCTTTAAGGGACCGCTCATTTTTTTATTGGTGGGGTGGGGGGGGGGGGGGGGGGGCTTTTGGTGGCTGGTGGAATTTGATAAATAGCATCTGTAATATATAATGATCCCCCTCCCAAAGAAAATTTGGATTCTCAAAACCTCAGAAACCGTATTTTCGACCATTCTGGTAAAATTTTCTTCCTATGATAGGTGTTGTTACTGCAGTTTAAAGTGATAACAATCCTGTAGTAACATTGCAAGTGCACTGCTGTTTTCATCAATGGGCCATGTTTGTTAGTTAAAGTGAACTGTATTTGCAACCGAATAGTTGCAGGGTTGCTACGTCATCGTTAGTGCACTTTTCAAAATCGTCATTTCCAATCCGTTTCAATCTTCTCCATCCTCAGCCATCATTGTTCCATTCTGGTTTAGTATCACTCCTTTGGTGACTTTCTTCCTTGGCAAACTATTATTTTTAGGTTTCCTAAAGTTTAAGGGTAATTTAGGTTGTCGAAGAAATAACTCAAAAAGTCGTGACATAGCTCCTTTAAAAGAGAGTTTATTGTGTACCTGCTGTAATGCGCTGCAGCAGGATCATCATAGCCAAGAAAAATATCATGAAGCCAGTCTGGAACAATGCACTCTGTGTTCATTAGATCGCGGATGGTCTCCAGCACAGCCTACAGAAAAACAAGGGCTTTAGTCACGTTCAGACGGAAAATAGTTGAAGTGCCTATGAAGTAACAACAGTTTTTTGGAAGTTTGTTATGTTTACTCTTCGAAAAGGGCCAAAACGAATAATGTGAAAGCGAGAAAAATCCGACTTTTTACCGCCTAAGGTTCGAATTTGGCAACGAAATTTAAGTGATTCTAATTTATGTGAGACCAAAACAATCGTTGTCAGGTAGAAACAATTTCTCAGTACTACGGGCACCATGACCGACGAGGAAATTCCACCCAACCTAAATAACCACTGGTCCAGCTAATGAACCAAACGAGGTTGAACCATCTGTAGGTAACTGCTTTTATCGTCGTTTAAATGTCGTAACTCCAAGTCTCCCCAGAAATGGGAGCCACATTCGAGGCTATGCTCTTCTAAAAATAACAATTTTTTCGTTCTTTGAGAGCACTTATAATAAGCCACTGGAAAACACCCAAAAGAAAAAACTTCATGGGCACTCAAGTTACAGCAATTGTCATCTCAATAAAAAACTCTAAAGTAAAAGTTGTTTCTATAAATGTCATAAATCAGCCCTCTGAGATTCAAAGGAAAAAAATCAATTTTGATGACGAAGCTATAAACAGATCTCTGATTGGTTCTTAATTGCACGCGAAAATTCAAAACCAAGCAACAGCCAATCAGAAACACTACGCCGAACTACGTCATCAGTACGGAATTTTTCAGCTAATGATCATCATCATGCGGGAGCTACACGCTCGCAAACAATAATGCAAGCAGTGTGTGGAAACCTCGAAGGAGGGTTTTTATATTGAACACTACCTACCTTGAAATTGTTTTCTTTGGGTTTACGCCTCAAAAGGATGTTGAAAGTCTCGTAAACATCCTGTGATAACATGTGGTTACAAAAAGAGAAGGGTTCAACATTCTATATTGCACTCTCATTTTGTTAATATAACTGCACTCTACGAGAACTTTTTGTCACAAGTATGGCCAGAAGCCTCTTACAGAGTCGTCCTTTTACTTGTCACGCAATCTTCCTAGAAAAAACGAACATTATGTGACGAGCAAAAAGATCGTCGGTGCAGGAAGCTATGTGGTCAGGAGCTCGCTGTGAACTTAATTAGTCATCTTGAAATTGAAAGAAAAAAGTTCCAGCACTGGTTAGAGAAAGAAAAAAAATATGACTGATTATTTAAAATTTCACAACAATCGAATGTTTCATTTCTCACTGTCTTTCACACATCCTGTCACAAAAAAATTGATGAATTGTAATCCAACCCATCCTTGTAATCCTGTACTTCACTGAAGTTCCCCAAAATATGTGTTCTGTATTGCACTTTGTAAAATAACTGAGATACTATGCGCGCTCTCATTGGTCGATAGGTGTGTTTAGATGAGAGTTTGTAAACACGGTTGTGACGTCTTAGTTTTGTGCGTATTTTTACACATGAGCAGAGATGGCTTCATTTACGATGTCTTAAAGTGACGCAGTGATCATCACCTCTGACCCATGCACAGTCTCGGCCATGTCCTGCTGATACTGATTTGTGTCCAGCCATAAGCGGAATGTTCTCTCGTCTCCTTTGAATTCAGGCTTTGGCTCAGGACCTGAAAGAAAAAAGTTTAAATATCGCGTGATCATGTGACTGATGTAAAAGGCTTATCAAAAACCCCACAATTGTTTCTTTGTAACATGCTCAAGACAAACTGTACTTTTTCATCATACATGCCCCAGCCTCACAAGTACATTAATGTGGGTCAAGTAGCACCTCGCTGAAGCAACAATTTGTCCCGTTGCCCATATATGGTAATGAAGGCAATGTTATTCGTCATCTGTACACGACAGATATCCCGCGATATAATTTAAGTAACGATAATTCATCTGAAGTCTTGCAAATGGGACAAATAACCACGTTTTTCGAGCTGCAAAATGCACTTTGTTGACAATTTGTATTTAGTTAAATGACATTTAACAAAGTTAACTGCTACGAGTTTAGCGTGCGGTTTTCTTGGTCAGCGGTCACATGCTCAAGTGCAGGCTCACATGGTTTGTTTTCGCTTCGTTTTCGGTGTGTTTGCATCTGGTGTGTTCCATTGCGGTTTGCGTTTTTCAGCAGCTCGCGCTGCTGGGTTTTTCTCTGTTTTTTTCATCACTTGGTTCTCGTCTAGCAGTCGATTTGGGGCAGCAACAGTTTGTCCGCGTTTTTTCCCCCACCCCCCCTCCCTCTTTTTCCTTTCCTTCCACTGATTAGATCAGTGTTGACGGGTGCCGGGAATGGGGGCTCATGGCTGGGTTGCGGGGATTTGCCAGCCATGGGAGCGGTATTCTATCTAGGGGCTGGCTGGCCACAGTGGAAGCCCCTGGATATCCCAGGCACCCACCTTCCACTTAAGCGAGGCAGCGGGTTAATGAATAATTAAACATTTATCCTGCTCGATCTTGCAGGGTATTGTTTGATTTTAGCCAACTCTGCCTACGGCCTTGCCAGCTAAGTATCAGGCGATATTCCTCCCACGAAATTGTCAATAGCAAAAAGACACATTCAGTGGACAGAAGGCGTATTGCATTCCACCGGGACGATGCTTTGTTTTCAGAACTTTAACATGTTCTATACCATACCTTCTTCAATGACTTTTCCTTGTTCATCCAACATTCCTTCAATTTCAGCTCCACGTACATAATCAACACCAAACTGAAAATTATGAAGCAAAAGTCAACACTGTAACCTACAAGTTTCGTTATGTTTAACATTTTTGGATGGATCTGTTGTAATAATTCAAAGGAAAAGTGTATGATTTCAGTGGTCAATGCACTTAGCTTCAAGCTACAATGGCCTGGCTTGTTTGCAGGCACGGCACTAAACAGAAGAAGTACTTATTATTAGTCGGCATACTGCCTCCATGCAATAAAACATAGTTGTAGAAACAGCATTAATTTTATGAATTTTGGGCACAGGAAAATTGAGCCACGGGCAGGGAGAATAAGATTTTCGCACGACCAGAACATCAAAAACTCTACATTCTACATTCGTACAAGGGTAATTATTGCGATGCAGATCAGTAAACGTAGGCAACATCATTACGGCTGTTGTGGAACGCAATTCTTGATCTTTTCGCAATAGTCCATGTTTGATGTATTGGCAAAATTCAAACCTGGTACCAAGGCGTTATGGTTAAACTTGGTTTTGTTTTCTTTGTATGAAGTCTTTTGTGGGAATTAAGATTATTTGGAAATTTTATTTTTAACCAGAAAGCCTTGGAGTCATGTTTGAATTTTGATATATCAAACAATGGCTCTTTAATGTAGAGTCTTATTGATCTATGAAGTGATTTTACCTGTTCTCTGAATGGCTTTGTGCGATCATACTTCACTGGGCCAGACTGGGTAGGCCGCACAGTGACCAAAAACACCACATCATGTTTTCGCAACGCTGAAACGCAATACATTACAAATTTCAATTTTTTAACACTGATTTTTGCCCACTGTAAAATAAAAACTTTAAATGTAGGCAAGATCTAACCTTCCCATTCTGCTTTTACCATGTCTCTCATATTCAGGTTGATGGTGACATCTGCTCTGACTTGGGATGGGCGTGTCTCCCCGATATTTGGTTTGGACACCTGGTAACAATTACACAGGAGTAGTTAGTCTGCAAGCAGCTTCACAGAAAAGCCGCAAGAAATTCTTGGCACTTCCGCACCAAACCCTTCCCCATCAGATGACAAACAAGAACACATAGTTGAGCATGATGATTCCTTATTCGAGCAAACAAGGAAACATTTGTTGTGGACACAAAATGTTTATGAAAAAAGTCAGAAACTTTTGTGTGTCTGGAACAAAAATGTTGTGCCCGCAACAATGTTACACGGGCAGGCAAACAGGGAAACATTTGTGTCTACGACAGTGTGCCTTCTTTTTCCACAGCCTTAAGGGTAATGAATAAACTGTAACTTAAGTTCTTGTTTAAAGAATCTCACCCACCCATTATGCATTGCGAGTCATTTTTGGGGGCCCCGAAAAAGCGAGTTTTAGCGACCGACATATTTTATCTGTTTCCAGCGACGTTGAATGCTTCAAGCAGGTGACATCTTTACGAAAATATACTCCTCGCTAATCTTTCTTTCTTTGGGGTTTGTTATTTTTTGTACAATCGCTTTTTGTGATAACAATAACAATAATAGAGGCGCATGATGCAAAGTGGATGGGTCAGGCTCTTTAACGCAGAGACAGCCACTTTACCTACCTCAATCACGCTGAAGTTGACGATTTTCTGCCAAAAACAAAACAGGAAGAGTAGTTTTAAAGTTTTAATAATATTATTAGTAGAAAACAAAATAAATAAAAAGGCGTAGCTACAACTGTATCGAGTGGGATGGCGTGGTTGCAGATTATTGTTGTTTGTCGACAGAATTTTGAAAGGACAACTAGACACCATGACGATCGCGCGATAAGCTACTCAACATTTGGTTATCTGACACAGCCCTCAATTTGGAGTAATTAAGCCGTCGTTCTAGCGCAGTGAGTTACATGTTTTGAATAAGCCAGACACTGAGACACAAACACAAATTGATGATGGCACTGAATGTAAGTTAAACTACATTATGAAAAAATAAAACGGCGGCATTACTCTATCCAAGAGAATGAGATTTTGCAAAACAAATAATACTAAAACATGAAAGATTCATGTGACAAATGTTTATCCTTCAATTAAGTTGCGTTTATAGAACTTTTTCAAACACATGGCAAGCGGCCATATTGGAAGGCAGAAACAAAAGATGATAATTGCACAAAAATAGAAACTCAATTTTCCTGGAGGATTAGCCTGTTCCAGGCGTTTGGTTAGCGAGGAACGGCGAGCAAAAAAATAGCGAGGGAGGAATGGGGAAAGGATTTTCTTGGGACACCAATATGGCTGCCGTGACGTCATGTGAAATCGCTCTGTAAGCCTTACTGTGCCCATTCTTGCCCAGCCAGCAAACTCAGTCTGTTCTATTTCGTTTTGCCTAAAAACAAAACAACAAATTAAAATAATAGAAATGATAAAAACAGCGCACACTAAACAACTGCAGAATTATGGCCTTTGTAATAATAATAATAATAATAATAATAATAATAATAATAATAATAATAATAATATCTAAAGAGGGAGCCCAACTCGCCAAGGCAGTTTTCAGTGGGGCCCTCAAAATTAACAATGTATCAAATAAGTAATCATGTCCACTGTCCATTGTCCACTGTCCTGTGAAAGGAAACTCTGTTTAATGATTTAAAATGTCTGCAAGGCTATTTCCAAGCACTATTTCCCTCCAGGTTACCCTTCAGTTTGCTGAATGTTTAGTTCCTGGGATTTGTGAAGCTTACCAAGGTTTCATTCTGGCAATTACGTCCTCCATGTCTTGGCGAATCTCATCTGTGAACCAAAAGTTTCAAGACATTGCTTTAAATAAAGGTGATCCTAAACCACTTTTGAAACGAAAACTTTGCCAACATTCCCCCTATTTCTCTCAGAACGGACTAATGTTTTCGGAGGCTCGCTGGAGTCCAATAATTTGCATTCTATTTCTCGACTTTGCATGCTTCGCTATTCGGTCTGTAATAATCATACAAGTGATAATCAAAATCCAATTTGCTTAATCATGAAAATTCAACGACACAAAGTTCTTTTACCAATGACTATTAATTAATAAAATAATCTGAGGAACAGCTAGGCAATGCGAAACCAGTTGACAAAAAATACATTTTTGAAACTGAAGGGAAGGTAACAATGAGGAACCAACTGAAAAAATAGCCACACGCATACACAGCACACAATTAAGTTATTGATCAACGCTTTGTTATTGGCATCCTGGGAGACCCAGGGGCGAAAGTTTACAGGAAGTCGCAAGAGTGCCCCTGGGATGCTACACTTAAACGACTAGTTCCACGACCATTTCGAATGCTTGCCTCTAATTTGTGTGGCCAATCAGAGGTAAGCATTCTAATGGTAAGTGTAGCATCCCAGGGGCACTCTTGCGACTTCCTGTAAACTTTCACCCCTGGGTCTCAAAGGATGTGTTATTGGACACTTGCAGGGCAGGTTCTTTCCATTAGACCAAAACTTCCGGAAATGTTGTTTAGTTGGTTAATTTTCGTTGTTGCTTTGCAGAGGGCAGCAAAGAAATGCACAAAATTTATAACATGCGTGAAGAGCTATTTTGCTGCTCATAAAATTCTTTATTTTCAGACATTTTCGTTGCTAGCTGTTGCCAATATGACAGGATATTTTTGTGCAGTTATTTCAATATAGAGATACATGTAAATTCAATTTCATCTGCGTCGTATGTAGCAGTCATTCTCTTCCAGTGCAGTCATCCGGAAAACGATGTTCCATCTGACACTGGAAATTTCCCAAAATTCAAACCAGGATTTTTGGTCGAATGGAAAGTGTCCTTGGACTGCTCCTGCTCCAAATTGGTGAAAAATAGGGCATGTTAAGAACCAATCAGGTTAGAGAGTTTTGTTATAGTTATCACAAACATTTAAACTCATACATGTAGATTCCAGTCTGAAGAGATTTAAATTCCTTAAAAGGTAGTCATGGAGAGTAAGAAACTGCAGGTTTAACTTTGGAAGAGCTAAAGTGTCTGTTGAAAAAACAAGACAAGAAAACGATTACTTCATTTCTAAAATAAAACAACATCAACGAACACAACACAACTTCCAGTCAAATACCTTCTGATGAATAGTACTCTGTTGGAACAATATTTTCATCCCACAAAATCTGCAAAACAGAAGCAAATGTATCATAAAAATAATGAAAGTGATCGGAGTGTGTTGTAACGTCTTAGTTTTAGTTTTAGTTTAATGCATTCATCACTACAATTACAATAATGGAAATAAAATAATAACTTGACAAAAAAATAAGCAACTGTTATTCCAATAGCGAAGCATGCAAAGTCTAAGAATAGAATGCAAATTAATGGACCCCAGCAAGACTCGGACAACATTAGCGTGTTCTGAGAGAAATGGAGGAAGTGTATGCAAAGTGAAAAAAGTGATTTCGGAACGGCTTTCACACTTGAAGAAATCTTCAAAATTATCCGCCATTCCGCTTTGTCTGTCTGAGTCACGACGTCACTTGCGCTTCACTTGCGCCCTTTGCCATTGCAACCTACCTCAAGACCACACTCAAAACTTATAAACAGTAGAAGGGTATTTGGAAAACATTACAATACATTTTCTATAAAATTGGACTGTAAGCTTCTTGCCATTTGAGAGGGCTGGTTTTGAACATAGTTAACAAATTGTTTGCATTGCTATGTTTTCTCTAAGACCTAACACAAGATAAGAATACATCTAAAGAATTTAAGCATATCAGTCAGGATGTATTCTTTCAGGGAAAAACGGTACATTTTATTTTTTTTGTGACTGTGTACCTGTTCTGTAGGATAAAGTGGCATCTCATTTATGGCGTCAATCTGCGAAAGGCGTCGCTCATGTCTAGAAACCTGTAACAATAAGATGCTGAAGTAAACACTGCACGACACTACAAGGTAGTGCTTGAGAGCACATGCATGGGATAACCGTTTAACTGAAGGAAGCCTAGCACAAACTAATATCGTTTTGGTTACATTTTGACTGTATTAATATGGCTTGCGTTCACTTTTGAATAAACTTGCGAGACTTGGCTACCCAACATAAGTCTGTACCCAAATTTCAATTTGCGACTACTTTCAATTCCGTTTAAACAGGCTGCTTTTTAGTAAACCAGAACTTAAAATTGTATTATTACGACCATTGTAAGCAATTTCACTGACGCAAGAAATGTGCCTACAAAATCAAGACAAATATATCAAGTAAATTGTTGAAGGATGGGGGAAGGTTCCGTGATTAGTTTTTAGCTATTTATCTTGTCGTTTCAGGGTTGCAAATAACAGTTGGAGAAGGACAATGGGGATTGGCTGAGCAAAATTTGCCAATGTCCAATGCAATTCCAACTGTGGTCGGACTAAATCTTTGGACAATAGTTTTACACCTTCCAATTGATGCAAACGTCATGTTTCGCGTTGGCAGCATGTTATCAAGTTGAACTGTAATACGCAAGGGGTTTCAAAACAAGGCGGCGGCTGTCGGAGTTCCACCGGCTACTTGACTATTATGCCACCGGCTACTCTGGTCATAGCAATCAGCTTGTGACTAAAAAGCTCACCTATAACAGCTGCCTACTCTACCAGTCGATGACACCTAAAACATTTTGAAATCCCTGGTATATGATGTCCATCCTCACTACTGTAACAGTTTTGCCCAATGAAAATGGAGACTTTGTCAGACACATACATGTACATGTCCTTTTATTTGGAGCCCTGTCTTTTTCAAGTTGAGATCTAAAGCTCCCGATCAATGTTTTCACAAGATGCCACTCCTTTTGTAGCTTAGTAACTAAGTCTTAACAAAATCCGACCACTGATTGTAGGTCTCCATTTGTGTAAATTTGAAGTGATGCTCGTCAAAGTAACCCTTTAACCACGTCATTCATGTCCGTTAGGCCATGATAATTCTTATACAGGACCAGTAGTTTCTTACCAGCATTTCCAAGAGAAATTCACGATTACTTTCCACACCAGCTATATCTGGAGAAGGCAAAAGCTTCAAATATGAGGCGACTTCGTGGAGGGTTTTATTCCTGTAAACAAACATACCAGGAATATTAAGGTATAGCCGACCCTTCAAAGGCCAAAATTGTTCTAAGTGAAAGCATCACGCCACTGCAATCTCAACATCCTTTTGAGTTTTGACTGACGTTTGAGAGGTTATTCAGTCGTGCACACAGAGGGGTTATTAATCAAAGAGCATCTTCTTGTTGTGATTTTAAAACCTTTAATTTTCCGATAAGGAATTTAAGATGTCTGTGACGCAATCTGGATGTGCTGCATGGTTTAAAACGAAGACGATCCAGACAATTCACGGTGACCCAGTTACAAAAATTACAAAAACATGAAACAAGTTAGTGAATTAATTTTCAAAAACTACAGGTATTGCACCCGACTTAGCATCAACAAGACTTACGACAGAGATCCAAAATGTTGCAGCAGAGCTTCTCTTGTATCAATACTGGCAATGTTGCTCATAGCAAAGTCATTAAGCTCAGGAAAATACTTGAACACTGCTCGCTAACAATAAAAAATGAAACAGCCATCAGTTGTCTATTCTGTAATACGAATAACATAACAACGAACATTGGCAAAAAAACAATTGCAAAACTGACCCAAAAATTGTTGCAACTCACTCCATTTTAAGGATCTTATAAAACAACGTAGCACAAAATACCTGCAGGGAAGCCATTTTGTTGTAATGTATGTCGACCATTTCATGGTCAGTCAAGGCCATTCCTATGAGCAACACAAAATGATGGTTGGAAAGAGTTATTAT
The DNA here is from genome assembly GCA_947652115.1 of Blastomussa wellsi. Taxonomy (NCBI): domain Eukaryota; kingdom Metazoa; phylum Cnidaria; class Anthozoa; order Scleractinia; family Plerogyridae; genus Blastomussa; species Blastomussa wellsi. The sequence goes on along the minus strand of OX393565.1, from coordinate 5,245,080 downwards.
TAAGAAAAAAATCACTGTATAATTAGCAAGAAAATAGTATGGAATTTCCTTTGCTTGTCTTTATTTATTACAATAGACACAACATTTTTAAATAAGTAAATTACCATGGACAGTTACCTGTCACATCATTGATTTCAAAACCAGTATAAAATTTCAACACATCCAGTAGCTGCATGTACAAGAGAAAAACCAGGTTAGAATAATTACTGCATGTAGTTGGATTTGCTTTCTTGCATCTTTCAACGAATTTGTCCACTGCTGAAACACACTTACTTGCTTAAATAACCTTCCTTCAGATTCTCTTTTTGCCAAATTTGAAAGATGACACTTAACCTGTGAAATAAATACAGGAATTGCTGAAAACCCTAACTCCCATTATAATATTTTCTCTGAAGATTTGTTACTGTTACAACTATGAAAACACTGCCAAAGCAAGTTAAGGATTTCTACATTTTCACAATGTTGTTAAAAGAGAAGGATTTTGAGACTACGACTAGTCTCTTCCTAGTCCGTAAGGTGTCAATAGCGGATTCAGAGCGAGGGTCAGGGATCCATATGCCTCCCCCCCTTCCCTAACAAAATTTTTTAAATACTACTTGTTTGATGCTGAAATTTTCACATTGACAGGATCCTATTATTACTCGACTTTGGATCCCCTCCAATAAAAAATTCTTGGATCCGCCCCTGGGCGTGGTCAATAGACTGAAAAAAAAAGACAGACTGCTCATAGCCTGAGATAATCCTGCATGGATGAGAAAGTATCCGTCGCCCTTTTCATGATACATATATTCCAAGATGGTTTTCTGACACAAAAAGTGTCAATGAGCATTACAATTATAATATTGCATTTACCTACCACAAGATGATGATCATCAACTAATGTGTTAAAAAATCTTCTTGTTGGTAACAATGCCTATTGAAACGAAGAAGTAAAAAAATTGCACATTACGCTGCTGTGATTAATGATCCAGATGAATTAAAGGCACTCAGAGATAAAATTTCCTTTGTTCCTACCGAAATTCCAAGCCAAGAGCTAACGATAACGAATTAAACACAAGGAAGTTTTCCTTGATCCTTTCAGTTCCCTACGTGTGCAACAAATTTGAGGCATTTCTTTTTTCCTTGACATTTCTCAGCCTTAACATTCCACGAGTTTTGAATGGGAAAACTTGTACGTAGCAAATTTAAACTTGCTCATGTTCATAGCTTGAAAAGGGAAACTTTTCACAAAAATTACAAAATCTGAAAATATTAGGTTTTTCATAAAATAATTCCAAAATCAGGATCAAAGAAATCTTGGAGACTTGGGACAGAATGTGGGGTGACTAATTAATTTTAACATTAAATATTAACAATATCATATTTTTTATCATACCTCTAAGTCAACCAAGAGTTCCAAGAATCTCTCACAGTAATGAACTTTATCCATATCAACAGAACCTGTTAAGTTGCAAAAAAATAAGGTGATGTATTAAGGCTGGTTTTCACTTGGGCATAAGCATAAGTATAATAACCACGAGCATAAGAAAAAGAACACACTTGTTCTTCTCATGTTGTTTTCACTCGGAATCACTGCAACATAAGGCAAGATAAGCATAAGCACAAGAAGAACGGGCACTGTCCATTCTTCTTGTGCTTAATATGCTTATGTCGCCTTATGTTGTCAGGGTTGTCAGCAGGTTTTTGAGTAGCAGGTTCCATTCAAAAAGTAGGTGGCTATTTCCATTTTGTTCCTCCAACACCACGCTCAGAACTGACCTACTAACATTCGGAGTAACCGGCGCAGTATTCGGAATAGCCGGTGAAATGCACCGGTTGCCGGCTTATTTTGACAACCCTGTGTTGTGGTGATTCCTAGTAAAAACAACATGAGAAGAACAAGACAGTGTGTTTGTTCTTTTTATGCTCGTGGTTATGTCATTATGCTTATGCGAGTGTGCTAGTGAAAACCAGCCTGTAGAGGTGACAGGGTAATGGGTAAGAGGACCCAAACCCTAACAAGTACAAAATGACAACAAGTACCCAAGGCATGACAAAAAAGCTGCCCGATAGCCCAGGACTAGTGTCAAATAGGTCGCTAGGACTAACATGTTCTTATCGCGGGTTGCCTGACAGGCAGGCATGAAGTGGATATGTGTGAAGCACTATAAGCCCAGTAGTAAGTCCTTGTAAGTCCTTGAGGTATCCTCGCCCAATCTTATTTGCCAAAATTGTACTTTTTTCTTTTACTGCATAGCAAATAAAAATGTTGTCACTGTTTTTTTTTTTCTGAAGGCAAACTTCAGACATTTGTGTTTAGTCTCACCATGAGTACTGGTACATGATTGTACATAACATTCCAAAAATACTCCCTGGGCTTACATGAGCCCCATAGGGAGCTTATTATAAGGAATGACAAAGGCAACGGTTCGGACAACGCCTGGTTAAAAAAGAACTTATATTTTACGTACAAATTTAACACTAGCCATGATTTATTTGGTATATCTATCACTTTCAAATGTAGCTTTTGTAGAAAATATAAGTGCAACGTTCATTTCAAACAGAAAAATGGAAATTTAGCCGTTGGGTTTACGTTCTCAGACTTTGGTCATTTCACGTTGTTGTTTTGCAGTGCATGCCAAAGAAGTATACAAAGAATTACGCACATGCAGAGCTATTTTACTGCTCATCAAATCTTTTGTTTAGACAGAGACATTCTCGTTGATGTTGCTTTCGTGGTTTGCTTAAGCTCCTTGTTGTCCCATTTAGGTGAACTTATTAAATTATTATTTTTCAGTGAGGGCCCTTACACTGTACTATTGGCAGTTTATTTTCAGATAGCAATAATGTGTGTTTCAAAAATTAATGTTAAGGTATATATTGAAAGGAATACTACATTTGGAAAATTTAAGTGCATCCGAAAATACTACATGCACATGCCTTTGGGAAATCGTTAACTAAAACAATATTATTATTAGGAAAAAAAAAGTCCTGCAATTGGTAAATGAATGATGGGTATTCCATCGATCCTTTCAAACCTGTGGGCCTTAAATCAAGGTGTGCTAAGTACAGTTCTAAAATTTAGCACAAAGACAGTCATATGACTGTAAAAATTGACAGGTGTAACTATCTACAGTACAGTGGAGCTATTAACTGAGTCAATTTCTTACCTGTCTCTGAAATAGAGTCTAAGATATCGAGGAACTTTTGGACAAGGTTGGACAAGTACTTTCTCTCCTTCTCTTGTCTAAAAACAGAATTAAATAACATTAAATAACATCACCAGAACAGTACATGTATGTACATGTGAGAGGTGCAGTGACCCCATGGTTAGCGCGCTGGACTCCGGATCGGACGGTCCGGGTTTGAGCCTCTAGCCGGGGCACTGCGTTGTGTTCTTGGGCAAGACACATTACTCTCACAGTGCCTCTCTTCACCCAGGTGTATAAATGGGTACCAGTGAATTTACTGCTGGGTGTAACCCTGCGATGGACTAGCATCCCATCCAGGGGAGAGTAGAAATACTCTCTGTCGCTTCATGCTACAGAAACCGGGATAAGCTCCGGCCTGATGGGCCACTAGGCTCGACTACAGACTTACCTTACCTATGTAAATGTTGAACGCCTTGGCAAATACACTTAACTTTCAAAGTGCCTCTCCTGGCTCACATAATTATGTGTAAATGCCAAATACAAAACCCTGATGGTTGGGTTTGAAACCTTTGATACACTTATAGGGACCGTCAGATCAGAGTACGAGTGACACTTTCAAAATTCAATTCAGCTTCATTCCCTGAGCTCTCACTCTTCTATGCTGCCAACCAGTTGAAAAGGAGATCAGGGATGTCAGTATTCCTTTGCACATACTGCAGCCCTGCATCTGTGGCAAACTACATCTACTGAAGTGATGTAAGGCAATTAACAGTTTATGAAAATGGAACAGCAAATTTCCACCCCACCGCTCCGACATGTTAAAGTAGACAACCTCCAGAGGTAGACCCAGATATATGTAATGACTACTTGAATTCTGACCACAATTTCCAAAAGTTTTGGGTAAATGGAAAGCGCCCAAGGCTACCAGTATGAGATTGGTGAGAAATGTGGCAATCAACACGTTAAAACACCAAAATTATGCAGCACTTACCTTTGTTTGGTTTGGTCGTCAGCCTGTGCATCTCTTTTCTTTATGTGATTCCAGTATTTTCTGTACTTTTGAACACTCTTTAACTCTTGTTCTAAACGTTCCTGTATTGGAATCAAACACATGATTGGTCTACGTATAGTTAGTTCCACAGGCACACGAGACAGTGTTGCAATTTTTGTACATACTAATTACTAAATAATGTTAGCCAAACAGATTGCACACAAACATGTACATGTAACGTACAGTGTACATGCACATGTACCTGTTGTGACCAGTTTGATTTTGTAATTGGTATAATTTGGTATTTGCCTTAGCTTGTTCTATCCAATGGTCATATTATGGTAATCAACGTGAAACAACCAGCAAAGGGTAAAATTGAACCACAGCAACACAAATTAAAGCAAAATATTGTAAAGAAAATGTTGAAAAATTAATACAAAAACTACCGGAAGAAGAGAAATCCACATCGGTAGAGATACCAAGTGCTGTAGTTGCTCTCTGATAAGATCCATTTCCTAAGAAATAACATTCGGTTTTCATGAATTTATTAAAAGCGGAAATTTTAACTCTTACTGTGGCAATGCAGACAGGTTTGTATTGTGGCAAAGGGGAAAACAGTCAACTAAAGCCGCAATCATGTACATGCAAAATGAAGAAAGGACCTATTAGACTGAGATGATTGCTAATAGAGGTGCTTGAAATAGTCAGATATTACTAACCTCTCTCCTGCAAAAAAAAACAGTCAAGATTTTTAAAATCATACACTTCAGAAATCTCACTGAACCCACCAGGCTGTTAAAACAGTGAATCAAAAAGTTCAAGATTATGGACTGTTCTCTGATTGTCATAACCTGCAGTAAAATTAGAAAAGACAGTTAAAGATAAATAGTAATTTTATTAATAACTTATAACTCTTTTAACCCACTGACTCCAAGAGATTTTTGAAAAAAACATGTTTTTCAGACATTTTGAACATTTTCTAGTCAGTTATGGTCTAAATATGCTTAAAATTTCTCCAAAATGCATTTACAGAATGAAGACATGCCAGGTTTTTCACTGGTATCGCATTTAACAATATTTTAGCTTGGACATGCGCACAAATCAAAATTTCGAGATGGACGAGAAAGTGACCCATGTCTTTAGGCTTTTCGATTTCTTTATTGTTATTTTTCGCTTTTCCTTTCTCCTTTCCTCGTATCTTTTTTATGATTTTGTTGGCCTTTTACTGGGCTTGCTTTCGGTTCAAGAATTGCCACGAAAGCATCCTTGGGACAGGAAATACTCAACATGGAGTAGCCAAGGGTAAGTGAGGGAAATTTTCCTCCTAGTTTTTGGCGGAAAATTCTAAGCGTTTTCCTGCATATTTCAAGCTCCATTGGCCCAATCAATATCATCTGGGTATCGTTGGAAAGCTCTTCCACTCCTGCAGAACTGAGATAAATGGGATTCCTATTTTGGTCAAAGCTGATAACGTCAGAAGCGGAACAAAGGTCAAGGTCTGTCACGGCCGGTTTAGGAGTCAATGGGTTAATAAGTTAATATAACTGTAATACAATTAACAGCTGGTCGGGCTGTACACAGTCATACTGTACATACATGTACATCATCATCAGCTAAGCTTATTTCCATAATGCGTTGAAAAAATCCATGGAAATGCTGGGGGTTTTGCTTGAATACCTGTGGAATGAATAACAGAAAATCATAAAATGCAATACACAGAGTGGTCAAATATACTTGTTACTAACTGTGCTCACAGTACCAGTCTAAACTGTTACATGTACAATTACATGAATGACCTCTTAAATCCTCCAACAGGACTTCACTGAACAGCATAATTATTCATTTTTGTAAATCTCCTACAGTTTACTGGGTGACTTGTTATTATTTTCAGTTATCACGTCAGATTGCTCTTTTTATAACATTTTCCTACCACAAGTTACACATTTCCTCTTAAAACTCTTACAAAGTTTTAAGCAGCAAACCAGAAGTGACATTGTATAAAGGCCACTGCACACAGTACATTTTGTAAGAACCAACAATTATAATTATTGAGTTCATTACCTCCCAAGGTGGGACACCTTCTCTAAATTTCTCATTCACCATCACTACAACTGACATCACATGTTCCACTGAAACCTGTGAAAAGAAGTATGGAATGCGGCACTGTAATTTTTAGCAAGTGTGGTGACCTAATGTTTAGTGTGTTGGACTCCAGATCAAATAATCTGGGCTCGACCCTTGGCCAGGCGAGGGTCACTGCATTGTGTTCTTGGGCAAGACACTTTACTCCCACAGAGCCTCTCTTCACCCGGGTGTATAAGTGGGAACCGGCAAATTGTTGCGACAACCTGACAGAATGCTGGGGTAATGATGGACTACAGTAGTATCCCATCCAGGGTGAGTAGAAATACTCCAGCTTCATATCACAGAAATCAGAGATTAAGTGCTGGCAAGTACTTTACACATCTCATTATAAATATTTGCTTTACACTAAATAAATTGTGCTAAATAATAAAAATACAAGAAATTGTGATGTTACTAAGCAGTTTACAAACCTTGGCTGAATCAAAGTTAGGCCACAAATAATTCTCAAGGTACTGGCTATAGGGAAGAAGTAAATGTGCAATTCAGTAGTCAGATTATAAACTAAGAAAAATCAAAACTTAAAATACAGATACATGCAGACAGAGTGGTTTTAATAAGAGCCAGAAAATGGCAACAGTTACTGTTTACGTCAATCAAATCCACTTTAGAAGCACGTTCAATAAGCACCAATGGTCAATGAAAAGTGCCAGTTAGTTTTCTCTAATCTGCCTAGAAAGGCCAGCTACCTTTTTTCCTAAATTTGAAGAAATTAAAGAAAGATTCTTTAAAAACAGTCAGCTACTCTGACCAAACTGGCTGTCTACTTCAAATTTTATTGAAACCCCTGGAAGCATAACTTTAATTTGCTATAAGTATGCTCTACATGTATCTCTGAGAGTGTCTAGTCAAAATCTGACAAGTTCCCAGTAATCTTCATAAAGCCCACAGCAAAGCAGTAGTCAGAAGGAGAAGCAGGGGTGAATGTTTTCTCCCAAGGAAATCTCACTTTGCACTCCCCATCTCTGCATCCATCTCACTTTGTGCCTTGCTGTGTCCTGTATAAAGAAGACTGGGGACAAGTCAGAGTCAAAACAGCGACCTGTACAGGAATGTAATGTGTTGTGTAGTTTTGGCCAATCACATCTTCTTGCAGTAGACGACGAGTCAGAATCAAAACAGCGACCTGTACAGGAATGTAATGTGTTGTGCAGTTTTCACCAATCACATCTGCTTGCATCAGATGACGAGTCAGAGTCAAAAAGGGCATTTAAAACTAATTAGTGGATTGAAAGTAACTCACAATGCTGATCACATAGAAAAATCACTACTGATTATGTACCTGAATTCTAGAAGCATGGCACGCTTTACAGAAAACCTGACAAAACAAGGTGTAATTAAATTGATTAAATAATATAATTCAACTCGGGTGTAAGTTGAACTCATGCTTATGTCAACCCCTCCCCCAGCCCCACCCCCCTCCCCCATTTCAAGGAGGGAAAGTACTTAAAGGGAATGTACCTTAAAGTGCACCTAACACCAAAACATTTTTTCGCTAAACTACACCTTTGCACCAGTTCGAAACGCATTGCACCTTTCGTTTCTCCTTTTCATCAAATTCTGGCTATTTATAGCATTTAAAAGTTACAAAAAACTGTTCGTCATTTGTTCCACGACTGAGTCAGAAGTGGCGTGGGTCTATTCTTGATTTGACATCACAAATTGATTTGCATAGCATCAAGTCTTTGTAAACATGCATGCAAATCAGTTTGTGATGTCAAATCAAGAATAGATACACGCCCCTTCTGACTCGGTCGTGAACAAATGATGCTATAAAAAGCCAGAATTTGATGAAAAGGAGAAACGAAAGGTGAAATTTGTTTTGAACTGGTGCTAAGGTGTATTTTCAATGAACAGGTACTGGCAAGTCAGAAAGTAATTAACCCATTGACTCCTAAACCGGCCGTAACAGGCCGTGACAGACCTTGACCTTTGTTCCGCTTCTGACGTCATCAGCTTTGACCAAAATAGGTTCTACAGACCAAAATAGGTTCTACAGTTCTACAGAAGGGAAAGAGCTTTCCAATGATACCCAGATGATAATGATTGGGCCAATGGAGCTTGAAATATGCAGGAAAGCGCTTAGAATTTTCCGCCAAAATCTAGGAGGAAAATTTCCCTCACTTAATATAATACCCTTGGCTACTCCATGTTGAGTATTTCCCGTCTCAATGATGCTTTCGTGGCAATTCTTGAACCGAAAGCAAGCCCAGTAAAAGGCCAACAAAAGCATAAAACAGATATGAGGAAAGGAGAAAGAAAATGCGAAAAATAAAATAAAGAAATCGAAAAGCCTAAAGACGTGGGTCACTTTCTCGTCTTGATATTTTGATTTGTGTGCAGGCCCGAGCTAAAATATCGTTAAATGCGATACTAGTGAAAAACCTTGCATGTCTTCATTCTGCAAATGCATTTTGGAGCAATTTGAAGCATATTTAGACTATAACTGACTAGAAAATGTTCAAAATGTCTAAAAAACACGTTTTTTTTTCAAAAATCTCCAGGAGTCAATGGGTTAAACTGAGAAAATACTGGGTGTAGGCAGAGTCTCACATCCAGGTTAGCCTTAACCTAGAAATGTGATTCTACAGAAAACAAACCAAACTGATTTGTGGCATGAGGCTGTTTGGCCAAAGTGCAAACTAATAAATATTAGTAAAAATCTACTGTATACTAATGCAAATGCCGCAATCTGATTGGTTGAGCTACTGCACACTCAGCCTTCGTCCTCATCAACTATCACCCCATAGAAATCTCTAGCTCATAATCTAATTGTTAAATATTATTGTAAGGAAACTCGGAGGGTATAATATTGCATTGGAGTAAACCTGGTTTAAAGTCTGACCAGGGTTATTATGTTATGTTCCTTGATAAGACGCTTTACTCTCACAGTGCATCTTTCTGCCTATACAAGATACATGTAAGCAAAGAGGGGTGACAGACCTAACGAAAACAAGCTTTAAATTATATTTTGCTTCATAATATACAGTTTAATATTTTATCTATTCTTCACTATTTCCTTTTACAAAATAAAGTGCAGTAGCTTAATTGTGTGGTGTAAACTTACTTGCTTCCTTTAATTTCCTCTCTGTAAATATCATCGACAATCTGCATGAAGTAACAAAATTATTATTTAAACCTGTGATTAACTGTTCAGTCCACCAATTAGCCATGCTTTAAATGAGCAGGACTGGGTATGAATGCCTAAAATCGATCGGGTTTCAATTGATTGGTTTGAAAAGTGAAGCTGGGGGTATGCTCAGGGGGTGGGGAGGGATAGTACAATAACAGGTACAATATTGAACCACGCATTACCCAAGAGTTTAATTTTAACAACCTCATTAGACATTTGGAAACTTGGTTTATTCTGTCCTTTATTAGAGTCATGTACCTGAGGTTTATAGGGCTTCTTGCCTTTCCCAGGAGCCCAGTACTGGTTTGCCAGCTATAAAAACAAAAATCAATTACATATTTGAGCAAATGTTGAATGCGACAGAGATAATTGATAGCCAACAAAGTGCATAAAGCAGTTTTCACTTCAGCGTCATAATTCATATAATTCTGTGTTTGCATTACTTCACTCAGTGATTGGTTTAAAATTCTTGCGCTACTTTTTCAGCGAATCAGAAGTATAACCAAACCAATCATGACTCGCTTGCACATGTTTTGATGTGCTTTGTTCAGTTACGTGCAATTACTAGGAGTTGTGATCGGATCACTGGATTGTCTCCGTCCTTTGTGATTAGCCAAATTAATTACTTTGGTTTTGGTTTTATGATATTCAATTGAAGCTCACTCTATATATATAGCGCCAATTTGGGTATAACTATAGCCTATAAAATAAGCAATAGTGGAATAATTGCTTTATTACAAACACCCAACGAAGTGCCTGGGCTGTTCAACAGCAGGTACAAAACACAGGCCACTGGTCGGAAAAAAGGAAAATTCAACAAGCAACAGCTGTACTCTTTCATGGAAAGTGGAAAACATGCTTGGTGCACTTTGAGACCCGACCTGTTTCGTACCTGCTTACACCAATCAAAAATCCAAGAATTGTAATATACCATGGCTACTTTTTTAATAAAAAAGGATATGATAATTAATTTTATAGAATACTAGAGTACAAGTACATGTAATCTGACCGCACTACCTATTTTAACGTAATTATTTCTCTGCTCTGCACATGAAAAATCATCTTACATTTACAGCTGTATGTGATCAAAGAAATACGTTGATGTTCAGAAATGTCCCACATAAGTTATTTCTTCATGGATATTATTTTAACCTTGATGTTTCTCACAGCTTATGGGTAAGCTGAGAGATCCAAATTCTGCATAAACTAGCCTTAGTTTATTAAGTTTACAAGTTCTTGAGTCTTAATCTTGGCAAGACAGACGAAGCTAAAATTTACGCATTCAGTGGTCTGTACAGTACCTGAGTGATTCGATCTGATGTGATCTGCTCCACTGTGGGAACAACGTTCCTTCGACCTGCAGCTTTCTTACTCATCTCGTCCCTTCTTCTATGTCACCTTTGCACGTGTTATTTAGCTTTCTGTGGTAACGTTGACCCGACGTACGTATATAGAACTTGCTCGATTGGCACCCCTTCAAGGCTGTAATATGGTTATTTGATTAAATCAGCATTTACCTTCATACTACTGTTTCAAATATTGCGTTTTCCAAGCACTTTGTATCACCCGATTAAGGCAGAATTGACTTGTCAAATCTTTACACATTTTCCGAACATCTTGCCGCCATTTTGAAAATGTCAAGCGCGCGCCTCGAAGGCCTGGGTAAGGGGTCATGATCTCATACCCAGTCTTCGGAGATTTGTAAAAATGCGTGTTGAAACAGAGAAACATTCGTAATTTATTATACGTTTTGACATCGAAATCACTGCCAAAATACTTAAATATGGTGAAATCAACTAGGGTGTTGTAATATTTTGCATCTTAATGTTATTAAAGGTGAAATCAACTACTTTGCTGAAATATTTTGCAGCTTAAAGTTTATAAAAGGTGAAATCAACTACCGCCCTCCTACCGTGCTGAAATGCATTGGGGAACCCCGGGGAAAAACTCCCAGAAAAACTATCATTCGAAGTTGTGAGCCATTAGGTCACTTTCGCTATAAAAAAATTCACAAACAAAGAAAATAAAAAGGCATGTTTATTAATTCCTTTTGTTTGTATACTGTTTGTATACTTTAGGCCATGCTATCAAGCTGAATTTTAATATGAATAGAGGGGGTAAGTTTCTAAAGAAACTGTGGTGCTGCGTCAGTGGGAAGTACAACAATATAATTTGGTTTTATCAACTGGGTTGATAATGTGAATTGGCCACCGTAAAGAGATTCGAGAGCTGACGTTTCGAGCGTTAGCCCAACGTCGGAGCGATCGGGCTAAAACGCCCACTACCTCTCGTAACGAGACATGGCATTGGCTCTGAAACAATAGACAATAAGTCACAACAATGCATGTAGCCCCAAAAAACAATAGAGGTAGTGTTTACAGCGGACCATGGCTACCCGCGATGGGGCGGAATGTCAACTTAAAAATAATTAATTCGCTACTGCATTTTATATTCCTTTACAAAGTTCAAGTTCTGATAATTATATAGTAAGTGTTTCACTTGCCGGACCACCGGACCAAAAGAAACGGTGTCTCACCGCCTCGGGAAACATTGAGATTTGAGGGAAAAGTTAGAAACCTGTTCTGCTTCACTTTTTGTTCTCTCTTAGATATGCTTGCGAGTAGCTCACTGGTTTCTTTTCTACTTGTTACAGTCAGGGGAACAAGAGCCGGCACAAGAGCTAGTTTTGACAAATCTTCGGTGAAGTACTCGTGGCGTTTCCGACTTATTTTATCCAAAAGTAATTGCGCGAGCAAAAACGTCATGTTGCTTAGCAACTTCAGAGACGATCACCGTGGGCTCAGTCCCGTCTCGGAGGCAAAATGGGCCTTACTCGCGTGGCGGCCATATTAGCCACAGACAATAGACTTTATTATCAATACGGCGGCCATTTTGAATTCTATTGTTTCAAGTAGCTATTATGGGATGCCCAGGGGGCAAATTAATATTTGCCCCTGGGCATCCCATAATAGCTACTTGAAACAATAGAATTCAAAATGACCGTTGTATCGGTAAAATGGTCTATAGATTTCGTACCCGAGCCTCGAGTTGAACTGTTTGGGAACGAGTTTCCGCGTGGCAAAACAAAAGTTTTCAATCCTTCGGGACTCAACATGGCCGCCGTGTGATTAAGACCCATTTCGTCATCAACTGACACTTCACTTGTTCCCCCGACTGGTTAAAATTTCCATTTTAAACGTTTCGATTGAAGCTTCTCTGAAAGAGACGCCCTACCCTGACTAGTCACCGTGCCTTGATTGGGGACGAGTCAGATAGTCGTCAGATAGCCGTAATTGAGCGAGAGATAAAGTGACACGAACGAGCATTAATAGCGAAGCGCGCGAGTGACGTCATGACTCAGACAAACAAACCAGAATGGAAGACGATTTTGAAGATTTCTTCAAACACTAAAGCCGGTGATCCTAAAACACTTTTGAAACAAAAACTTCGCCTGCATTCCCTCTGTTTCTCTTAGAACACGCTAATGTTTTCCGAGTCACGCTGGGGTCCAATAATTTGCATTCTATTTTCAGACGTCGCGTGCTTCGCTATTAAACGAAAATTCATTTCTGTTAGCACATGGATAACGCAGCTATGGTTTGGAAAGTACTTTGAACAATGGCACTCATTCATTCACTCACTCACACACTCACTCGATGTTAGACAATTAATTAAACCTGGATTAATCCAATTAATCAAAGAGCTTGTTCTCAGGAGCCTTTGATTTCACAAAGTAAGTCGCTTACGACAGGAGCCCCTGCTCACGATAAAAAAAATCAGCACTTTTCATTTTCCGACCTGTTGTAATGCGTTTACAAAGTAAAACCATGTTGTTTTTCAAAAATAATTTAAATAGACATCCACCATGTAAATATTATATCTTACTATATGTTTCGGGATACAAAAAGCTGATCCAGTAAGTAAATACTACTACGAGTTAACATTTTTTACCCTTTTAAAATGCTTGTCTCCCAATCCAGGTAAACAAATTTCTAAAGGATTATTATTCAGTTTTAACTGATATTATTTGTTTATAAAACGTTATAACCCAAGTTTTCTATATTTTCGAAGTAACAAGCTCCCAGTTCATAGTTTCGCCAGTTTTGAAGAGCTCAGATAAATAGCAAAACGGTGAGCCAATTGTGGACTCAGGGGCCGAGATGAATTTCGCCCATCACCGTTGTGCTAAGGATGCGGTTACTTCGCCTTATTTGGAAATGTGCCACTCAAAATGTCGGTCACTTCTTGTGCGTGCAACTTTCCAATACCCACTGCGGGTACAGACATAACTTTTCGGCCAACATACTGGAGCTAGAAAGAACAAATGAATAGATCAATCAATCAATCAAACAATCAGTCTGTAAGATAGTCAGTCAGCCAGTTGGCCATCCAACCAACTAACCACTCTGAGGGCCTCCACAGACGAGATGATTAGTTGTCGACAACTATTTTTTATCAACAACCAAATGTCGTCGACAACCGAAAGACGTCGTCTGTGAGACGAGTTGTCGACAACTAAATGCGAAAATTGTAAGTTGTCGACAACTAAGCAGTTTCCCTTTTCAAAAGGGAAACTGCTTTAGTTGTCGACAGCTAACAGTTGTCGACAGCGACATTTTTGACCGTTTGCCCGCTTTTTGCCGTGTGTGGAAATCATTGGTTTAGTTGTCGACAACTATTGCAACTGAGCATGCGTACTAAACGTTAGTTTCCAAGCTCTCGTTGGCCTGACTTAAGACATCGACAACTAACACCCCAGTGTGTGGAATGCTTGCATCGGACACAAATAGTTGTCGATAACTTTTAGTTGTTGACAAAAATAGTTGTCGACAACTAATCGTCTCGTCTGTGGAGGCCCTGAGTGAGGAAAGACGCGAGTGCGCGAAGAGCGATGTCTGCTGACTTGAGCTATACTAAATTAAAAAAAAAACAGAAGGGGGAGCATTCACGCAGCATTTGGGACAAGAAGGTCAAAACTCTGTTCAGTTATTAATGGCAAATAACTGTGTCAACATTTACCTTTATTCCTAAAATGTTCTCAAATCGAGGAGACACGAAACTCCATGCGCCCATATTTCTGTGCTCTTCCTGACTCCAGATAAATTCTGAAACGGAGAGAATAAGAAGTGAGGGCTACTTTTTTATGTATAGAGGGGGCAAGTGTGGTGCTGTGGTGCTGGACACTTATTGAGATTGACTGAATTTTGCGCAGGTTTTGTAGTGTCGTTTCGGGACTGCGTGGTAATCTAATGGTTAATGCACTGGACTCCATGATATCGTGGTCCATGTTCAGGCCTGCCGGGGCAATGGGTTGTGTTCTTGTGCAAGACACTTTACTCTCACAGTGCCTCTCTCCACCCAGGCGTATAAATGGGTACCGGCAAATTTAATGCCGAAGGTAACCCTGTGATGGACTAACATCCCATGCTACTCATTAGTAGAGAAATCGCGATAAGCTCCAGCAGGAAAGGCCTCTAGGTACGTATACCTTTGAAAAAGGCATTTACCTGTCGCTCCAGGAAACTTCTGCAGCTCTTGACGAATCATTTCAACAGGAAACGGACATAAAGACTGGAGAGAAAACAGAGAAATTGGCAAAAAAACATAAATTTGTAACTTTCAAACAGGCATAATTTAGGATTGTGTGCGCTAAAAATTGTATGTCAAGAATGAAATTCGAAAGGTCTTTATTTGGAATTTAAATGCCTAAAAACACTTGTCATAATCCTCAATCAGTCAGAAAAATTCAAGAGAACGGTGTCTAGATACTGTAAAAATTTCTCCCTTACAACAAGTCTCCCAAAGTCTCAAGACGAAAATCGTTGGATAATTCGGAACCGTTACACAAGTACTGGTTCCAATATTTAAATAAAGCGCCTACCTCAAGTCTTATAATGGCCGTATCCTTGCTGTCAGTTGTTTCTCTTTGCTTGGCCAGCGCGTAGTAATGCTTTCCAGAACAGAAAACAATACGTGTCACGGAGGCACTATTAATAGTGTCATCTCCCAGCACTGGTTTAAAATGGGTCCCTGGGGCCATCTCCTTAAGAGATGACACAGCAGCCTAGATAGAAGACGGATGATATACGCGAATTAATTGTTAATTCGTCAGTCGGCATGGAGTATACAGTCAAAACCGGAATCATGCAAACTTAATAGTTTACTCACCGGCAATCTTAATAAGAGTTTGGGTCCAACGACAATCAATGGTTTGCGGAAGTTTCGAACCACCTGAAAAGAAAAGGCTTAGCGTTAACTGACAACAAAGGAATTCATAACATGCAGGTTTAGCAAGAATTTCCCTCAATTTTCTTCAGCTTTCAGCGGTAAGTACTCAAAATAATTATGCTAATAAATTAGAAATCAAGAGAGACTTTTATCATCAACAACAAATGAAATAAAACGGGAGGCAATAGAACAAGTGCAGCTGCAAAGCTGACGTAAAATGAAATTCAAGCCAAAGAAATTGTGATAAAAAGAATGGTGACTCGGAAGGTCATGCGTTCGACTTCCGTTGGAGGCCCAGGAGAAAGAAGAGGGGAAAGAATCTTTTTTCTAGTAAGTAACTTTACTTTAGAACGCTTTATCATTCATTCACTACCTTTTATCCCGTCAACCTCGTTCCCAGGGCCTTTTCACTGCCAGGGAAAAGACCCTGGGAACGAGGCTGTTATCCCGTCACACGTCACATGTTTCACCTCACCTGCTGACGTAATAAGTGGAAATACTGCGCAGGCGTGGTTGGGTTCACCACCTGCATGTTAACGCTGTCACCATCCACTTCGTCCTCCTTGCTGTCCGTCAACTAAAAGGGGCGAACAGAGTTTGAGAGGATAGAACGCAGAAGGGGTGGGACGAGGATTCAGTAGGGGAATAAGTACCAATTGATGGCGACGTTTGGTCTACGAAAGCTGTCTGAGCCTGCGGTTTTTGTCAACGAAGTTGCTAGGGAACATGAAGTATCTTTATGATGGCCTAACCACGGTTTTCGATCCAGGGGTTTCTGTTTGCGTTGACCGGCAGATCTACCATGGATGCCAGAGATTTTCTTTTTCTATAGCTACTCGGAACACAGCTTATCAAAACACTTAGTGAACTTAACTTTTAAAGTAGTCTTCCCGACAGAAATCAACAAAAACCCAAAACGTGACTTCATACTTCATACTCCCTGTCACTAACTATCCAGGTTGCCAGAGGTTCTATTTTGTTTGCGAGGGGCTGTGAAGTGGCGTTCTCCGTACACATATCACAATGCATATATCACGGATGCACTCAGAGTTCTCCAACTCTTCCGTAGCATCTTTTGACCAAATCTCTTAAAAAATTTACTTCACCAGAATCAGTAGATTCCCTTCCATATATTACTCATATTTGGCATTATATATTCTCCACAATAGTCCACGCAGTAATCAACTATCAGGATACAAACCTGAAGAAATCTTTCCATTCTGCAAGATGAGTGTTCCGGTCCAGCGCCATCGTAACCATGAGGCAGCAACATCACTAGACCACTCTGCAACAACCACTTTGCTGCAATGTAATATAATCATCCTTACTTATTTTGCCTATACCTTCAGTCGGGAAACAAGGGCCAGCTTCGGCAAATCTTCGTCGAAGCACTCGAGCAGTTGCCGACTAGCGCGAGAGCCACGCGAGCGAACACGGCATGTTGCTTAGCAACTTCAGGAACGAACACCGCGGGCTCAGTCCTGTCTCGGAGGCGGGATTTCGTTCCCCCGACTGAATTAATTTCGCTCCAGCAATAAGGATTGGAGAAGCAGGATGGCTCATTGGTTTACGTAGCATGAAGCGACTAGGAGTATCTCTACTCCTCCCTGGATGGGATGCTAGTCCATCGCAGGTTACTCCTCAAAATTCCGTCCGATTGCCACGAAAACTCGCCGATACCCATTCATAATACTTTTGAAACAGTGAAAAGCGGACGATATGAGAGTAGATTGTCTTGCCAAAATATGATATAACGTAATAAACCCAGCCAGATCTCGAACCAAAACTGCTCTAGAGTGTGTTAAAAAAATCCCCTAAGTGTGAAGAGTTTCGGGTTTCGCCCTCCTTCAATGTGAAATGCGTGATATGGTGTGGCGCGCCACAGTAACTGTGAGTGCACAGTACGCCATAGCACGTATTTCACACTGAAGAATAGCCTTTTGCTGGTCACGCAATATTCCTCCCAACGAACGTCTGCTGAAACGAGCGGCTTCAATAGGAGGTATATTGTGTGACGAGCAAAAGAACCTCTGTGTAGGAGGGCAACTGAAGAAGGGCTAAACCCAAAACCAAAACTAGCATCCCATCCAGGGGGGAGTAGAGATACTCCTAGCCGCTTCATGCTACGTAAACCTTTTTGACACTTCGAGGAGTTCTTTTTAACAAATTCTAATCTAAGTGTAACCCATCACAGACTGAATTATTTTTCTTCTACTGATACTAAACTGCTCAATCCGACTCCTTCTGTGGGTACCGGTCACAGATGACGTAAAACAAAAGAAACAAATGATGAGAAACCATGCTGCCCCAAACTACAAAGAATTAGGAACAAAGGTACAACGATGTGACTACATATTTGCATACCGTACACACAGAAAGACCCCTCTATCCTGAGTACAGCATTCAGGCTCAATCAACAGTTAGACATCAATGTTTTAAAACAGTATTTATGAATGTGACAACGCACGTTATTACCGAAGTGTAACATATCAATGAATTGAAAACAAAAATGAAAGCAAATCGTGAGACTGCGCAGTACAGAATGGAACCAACTTTCAGGAAATCATTCGATAATTATTGTATTTACCTTCGCCACCTGATACGAACGTATCAATAATAATCTGTGCTCCATTGAAAAAGTCACCAAACTGCGCTTCCCAGATAATAAGGTGATTAGGATTTTCAATACTCATGCCGTATTCAAAGCCAAGGCAGGCTTCTTCCGATAAAGGACTGTTAACAACCTATGAGAAAGACAAGACGTTTCATTCGGTGATGAATCAAAACTAGCCATGTGACACGATGAATTTTCCTTTCTGTCAACGAATTAAACGTATAAAATAAACAAGATTGCATTTGACACACTGACAAAAACATAGTTTGATAGACTGAGTGGTTTTCACTAGACTCAAAAATAAAATAAAATGGTTGTTGTTGCTGTTGTTGTAGACTACCGAAAGAAATTCGCATTTGCTCAGGTGTAAAACTAAGCTTTGTGATTGCACCACTTTCTCAACCAATCAGAAGTAAAGCCAAAACCAACCCTGACTCGCGGGCGCGTTTTCTCGCGCTTTAGGCCGGATGCATCATGTATTTTTACCGCGCAAGCAACTACCAATTAGAGATCTTTGTAGAGCTACGTCATCAGTACGGAATTTCCCCGGGTCAAATCTAAGACACTCCGAACCGAGACACACCACAAGCTGGGAAGAAATTAAACGAGGGAGCACAGGTATCCCAAGCTCTTTATGACACTTCGTAGCAGCGTAAATGTGAGAGTATGGGAATTTAACGATTGTACAAAACAGTTTGAAGTATGGGAAATAAATTTAATTTAAAAACCACTTAATCCTCCTCTATTGTGTAGTTCAGGTACACCACTCGAGTCCGTTACCTTGAGAGGAATTAAATATGGAGAAGTAAACAGTGGACCTTCAACTCGCTGGAATAGCTTTGAAACGGTGCTAAACGCCACAGAAACATACGTAATACGCAATAGAAGAGAAGTCGTTTCTTTCATTAAATTTCTGTCCCATATTTCGAACTGTTACGTACGATCGTTACATTCTTATCTAAACCATAATATTTACGCTTTTACGCAATGACATGTTGACGGCTCCCAAAGGAGCTTGGGTTACCTGTGGTGGAAGGTCTCTTCACTGAGGCCATTCTCAGTGCATTCTCTGGGGACGAGAATGCACTGAGGCTAGACGCTAATCTAGAACCCAGATCTCCCACGGACAAGCGCAAGACAGAGTGAGATCTGGGTAGGAGTTTACCTCAAGGAATGCATTCTGCTGTTCGGACATGTTATTTAGTGGCACGTGCATCTCGTCTGTCAGTTGATCCACCAGCATAGCATGTCTGTGGCTAAACGTTCCTCGTCCAACATCCTGACCGCTAAAACGCACCTGATAACCTGCGAGGCAGTGCATAAGAACGAAAAGGTGATTTTAAAAAAAATTGACTGGAATTAAATTTCTACAATTGTGGTACCACTTCTCCGATTCTCATTGGTCTAAATTAAACACGTGACGCGATAGTGTTCATCCGCGGAGGGCACTATCAGCGCATCGTGCCCGTCCGAGGAAAATACCCGGATGGATAGTGACCGTCCATGAATTTTTTTGGTAAACAAGCGGGCTATCGGCAAAAAAAAAATTCAAGCGCTATTTGATTGATCTGCATTTAGAGGTTTTCTCCCCAGATTTTTGTTTATTCGCACATTTCGGCTTGCAGCAAAAAACTCAAGATGCTATTTTGTGAATGTGCGCGCGGAAGAAAATTTAGTGGTGAACGATAAAGACAACAGACTGTTTCTGTCTCGGAACTATCGGTCTGATAGTTGCCCCTTGGAAATTTGATGTTCTTAAAACTGGTATATTTGCCCTCGAAGCTTCGCTTCTCGGGCAGAACATCAAATTTCCGCGGGGCAGCCGATAGTTCCTCGACAGAAACACTCTATTGTTTAAATAGAAACAGTCGGCGAACCAATCAGATTCAGGGATTTCCAATAGAACACAGCTGAGTTTCTACCAATATGCTGTAGAACTTTCACGTCAGGAAATCAAACCCTGGTGTCTGGCCATTCAAATGAAAGCTATTTAGCAATACTTTCATGTGGTACTGTTTAATATCCGGGTACAAGGAGATGCATGACCATTCAAGTAAAGCCTATCGAGCTGTACTTTGTGGCACTGTTCTGTTTCCTATGAAACAAGATTAAACCTTAGTGTGTGACAAGTGACATGAAGGTTAAATTAGGCAGTATTTTCATGTGGTACCGTGACGGTTTTTCGTCCTGTACAAGGCGGTTCTTCCTTATGTATTTAGTCTGTAGATGAAAACCTGGCAGTGAGTGCCATTCAAGTAAAAGCTAACTTGAGCAGAATTATCATGCGGTACAGTTCGTTCTCAATAATGCGAGATTTTTAAAATTAATAACCTTGATAGAGAAGGCTTCCGATAGCTAGAGCTTCTGCTGTGGCCCAGTCAATCCCTGTTCCATTCTGAAGTTTCTTTAGCCTTGTTTCCACGTGTGTCTTTTTCAAATGTGGATGAATGTTAAACGATTCCGGTGTCTCTACGGACTTAGCTCCGACAAATAGCAAGCCCTCAAGAGAAAAGCCTAAAAACGTGAAGTTGGCAGGCATTCAAAACTTGTATGCAAACTCCTAGCTAACAAAGATGAATCGTTTTTACTAAAGAGCGTTACTTTATTATAACATGGAAAACCACGGTTTCTCGAAAGCCCAGGAAACTTTTCGGGCCCGTAAAGCCACTTTTAGTCATCTGTATTCAAAAAAAGAGAAGTCTACAGGCCTGAAACTTTATATGAAGGGAACCACTGTTCATATCAAGAACATGTGAATAAAACAGCTCTGTGTAATCATAAGTTTTGAGATTTTGCTATGGCTTTCCGGGTGCGAAAACTGTTCGGGGCCTTCGAGAAACCGGCCCCAGGTAACTATAAGTTATAAACAAGTTATACAAAAAAAACCTAAACAAACAGACCGCAATGTACTAGCGTGCACTTAATGGCGAAGGTCGCTGACCCAGAACAAGCAAATATAAAAATATCATGCGAAAAATTAGACAATCAGATTGTTTCAAACCAGTTATACACGAACAACGATGCTAGCGCAGATCAACTCACAGTGTCATTTTCACACTGGATACAGAACCTCGTCTGAGACGTTACCTGCCGAGACAGACAACTCGTCCTATATTGGAAATACGAAAACTGACTATATCTGTGTCTTTAGAAAGAAGCCAGACAGAAAAAGTCTAGATGAGACTTGCCTAATGTTGTATTTGTTCCATTTTCCCGCCATGGACGCTCAAGAAAAGTTTGCAAAGCTATTAAAATGCACTCCCTTTAAACCTCGTATACGGTAACGTCACAGTTCGTGGAAATCCAGAACAGGTTTAACTGCTTTCACAAACCCCAGCCATCCATACTTTTTCCGGCTCTATTATCCCAGGAAAAGCAAGCAAAATAGACCATGACGCAGGCTAACGTGAGCAAAATAACGCAACAGTGAAATTCTATAAAAAATAGTCATATGACTTCCCGACTCAGATACCTGTGTCCCATGTGGTGATTTTGTCTTCACTGGCCTGTACCAAACCTTTCCAGTGTCCTTCAAGGTGGCTTGTTATGGGTGTAAAATTATCTGAGAGCTTTAACTCATCATTAAGATATGTTGTAAAGTCCGCTGCGTCTTTCTGCAGCTCATCATGGGTGGCCACACCCCTAGTTACCAGGCTATCCGCATATGTGTCAGGTACGCTTGCCCTGTTCTCTATCACTTGGTACATCAATGGTTGAGTAAAAGATGGATCGTCGATCTCATTGTGGCCCCTGTAGAAAAAAAAATAAATATATTTCTAACATAGAGACATACTTTCCCTGAAGTGGCAGCTAAGTTAGTACATGTACTGCAGAGTAAGAAGTAACCCCGGTTCGATTGCCCAGGGCATGTAAATTTTGTTGATAAAGATGAAATGATTAATTGACACGAGCGTGGGGCAACGAAAAAATCTGAGTTCCCGACAGGATTCAAACCCTTGACCTCCCAGATTACCGGTCAGGCGCTCAAGCCAACTGAGCTACGAAAACTCTTAGTTTGTAAGCGAGGTCATTTATTAGGTTTATAATTATATGACGCACGTCCTTCGTACTGATGGGATCAGCAATGTCGAAACAATGTGAGTGATAAATACGAACATAGCTGCTTACTATGATACGATAGATAGTAAATTTTAACCTCAATGAAAACCGAAGTTTGGTGGCTCGATTTATCCACCAATATGATCGGCTCCAGCGTTTTTGTATTATGTATTATGGGGGAAGTGATGACGTCATAAATCGATCCACTGAAAGATAAAGCACTGAATCAGGAAAATCTCTAGAAATATTGGTCAGGATCAGTGTTCTTCAAACTTGGTACCAGAAATGTACGCCACAAAAAAAACAAAATGGCACCCGTTGTGCCGCTGACACACTTTTCTGTTCGGCTCTCAAAAAGAGTGCACATGTATGTACACCTTGCACTAGGATCGCCTTCATGTACGAACGATAATTCTTACTTACAATATAATATATAAATATAAAAAACCACCAATTCAAAGGAAAACAGACTTACCATCGTCTGTAGCAGAGCATATCAATGATCATATCCTTTCTACATTTCATTCTGTATTCCAAGGCCAGTCGACATGCGCGAACCACTTCCTACACAACAAAATATAATGCAATGAACAATCATACATTCTTATTTTTCATGGCAGAAGGAAGGAATTAAACCACCCATCGCAAAAATCTAAGAACTCCTGCTCGCAGGTGACTGTTGTTACGGTCTTTCCCTTAAAATCGCGAACACCAGAAAAAATTTCTGGAATGTTTATTGTGTAGTGACCAATCGCAGCAAAGTTCAGGACACGCAAACAAACCTAACAACCACAAACTAATGACCGTTGCTGTTTGCGGTTTAGTTTTCTCACACCTGATTGGCTTTTTCTTTGTAACACAATAACATTCCATAAACATTTCTGGTGTTCACGGTTTTTCGGGAAAGACTGTAAGATATAACATTCCAATCAAGCTAACAAGCTCGCATTATAACACGTACCTCAGGATTATCACCATTGACGTGGAGCACAGGACAGCCAATCATTTTGCCAACATCACTGCTATACATTGATGACCTGTAGAACAAATCATTAAGCCTGACCAAAGGACCTATGCCATGATAATTTTATTTTCAACTGTTTTACTGATGTACAAAATAAAAATTACTTTCAAATTGAAGGGAAGCTCAAAAATAATAATTTTCTAAGAGAAAATCAGAAGCCTGCGAATACAGAAGGCAGTGCAGGAGATAAGACAAAGAGCTTGGAGTTGGATTGGCCACACACTGAGGAGACCAGATGAATACATATAGCCAAGAGGGCCACAGAGCGGAACCTGCAGACCTCGGACGAGCAGGAGAGGGAGACCCCAGCACACCTGGAGGTGCACAAAAATGGAGAGACAGCTCACATGGCGGGAAGCAATACATACTGTGCAAAATAGGATTTGGTGGCATCGGCACTAGTTATTAACTACCTATGTTCCACCAGGAACGAAGAGGATTGAGTGTGTTTTTTATATCAAACACGAGAGACTGTTTCATCACATTTCCAAACAAAAAAGAGCTAGTTGAAAGTATTAGACATGTAGCAGAGTATTTTTGATGAAAAAATATGAAACACTGTGATGAAACACTCTCTCGAATTTTTGATAGTGGAGCTCCGGCGACCCGAAGGGCCGCCAAGCAGAGCACTCGTGCAGTCCATTTTTCATGGTTGAAAATGGCTAGTGGAATGACTCGTGGGCACATACGACCTCATCGCACAGCCATGCTCCAAAATAGGTTGATCTTAGCATTTACATCTTTGATATTGGACATTCATGTTATGTCAGTTGAGAGCTGTTGAACAAGGTATTCAGCGACCAATATCATATGACCACAGCAGTCCCGGGCTCAGATGTAGAGCTCATCAAGGTCTAAATTGATTTGTCGTGTTTTACAGCACAACGCGCCTTAGTGTGGCCACTCAACAAACTTTTTAGACAAGTTAGCCAATCAGAGAGCACAAATTTGTTTGAGTTGTCCTGCCTCCTTGTTAAAAGCACGATAGGTTTCGTGGCAACAGCTCAAACAAATTCACGCTCTCTGATTGGCTAATTATAACTTGTCGAAAAAGTTTGTTGGGTGGCCACACTTAGGTGTGTTGCGCTGTAATTTGCCTGAGGCTTGAAAAATAACTGCTTCGATGATTGTTCTCTTCCTGGTTGGAGCCAATTTAATTTACCGGTAATTATAAATTATAAATAATAATAATATTCTTTCTTTATATTAACTTACTTGATGAATTATTAACGACTTTGTGAATCTATAAAGACTAAAAAAATCCTCAGTATTTTATAATAATCCACTTGACTAAAGTAGTTTAATTTATTACTAGCACCTTCCTCTTTCTCCAGGAGTTGTAAAGCCAAGCTGATTGTTAACGATCAAATGGATTGTACCACCAACACTAAAGTGAGGTAGGTTTGCCAGACAAAGGGTTTCTGCTACAATGCCCTGTGTGATAAAAATGTTTGGTAAAAGATATTCAATAGGAGACCAAAAATGATGATCATTAAAGAATTTGTGCAGGTCTGTTTAGTTCTGTTGAGAATCTGTCCACAAGAATTTGCAAACACGAAGGATCTACTTCAGTTTCAGTGTTCCGCTAACAACTGTTTGAAGGAGATTCAATTCTCATTTAATCTGGGAAGATATCCACCACATATACTAGCGCTAAAATTTCAATTTTCGACTACGAGTTGTCCTCTGTTTTCTAAGCCCGTTGAGCAGAGAGTGACTAAATATTGTCTGCCTAAATTTGGGGGCAAGAAAAGACAAGATGCACCAAGTAGCGGCATAGCCAGGATTTTTTAAAGGCAGGGTCACACTGTATGTCACTATGTTTATTTTTTGAATTTGCGTGCTTTCGCCACCTGAATAATTTTTTCTCACAAAGGGGGGTTCATGGGCATCCCAGGACCCCCCTAGTTACGCCCTTCGCACCGAGTAGGTCTGTGCATTTCGTCTTCTCGCAGGCCACCAAATTTCACTTGACCAAATGCAACATCTATTCCCATCACACTCGAAGGACTAAGACGAAAAAAGGGGGCTGCTGGTAGTCATAATAAAATTTCCACAATATAAACACACATACAGGTACTAATGTAAATGTAAATGGGCGTTCTGATTATTGAGCAATGGATGCAAGCTCTACCCATAAAAATTACATTGCACACAATGTGGCTTGTCTACAGTGCTTGAGTTTTGTAGTTCAACAGCCTCATTCCTACCTGAGCTGAGACTGAAGCATCTCCATGAACCATAACACTTAACACCTTAAGAAAGAAAAAGAAAAAAAAGTGTCAATGCTGAAAAAAAGTGACAATGCTGCAATGCTGATCCTGTCTGGCTCAAAGTGTGCTTCTAAAGGGTAACAGGGTGGGGTGTTTGAATTTCCCACTTTCCATACTTTTTTCCGGTCCCGTCCCTTGGTATTTTCTCAGTTGCAAATGTATTACACAAAGTTGCAAAATATATTTATAAATGTGCTTTGCACTAACCTTGTCACCTATTTGACTGTCTGGCAGATCGTTATAGCAACCATCCTTCAGTGTCAATTGCCGACCTCTCGCTCTTCCTGCAGTAACTGGGTCAACAGCATCTAAGTGTGATGGGTTTGGTAACATACTCACATGTAGAGGCAAATTGCCATTATAATCAAGATCCACAGAATTATCTACAATAAAACAAAATATGGTAATTAATATACAATCTGACGTTATGAAAAAATAATTATTGTTACAGCACGACACACCTTATATTAGTGTGGCCACCCAACAAACTTTTTTGACAAGTTATAATTAGCCAATCAGAGAACATGACTTTGTTTGAGCTGTCCTGCCTCCTTGCAATGTTCAAAGCTGTTGTCATGAAACCTGTTGCGCTTTTAACACGGAGGTGGGACAACTGAAACAAATTTGCGCTCTCTGATTGGCTAACTTGTCAAAAAAGTTTGTTGGGTGGCCACACTAAGGCACATCGCACTGTAATTACAAATTTCCTTTGGGCTGTTAAATAGACGTTACAGGTTAAATTTACGGTAAATTCAGGAACATTTAACCTAGGTATTTTTTTAACTTTTCTCTTTGGGGTCAGCATTTCCAGCATGGCAAAGGGGATAAGAGGTTGGCCAGCAGATCCAGAGGCTGTGAGGTCAAATCCAATAAATGCACATTTAATAAAGAGATGGCGGGGCATAAAGAGATCAGGTAGGTTGGGGGGGGGGGGAAGAAGGAAGGTTGAGTGGAGGGTAGAGGGATGAAAGGTAGTAAGGGAGGGGTGGACGACTTTTTTATAGATAAAAAATATATTATAACCTAGGTTAAAAAATTACCAAGTTTGAAAAAATTACTTGCAGTCAATTTTGACCTATAACACAGAAATTAAAAACTTCATCAAAACAGTTGATTTGACTGGTTAGGTTTGTTAAAATCAAGCCAATCAAAGCACATGTCCCAAGAGAGACCTATTCCTCATGCACAGGTTCTGGTCAACGGCTTACAAACATGTGGCTCTGAGGACGAGAATTATCACCTTCTAGAGGAAGTTGCACATGTAGGTTTGACTATTGACTTACACAAGTGAGACAGTACATCTCCAATGCCTTGAGCACCAAGGGGAAGCTCAGAGTTTCCTTTCATCTGACATTAAAGATGATAACGTTAGCAATGTGAATATGCACTAGTTATGTACTAATCCCAACAATGTGAAGCAGGGAAGGTGGCATAAGGAAGTGTAGCACACTAGCTGCATAGAAGATCTGACTAGTGATGTTCTTGGAAAGACCCCTAGCTAGCTCTCACAGTAAGGGGTCATGACTAGGCCCTCATGTTTTACAGAGCACAAAAAAATTAGTCCCGCTCAAAATGCTCATATTCTCAGAGGGGGGGGGGGGGGGCAGTTGTAAAGTGCTCATCGCTTGTAACGATGCACTGCTCGTGCGCTTGGAAATGCTTGCAAAGATTATTCCATACCCCTCACAGTAGCTCCCTCTACCCAGCTGTGTACTGAGGTACCATCAAATTTAATGCTGGGGTAACCCTGCAATAGACAAGCATTCAGTCTGGGAGGCGGGTGGTAAACATGCTCATTTCATTCTATGAAAACTCAGGGACATAAGCTTTAGTGGCATGGGACACCTTGGTCCAATTTATTGTTTAGTAGTGTAGCAGCTCTAATAAGCTAGCAATTGTACTGGTCCTCAAGTGTAGCAGTTGCTATTGTTTTAGGGGCTGGGGGATTGTTCTTGTTGTTTGTTTTATTGTTTTCACGCCGGGTAGCAATTGCCATTCATATATACCAGACCTTACGAGAGCTGCTACATCGCCCCAATTTCTCCAGAGTGATATAACTTTTTTTACAGACAGTTTCTGAACATCCCACTTATTTCAGTTCCAATCAAATTGTACTCAAATTGTGGAGCTCTATAAATGTCGTTACTTATTTTATTTTCATTTCACACCTTGGAAAACATTTGTGCAGCAGGATATTTGAGGAGACCAGTTAAAAGGTTCAGACGTCCCCTGTGTGGCATGCCTAGAACTACCTCTTGTATTTCACCTGGAAAACAGTTGAAAGGAGAAGAATTAAAGGAACTATTAAGCATGTTTCAAGAGATTAAGGAGAGTGTAGGATGTTAGGCAGAAACTTGGAAGTCAGGAAGTGGTCTACATTTAAGTACGAAATAATATGTAGGGTGCATCTTTAATTTTTATTAAAAATTGTATCATGTGGGGAAACCCATCCTCTCTCATCACCGAGCAATTTTTAATAAAAAACCACTTTGATATAGATTAGGTATTTATGGTTTCCGCACAACTTACAGTAAGAGGACTGAAGAAAGAGTTCATCAAAAAATGCCATCATGCTTTCTGCCCCTTCAGCACCATATCGCTTGACTGTTGGGAATTTCTTGCCAACAAAGTTGTCAAATGCCTGATTATAAATTCAAAATATAACGTGTACTGATAAATATAAATGACATTTCACAATACATGTTCATAAACAGTTACAAATGTACACTGAGATGTTTACAGTTCAGCGTACCTGTGATTTTAATAAGAGCTTAGCCAGTTGCATTTGTCTGTCTGCTTCTAGCGTCCACTGGACACTTTCTTCTATCAGTCCTGCAAACCAAAGCCTTTCGGATTCATCCTGGAAGCAAACAACATTTATTTAATAATTTAATATTTATCAGTTAAGATTGTTGCCAGTATCTATAGAATGCCGGTCGTTTCGTCCTAATTCGCCAACAACCAGCTAGCAGTTCACCAACGTATGTGGTCGATTCGTCAATGTACTAGATCAGTTTGCCAAAGCAAATACCGGTATGTCAGTTCGCCAACGTTGGAAATATGTTTTCACAAAATGATGGATTTGTACAGTAGCCAAATCTGATAAGAAGTCATCATTTATTAATATTATAATTAAACAAATGATAAATTGAATAATAATATTAATAATTTGAAGGCAAACTATTTTCAAACCATGTTTTTCTAGCTTTATCCCATTATTAAGTAATAGTTTGCATGATTCATGGTTAGAAAGTTCTGAAATTATTTAATATTGTCTTTTCCTTTGAATTGACACCTATTGGTATAAAAGTGCATTTACTAAGTTATTCCTTTTTAAAAAGGACCCTAGTCAGCCTCCGCCATTTTCGATGGCATCAAAATTATGGAAAGTGCATGGTGAAGCGAAATCTTATTACATTGCTGTAAGTTATGTTAATGAAAGTGTTTAATTACAAATTTAGCAAGTTTCTCAGTGATCTCTTTTGTTTTGACACGCTCAGAACTCTCACATGTAAACAATAACAAAGGTGTGGCTGACTAGCTAAGGCCCTTTAAGAAAAAACTTTTATACCACAATGTGCTGAATTTCCACTGATAACTGCCCACAGTAAGCTTTTTCCAAGCGTTTGAGAATTTCTGCAAGAGTTGCTTCACTCTGTCCATTATAATGCAATAAACCTGTAAGAAAAAAATTATACAATTGTTACATAATTTAGCAACATTGTAAGGGACCGATCGTTTATTTCGTCCCAAGGGGTGGTTTTTAAAAAAGAGTGGTGTTTCAGAACTGTACCCCCAAAAAATAATTCCTTAAAATTATATCCCCTTTAAAATTCTAATTTGAAAAATGTATCCCCCCCCTCCTGACCATGTTTTAAATAATGCTTTGTTCCTCACACCTATCCTTTTTATTTAATATCTTGTTTATCTTTTCTCTTGTTTATTGTTTGTATTCCAACACTTGAAATAGAAAAAAGATAGGTTTTGGGAGCAAGCACAAGCGCAAAAGTCTCTAGGGGTGTCTGAGGGTATGTTACCCCGGAAAATTGTCTACAAATTTATGCCACTAAGATGCCATTTCCTGAATTCTGAAAGGTAACAAGGATTGTCTCAATTATAAAACTTTTTAGACTTCCGTTGCTGTGTCATAAAATTTGACCCCCCTCTTAGGACTTATTAGCTTAACTTATTAGCCATGTATATTTTTGTTATTTTGAATCCATAGTCGAGATACTATTTATTGTATAAGACTCCAAATAAAACATGTCTGTCTGTCTGTCTGTCTAATAATGTACTACCCAAAATGGATCTTGTTTCAAAATTGTACCCCCCCCCCTCCCCACCTCCAAAACCACCGCCCCCACTGGGACAAAATAAATGATCAGTCCGTAAGAGAGGACATTCCAACTGGCATGAAAAATACAGAGTGAAATGATTGGAGTGAGGGTGGGGGGGATGGGTGTAATTTGTTTCGTGTGTACATCTTTATTGTGTATTTTCATTTTTTCCTCTGATTATCGTCGCCCACCTTGATTAGCACTGCTACCTGTGGTGCCAGGTGATTGAAACTTTATTAACCCATTTGCCCAAATTTGCTCGCCTAAACCAGCCAGGACAAACACTGCCCTTTGTTCTGCTTCTGATGTCATTATCGTTAACCAAAAAGGCATCGTTTATACTCAATCTCTGCAGGAGGAAAAGTTCTTTCCTATGATACCCAGATCAGAGTGACCAGAATCAATTGAGTGAACATCTCTGAGGAACTGAGAAACTGCCTCAACTACCCTACTATATCAATAAAGTTTGACATCATTTTAAAAATGTAATGTGTCTTGCTCTTCATGTTAACTAGTTCTTACAATTTAAAGAGAAGATTATATTCATTTATTACCTGATAATTTGAAATTTTTGTTCATGTCAACATCATTCAGCCCGAACTTTTCCAAAGAAAGTTCTTGGAAATCCAAGTTGGAGATACCATTAGAATCCCTGAGCAAAAGCCAAAAGTAATTTAATTAATTTATTTTAATTGCATTTATTTATTTCATTTATCATATCTAACTTCAGAGCTCTCCACCTTTTTATAGAGAATGTGTACTTTCAAATTCACTCCTTCACCTTCCCCTCCCTTATCATTTTTCAATGATGATACAACAATCAACAAAAGGCAACTTACAGTTCTTTGAGGTAGGAAGACAGTGATTATGGACAAAAAAGTGATAAAAAGACACACTGAACATCAATGTGAGGCTGGGGGATCATGGGGTCTGAACCTCCCTGGGAGAACAGGGGATCTGAACCTCCCTGGGAGAGAGGAGGGCCTGAACCTCCCTGGGAGAATGGGGGGTCTGAACCTCCCTGGGGGAACAGGGGGTCTACACCTCCTTTGGGAACAGGAGAGTCTTAACCTCCCTGGGGGCACACAGGGGTCTGAACATTTTTCATGATTTTTCCCAAATCATGCCACCCTTTAGAATTCCACCTCTTGCCTTATCTTCCCCTGCCTCCCATACCCCTCCTACCCCCTATTCTGCCAGGCTCCCACCCCCTGTCCCCCTCCGCTTAACTGGACAAAGGAACTATGTGCAAAGGGACCCCTTTTTAAAAGAAAATGATAATTTATCCTAATGATACACATGGGTGGAACAACAGTAGGCTGTAGAGAATAAATTAAATATAAGTAACCCCAGACCTGCCAACTCTCACGGTTCTGCCCGTGAGTCTCACGATTTTTTGTCATTTCTCACGATCTCATGACAAGGCTCCCAATCTCACGGCTTTTGGGGAAAAATCATTCTGAAATGAAATCAATTATCTTGTTCAATAAATATGGAAAATTAACGTGCAATGCTAGTGCCATGAAGGTATGAACTAATAAAGGAGAACACTGTTCTTACTATTTTGTACCAAACTACTGTGATTTTTGCTTATGCTTAGAACTTTATCTTGATGGAAAATGGGTTTGTTTAATCTTGATCGGATAAAAAATAGAATCTCACTACTTTTTGTACAATCTCCCGATTTTTTTTGATGGGTCTCCAGATTTTCCTTTGTCAGGGGTTGGCAGGTCTGTAACCCAGAGAACATCATATCAAAGTCTGTTTAGTTTTATCTTGTGAGCAAATGATCCCTTTTGATATACCCCCTTCCTCGTGTTGTACCACTGCAAGACATGTTGCAGGAAATGTTGCTTGCAAGGTCTGCAAGCTGCATTAAAAGTTATATAGAGTAACAATTTAAAAACTAAAACAAAACAATATACCTGATATTACAGCCCAAAAAGTACTTGGAAATGATGTTTGAACAACGTTGTATCTGAAAAAACATATCCCAGGAAATATGGGACCCAGAAATCCTTGGACTGCCTTGGGAGGTGTTCAGAACGACCTCGGAAATCTTTAGACGACTTGCATTGGGAAATGATCGGGTCATCTTTGAAAACCCTGGTAAAAATCTCATGCTTTTAACAGACTCGGAAAAAGTTGGCAGGTATAAAACAAGAACAGATAGCTCACGTTGTTGTTATCTTTAGAGGATCTACATCAGCATTTTTGTGTCCGTGTTCTCTATAAGCAGTCACCAATCTTAGAATATCCACATTCTTGATTCTGTTTTGTAGTGCCTCTTCACAACCTAATTTATTTATGTAAATTACGATATGTTAATACTTTAAACAGATACTCCCTTTTCTTGTTTTACTTGCCATTTATGTACATCAATGTTAGCTGATACAATTTAGGTAGCCGGTACATGTTGTAGGTACCCTAAGCATCACACCGGTAATACCACAACAACATTCCCAATCCAGTCCTACAAACCTATGTAACCAATATGGGATCCTTTCCTGAACGGCAGTCGGTAATCAAGCCTGTGTACATGCCTATCTCCTATACGGAACATCATTATGGGCATTAAGACATGTTACATGTTTTGTGAGAGTAAACTGAGGAGGAGATCGACTATGGACCCTTACACGTAACACCTTCAGCTGTTATTACTTTTATTTTTAAAAGCTAACCTTTAAGAGTTACTTGTGGAGATGGTCTGTAACCAAAACATCCACCATTTGCATGGTAAAGTTTTACCATATTAAAATTGCTCTTGAGAAGAATTTGGCGTAAAATTTTCAAGGATCTTGCAGCAGTTATTCTCCACATGTTAGCAGCTGCTAAAACTGATGACAAGAGTTCTGTTTACATCATACAGGAAGTTATATGATTCTCTCCACCTGCATAATTAAGATGTCCATAAAAATAGCAATAACTGATAAATTTAACAAGTTTATACGATATCATATAATAAATGATATTTATGCTATGAACAAAAGTTTTCTATGAGAGAAAAATCAAGGAGACTCAATTCAATCATAGCAGGGAGAGGGTGGGTGCATACTACAGGTCATGATCAAGGTATACTGTGGATTACAGTCAAATCGAAGCTTCAACATCTTACCCCCCTCCCCCGGGAATTTGATGTCTTTGCCTTCTTCGGGGTAGGGAACTTGATCCTAACTCATATAGGGTGGGGAATTTGAACATTAGCTTCAACTACATGTTGCATGTCCCGGTGATTCCACGTGGGTTGATAAATCATGGCGGAGGCTGACATGATGATTTTTGAGGATTTTAAAGCAAAATATTGCAGCTTCATGGCAGCTTGGTTAAAAAGTAAAGGATTAAGGATTTAGGCTTCCCATAGATATTTGAGTGGTTGAAATATTGTCATGTTCTCAGAGCTAAAACTGCAGCAACAGATGTTAGGGGTCTGTCAGTGGCGGTTTGATTACTGTGGTTGATCTCGACTTCAAGCGAATAATGGAAGCTACTAAAAAGTTGAAACGGTAATCACTTAATAATTTTCCCGGGGGTGAAGTGAACGGTTTTTTGGCCCAGGGAAGGAGGAATTTCAACACAAATTTTCCAACAATTCAAATGCCCGGGGTTGCCTGGGGGGTGGGGAGGGGGGAGGTGATGTCGAAGCTTTGATTTGACTCACTGGTACATAAGGTTGAAAATATGTGCCATTTGACCAATTTAATTCCACATTAAGCTTTCTTCAGATTGCTTCTCAGTGATCCGGAAAAAGCTCTAGGATGATTTTAAGGTGAATTCTTCCTGGTAAGTAGTATAATGTATGGCACGCGACATACTTTAACGCTCCCACCCACCCCCCGCCCACCCACAAAAATAAACGAATACCCAGAGTGGGAAATTTTTAAATGGAGCAGTTTGAGCGCTAGGTGGCCGAACTTGGTAATAAAAAAAATTAATCTAGTAATCAATAAATCCAATTTACGCTAGCTGATGTTCTTTCTACACGTGATTCTAGATCGAGACTTCGTGTCGCAAATATGAAAATCGTGTTCTAGTTTAGCATGTCTGTTTTGCTTACTATGTCTCAAAAAATAAAATACGGTATTACAATATGTTTTATAGTGTTAGATCATATAATTAAGAAATTTTGAGCGTAAATATCAACTTACGCAGTGAAGGATGTAGAAGACACGACAACTGGCCTCGCTGATGGTACACAATAAATACTCATGTATAACGCTGTCATTGAAAACGGTACATCCGCTGACCACGCTAACCAAACTCGTGCCAATCTCGTTCCCAGAGTCAACGGGCTCCACGGTCAGAGATTAACTCGCGCATTCGGAGCCGGCAAGATTTTCGCGGGATTCTGTCTGGTCGTGTGGGCCAGCAGCCCAGACCTTGGGTGGCGTAATATTCTCTGAAGAATTATTATTTTCCCCATCTAAAAATTATTCATGTATATACACGCCCCTCTTCTGTACACGCGACTATTTCAAAATTTGAAAGCAAGAATTCTCAAGAGTATCATCACGTGGCCTGTAACGGGCAGCAAACCAACCGAGCGAAAAAGTTTTATTGTTGCTCTTGCAGCTAGGCAGTTGTGTGTTAACCAGTTTCTTTCAGCTTGTGTTGTGGTTTTAGGCTGTTATTTCCTTTGAGGCAAATCCATCCTATTAGCTAACTTCACAGGCGTACGGGTCGGGGGGGGGGGGGGGGGCAGAGGGCTGCAGCCCCCCCCCCCCCCACCAAGTTTTGGGCAAATCAGACTTTTTGGGCAGCATGAGAAAATTTGGCCAAGGCAACTTGGGAGAATTGTTTGGGCAAATGGTTCACCGCCCCACCCCTGGAAAAATATTTGCCCGTACGCCTATGGCTAACTTTAAAATACAGCTCCATGCAGCAGCCACACACACTTCTGGTAAAGATGCGCAAGAAACGAAGAACCTTGAAGAATTTTCCACTTATAGCGTTGTTATAAACTTGAGTTGAAGCAGCTTTCTGGTGTGTGTAAGAAATTTCAGTTACATGTCTATTTGCAGTTTGTAATTTCGGTTTTAGTTTAATAATTCTATTTAGGTTAAATTATTTTTTTAAGCGTTGCTTAGTAAATTAGAGAATTTAATGTTGAGGTGAGAATCAAATGTCAAGTCGTTGTTAAGAAAGACGCCAACCCAAACTTTGTTTTGCTCGAAAATTTTCTTAATATTGCTACATCTAGCACGTGTAGAATGCCAATAGACGCGGACGTCTTCCCTGATGTTTCACGCCGTCGAGATATTTCTGTATTTTCATCCGGATTTCTCCCCTGATGTATCGCGTCGTTGAGAAATATCTCAGCGGCGCGCGTCGTGAAATTTCAAGAGTTTGCATCTAACAACCTGCAAAAGGGGAGAGTCATCTGAGAATCACTGGGATTTTTTTATTGAGTATAATGCACAAAACCGCACTTTTGCCACCGATAGCCACTATAAATTAAAGTTGACGAATTATTTCGCTAGTTGTGTCATATATATTGAGAACGCATGTAAAATGAGGACAAAGCTTTCAAACCGGCTTAAAGGAGCTCTCTTTCCATCTCTAACAGCTGCTAACTGCCTGTAAGCCAAGTAAGCACTGGCTTACAAGTTTGTTTTTAACTTGACAATTTGCTTGAAAACTTAACAATTAATTACACTCTTCAGCTATGTGCGTTGCCTCGCTCTAAGGTGAAGTCGGTGAATTGCTTCCCTTACTGTAAATACGAAAATTGCCGGTCATAAAGCTTGTAACATTTACCTGTATTATGCAATATTAACCTTTTTTAACTTGTGTATATTCTGGCTTAAAGGTAAAAACTCGCCCGTTTATTGACTCTGTCCACTGAATGGTTTTCGATTTCTTTTTTTTTTTTTTGTCACGTCTGCGAGAACGCTCTCTTCGCAACTGCTTTCGTAAGCGACAAGCTCCAGTTAGAACCGACTGTACTCCTCAGTACTGAGTAGAGCAACCTCATTCCCAGGGTCTCTCATCTTCCCGCCCTCCCGGAGTGAGGACTGAGAGGTCAAAAACCATACCCTATCCAGCGGCATGTCCCCGTATAGCCAAAATAAGGGACTACCCCGGGGGAACGAAACTGTGTAAAGTTGGCGCAAGTCATGCACATGGAACAAGTTTGCAACCACATTCCCCGAGGCCGCAGTTCTTTTGTCATCACTGGTCGAAAATACACGAGCTCTGGGAACCAGATTTCCGTCTGCAACCCGGAAGCGAAGTGCACATGATTCCGAGGCTGCGGGTGGTCAACTAGACGAGGGCCAGGAACCTGTAAAATGGCGTCCCACTACAACTAATTTACATATAACAATTATAGTCATTTGCTATTATTATTGTTTTATTTTCCGAGGCAATTTGAAGGGACAGTTTTGTTTTACCTCCAAATCAAACAGAAATTATGACGTCATGGTAACAAGGTAGGTTTCCTCGTAAGTACGTTGCTTATATGTGACGCTTGTTGTTTCATGATTTTAAATAGTACGCTCTTTAAAGTCGCATCAATGAGTTCTGACAGTCACTGAAACACTTTCTGGGCTTTGTCGGCAAATTATATTCCATCGGTTATTTATTATTTTTTTAGCTTCAATCCTTGTAACAGTTTACTTTTGAGGAAAAACTGAATGTCACGTGCTTGCACGCGCCTTCGCTCAGTGCTGGGGCCATAATGAGGATTTCACATGAAACAGGGAAATAATTCATTACAGGAAAGTTTGCAGCGTTGAAGGTTTTGAGGAAGAAAGGGGGGCCGTACGTTTTGCCAGGAGCCCATGATGGGCTCCTGGTTTTGCTTATCATATTAGGCTTTTTTACATAAATTAAATTCGTTACCGTAATTAGATAACATCGCTAGGAATTTCTCAATTACCTGTTGCTAATCTCTAGCTGTAACTATGATAGCTCGAGGGGGGAGGGGGGCAGGTTGGGGGTGGTACTACCTTAATTAAATTTGGGATAGATGTGCCGTGAGATGTACCTTGGTTGCCGGGTTTTTCTTTTTTATATTAATGAAGAGCTGCGAAGCGGAGAAAACGAATCGCGAAGCCACAAAGGTTAAACCCGAGAAATAACACCCTACTCAAGGCAAAAAACGAAAACTAGGAAAGGGACGAACGGATCAACCTTATATCGTTCTTGATGCGTTAATACTCTTAACGAATTGTTCACTTTACGTTTATGTTTCGTTAGGTTGCCGTTTACGCACTGCAATTGTATTTAGATGATAAAATTTTGGTACCCTACCTAAGTATCACACCCGGAGCAATGCCAAAAAAGGGAAAAATGATGCCCTATTTAAGGACTGTGAGTACCCCGTTTTTAAGTATGATGTATCCAACATTTGTGCCAATAGAGCTAACAAACCTATAAACGTTGAAAAAGTTGTAAAGATTTCAACTGATGCAAAGCTGACTAGTTGCCTTTTAATGTCGCCAAAGAGTTCAAGGCCGTCAAGGCAGGACGATTTGAACCAATTGAAGCTAACTGTCAAAGCTGTACCGTCTACCCAGGAATAGACCCACGCCCCTTCTGACTCGGTTCTGCAACAAATGATTCACAGTTTTTCGCAACTTTTGAATGCTATAAAAAGTCAGCATTTGATAAAAAGGAGAAACAAAAGGTGTAATGCCTTTCGAAATGGTGCAAAGGTCTATTTTAGCGAAAAAATATTTGGGGGTTAGAATAGAGGTTAGGATTAGAAGTTGTTCTTGTTTTACCAAAACAGTTTTAGTTTCGGGGCATTTTGCGCAGATTTATTATTTCCGTCCAGCTGTTAATAAAAGAACATCCATCAGTCGATATTAAAATTAATCAATGGACTGACAAGTACTTGGTTTGAATGGCGTGTAAATACCAGTAAGATACCTTGTAACGGTTTGTAAGGAACAAATGAAACAGTTCCACTAGAAGAAGATCAGCTCCCAGCAATTCAAAAGGTGGAAGACGCTGCACATCGGGCAAATCTCTATCCAGTGGATAAATGACGACAATAAATTCTATGTTATATTCACTTGAGAGTGATTTATCCTCTAAAGAGCCAATCCAGCCTTCGGATAACTGGCCGTCTCCTGACTCTGATCTTAATAATAATACTAATTTGTAAACATTTTTGTCTAGTGACAGGAATCAGCAAGTATGGGCGTTTTTTCAAAGCAAACACAACTTTTACTGTTCGTCATTTTCGTGATTTCGTTCATGTTCGGAAGTTTGACATTGGAACAAGATACCTACAAGCAGTTTGAGAAGAACTGGTGCCGAGAGCGCATGCTGCGAATCGATTGGCAGACTTACACTCACTCGTGCCCAGGCTACGCGCGCCACTGGGCTTACGATGTATGGTCGGACAACTTCAAGACTCACCCAAACCTTAGTTATATCTCAGGGACGGAAATCAATCCCGCGGGACATTTCAGTAAGGTTTATATCCAATCTGTGACAGTTCTGAACCACACAAAGACGTTTGGAGGCGATGCATGGCGTGTGAGAGTTAACGGCCAGGCCGATTTTACAGCCACAGTTCACGACTTGGAAAATGGCACTTATCAAGCCGTTTTCCTCCCCATGGAGCCTGGCACTTATTCACTGCAGATTATACTGGACTACACGTTATGTCACGGGCTAAAAAATCCGCCTCTTGATTGGTTTAGGAAAGGTGAGACCACGTGACGTCCATGAGTTGTTAAGTCTAGCCACCAGGCTCTCAGACAGTTGTTGGCAAAGGAAGGCGAGCTCGAGCGAAACGTGGGAATGAAGAAAGATGGAGTCTCGGAAATGTGGCTATGTAAGAATCTCCCGGCCACCCCCAGCCAACCAGGTCCGTTTTTTACTTCGCTTGCTTATTTTCACTCATGTGCATGCGCCCGCCTTTTCACCCGACTGACCGAGAGCCTAGAACAGGCGATATCAAGTCAATCTTGAGACATCTTTATCGTAACAATGGCACGACTTATACCGTCTCTAGGTTGGAGACGGATCATCCGTCAAAGCAGATCAGGTCTTCAGGTCTTTACGAATCATCTGTCTAGTATAAATACGGGACGAACTTTGGGACGAACTATCGGTGTGTCCTATAGTTCTTTAGACGGATTACCCACGATAGCACGTGGGTCAAGACGAACTATCGCGATAAGTTGTCTGGACGGATGATCCGTCTGCTTGCCCGTATTTATACACAGACAAATTATCGGACAGATTATCGTTCTCTGACGAAATTGATTCCAGACGGATGAATTCTTCTTTAGTATAAATTGGGCCAATGTGGCTTCGTTTGCCACCGCATTACCTAGGGGGAAGCAGCTGTCCATGTTTGCGCCATGCATTCTCGTCCCCAGAGGCCGCGATCCTTTTGGCCAGCAGGGAGAGTCACGACCTCTGGCCGTATCCAAATTGTGAACATGCGTAGAAAATACGTTTTGTAGCTTTCAGCCAATTGTCGGATTTGACTTTGTGCATGCGCAGAGTAACGGGAAGTCCGTGATTCGCGGACTTCCGATGTTGGACCTTCCCAGAGATCTCGATTGTTGGTGCTGACCAAACGAATCGCGGCCTCTGGGGACGAGAATGTGTTTGGCCATCCACCGGTAACTAGCTGTGCGCATGCGCACATGTTCTATTGAAACCACGAAGATGTGTAGTGTGGCCATGGCATTCACATCATGGTTTATTATGAAATTGCTGATTCAAGGTTGTTATTAAGTTAATTTATAAATTAATTTTCTAGGTTGTCGTCACGGATCGTTTCAAACCCCAGGAACGTTACGAACATCAGATGACTACATTGACAAGCCACTGTATAACGGTGCATATTATACGATAAAAATTCCACCTACTGTTCTACAGGACGCCCAATGTAAGTGATAGGCATTTGAGGTGTCTTTGTGCATCAGCACCTTAGATAGCTGTACACGGTTTGGAATAATAAACAAATGGGCCATTTCTGCGAGTTCTCTTTTGCCTCGGTGTCAAAACGAGGCTCAGTGCAAAACCATTCATATGTTCAGTTTCAGGCAAAGGTTCACACTTAGACTCGTTTTGAAACAGAGGTAAAAGGGAACATGAGATTAATTCGAATATCTCGTTGGCGCTTCAAGCAAACCAAGAACGCTTACTGTCCTCTTTAGTAGCTCCAAACATTAATCTGCGTTTGGTGTGATCTTTGGGGAGGAAATAGTTTTTCTCGAATAATATAATTCAGAGAAATTAAATTAATAAGAAATATTGACGATTTAATAGTAATGAAGTTTTAAAATTAGAATTTGAAGCCACAAATTGGCTGATGGACTCACAACCAGTCCACTACCAACATTGGGTACTCGTGCCTGGGAGTAAACTGTCCGTTGGTGCATGTTCAAAATATAATTTTCTTTCTTTTAACCGTGCTTTAATCCTCTTAGTACAGTTCCGTCAAATTCATTTGCAGCCCGGTCTTAACCAGAACTGTTTGTTTATACAAATTAAGGACGCTCTCAAAAGAAATGCCTGTTCATTTTTAAACATACCGGTTTGGCCGGCCAGTCCTGTCTCATGTTGCTGTATATTCATTGATTCCGCTTGTCCAATCAGATTTAGATTCGTTGTTCAATACGAGCACTCATTGGTGTAACGAAGGTTGTAATCTGCTTTGGGATGGTTTTGGGAGATGGGTCAACAACAACTGGCTGCAGTATAAAAGTAGTAAGTAAAAATACTATTTCATTCTCAACTGTTGATCCCACGGCACTAACGTCATTATGCTGACAGCTTTCCAAACGCAGACATTCGGACGTGTGAGCCGACACACGCGCTGGGAGGCAGGGTAGACTAATGGTTAGCGCGCGCTGGACTCCGGAACGGATGATCCGAGTCCGAGCCTCGTCCGGGGCGCTGCGTTGTGTTCTTGGGTAAGACACTTGACTCTCCTATAAATAGCCACCGGTAAATAATGTTGAGGTTAACCCTGCGATGGACTAGCATCCCATCCAGGGAATAGAAGGAATAGCCCTAGATGCGTTGTTCTAAGGAAACCAGGATAAGCACCGGTATTATGGGCCACTAGGCACCTATATGCAGACTGTACCTACCTTCGCACTCTTTCGATCCCCACGACTCCATTTTGGCACGTATTTGGTTGGAAAATAGGCTATTTCCGAGTTCTCTTTTGTCTCAGTGTCAAAACGAGTCTAAGTGCGAAACCATTCATATGAAAAGGTGTTTTACCTGCATCTTCATTCTCATACAAAACGAGCTCATTTCCATATGAATAGTTTCGCACTTAGACTCGTTTTGAAACAGAGGGAAAAGAGAACTCGGAAATGGCCTATTGTCGTCTTGTTTTGTGTCGCTTTAAACGGTCTGCAAAGAGGTGAATAAGATTGATGGAGAGATATGCTTTTTGGAAGAATCACACACAGAGCGACTTGTCCCTGAGACCTGCGAGAATTGTCGTTAAGTGTGTCATGATCATGAGATTTTAAGTAATTCGCGTAAATTCATAATGATGACGTAGGAGTGTTTCTGATTGGTTGTTGCTAGGTGATTGAAATTTCCCGCGCAAATAACCACCAATCAGAAACATTGCACGGATCTCTGTGCTACGTCATCAATATGGAATTTTTCAGGTCGAGCTTTCGATCTTTGTTATTCGCAGATGA
Organism: Blastomussa wellsi; assembly: GCA_947652115.1. Taxonomy (NCBI): domain Eukaryota; kingdom Metazoa; phylum Cnidaria; class Anthozoa; order Scleractinia; family Plerogyridae; genus Blastomussa; species Blastomussa wellsi. Next base: position 5,203,512 of record OX393565.1, on the reverse strand, counting down.
TTACAATTCCCCGCGGTCAGGTCACAGGCAGGGGTCTGGTGTCTTATGGATATATGGTGACTCGCACAATCGACGGTTCTTCGAATCTCTCCAAGGACGCGCGCTGTGCACTCGTGTGTTCAGAGCGTGTTATCACACTGATGTATGGGTCTACTGGTTAGGATCTGTCAACTCAAACGAGATGGATCTCAGGTCAGTAAAATGATTATTTTAATAATCTAATAATCATTTCATAAGCCCCTCGCTAAAAAGGATAATATCTGATCCTGTAATGAAAACCATTCTCAAATAAACTATAGCCATTGCTAAAGAGGAGCAGACATGCTAATCTTGTAGTTTCTTGTGATGGACAAAATCCTCAAATCTTAGTTCGCTGTCCAGTTGCCGTAGTTTCGGTTGTAGGAATTGGGATGCTTCAGTGAAGGTTTCAGAAGCAATTGGATTTTATGAAGATAGTAGGATCTGCTTTGTTTCTGTGATTTTTCAGTGTTAGGGAAAAAGAGGTTTTTATGAATTATTTTGCTCTGGATTGTGGTCATGCTTGTACTCTTCACTTGCATGTGTGTCCAAAATTGTACAAACATTGAAATGCCCTTACATTTCACTTCAAAATTTTTTTGAAATTCCTCCTTCGGGAATGCACAGTAATTCTATATATATATATATCCGAGTCACCAATCACCGCTTTCATTTAAACCTAAATTTCAGATCAATGTCAATCATTATTCTGTTATTGAATATTAGTTGGTGACTGGAGTCCGGTGTCTTGGTTTTGTAGTTATGGAGGTCATGACATTAACGTGGCACGAGTGTTAGAAGAGCTCCGGCAAGTCGTGACACAGTCTTTAATGGACCAAGACAGCGCTTTGGTGTTAAACGTTGGCGTTCACCTCTTAAAGAGTACAAGCTTTAGAAATTATCAGAAGATCATCAAAGGGTTTGTTCGAGTTTTAAGAGAAAATTACCGAGGCAAGGTTGTATGGAAGACAACTCCCTCCCTCGGCAAACAGACAGAGCTGTACACTGGTTGTTCCAGGCGCTTTCACACTGAACAGGTAATGAAAACTGGTAAAGCTAGTAATACTGTCGAGGTACACGTGGCCAAACAAATGAACTAATCTGGACTCAAAACAAATCCACACAACCGGTGACAAACGTGGGAAAACATTCAAATAACGCAGACGCGAGATACCTGAAACTGGTGCCAAACGCGGGAAAACATTCAAATAACGCAGGCGCGAGAAACCTGTAACTGGTGCCAAACGCGGGAAAACATTCAAATAACGCAGGCGCGAGAAACCTGTAACTGGTGCCAAACGCTGGAAAACATTCAAATAACGCAGGCGCGAGAAACCTGTAACTGGTGCCAAACGCGGGAACTTATGCAAACAGTGCAAAGAGCGGAAAACAGGAAAGCGATTCAATTCGCGGGAAAACATATAGCTGGCGTCGAGCGCGGTTAAATCTCCTCCTTTTCTTTTTAATTCCCCTACTAGGGGTGATCCCTTTTTAGCGTTTTAATCTAACCCTCCCGCCATTTTATTTTTTTGCAGCGAATCAAACTGTTCAATGCCTACGCAATGAAGAAAATGTGTGAAGCTGGTATTCCTGTCCTGGACGTGTATCAAATCAGTGCGGCATACCCTCAAGGCACTATTGATGGTATTCACTATCCACACTTCGTTTTCTACCCGGCAGAGGACGCCCTGGAGAGATACTTTACCACGTGACCTCTGTCGCCTTGCTGTTCTGATGTCCAATATTTCTGGACTGTAAAGCAAGGCTAAACCTGCGCTCACAGCCGTTCGAATTCATGTAAGCCACGAATGCGGAGTTCTACATGATAGTTTTTCTCTGCCTGCTTGGTATAGTGAACAAATTTTTGAACGATTTTTGTGACTGGTCAAATCTATTTTTTCAACAACAGGACCTTCCATTTAGATTTGTAAACCCAGAACACCGCTCAAACCAAAAAATTTATCACTGAGAGTAGGAAGTTGAAAAATATCGAACATTGAAATACCTATAAACCGCATTTTTTACTATTATTTTTTGTGTTGGGCGGGATGGTGGGAACTGAATGTGTTATTAAACGAGAATAAACATTAAACAACCGCACGCATTCTTCATAGCTGATTTATTAATATTATTTAATATATAGACCTAGCATTATTATTAACACGTTTTCAGTCTCCCCAGAGTCCACTATTTAGCACCAAGAACGCAAAATCTGGTTTGTCAGAAAGATATTAAAGTATGAAGTTCACGGCCTTCCGCTTGCATCTGATTGGCTGACCGTGGAAAATGAGCAACCTGTACTTGCCGCATGCGTGGAGTGCTGATTTTCGAGTGTAAGGTTTACAACCTTGTTTCCAGGGTCTCTCTCTCACCGCCCCCCTGCAGCAAGAGCGCGCTCCAGCGACGAGAAGGAGAGGACCCTGGGAACGAGGTTGTGAGGTTTATTGAGACGTTCTTTGTCTTTGTTTGGATTTTGCCACAAGCTAAGGGATGAAAATTTTTACCCTGGAGAAAAATAAAATATTAATGTTTCTTTGAGCTTCAGGTCACAGGTTTAGAGCTAAAAAAGCTTCAGCAACAGCTAACAAGATAAATTATTAGTGTCAGTCGACCTAGGGGACCTAGAGTCTTGCGACTGTGACTGTGCATTTTGAACAATTTAGCCTAAATATTAATTTTTTAAATTCGTCATTTGCAATCCGTCTCAATCTTGTCCATTCTTAACCATACTTGTTCCCTTTTGGTTCAATATAACCTCTTTGTTGTTTAATTTTCTTCCTTAGTAAACGCTTCGTTTTAGGTCAGTTCCTAAATTCGTTCGTCGCAAAAAATGACTCAAAATATCGTGGCGTAGCTCCTTTAACAACTGGTTACCACGGGTCTCATTAGCATGAAGCGATCTGGAGTATTTCTACTCCTCCATGTTTGGAGATGCCAGTCCAGCACAGCCTGGGGCCGGGTCATCTCAGCGCTGTTTACATCTGGGTGCATGGGGAGAAGCACTATGCAAGTTAAGTGTCTCGTCCAAGAACACAAAGTAGTGATCACAGCTAAGGCCCGAACTCTGATCCCGGATCCATCAAAACTAGCAAGGCTAATAAACACCTGTTCATTTGCGCTTGCAACTTGACATGAAGTTCGTGACAGAGCGGCGGTGAATAGATCGGCGGATCAACAGATTTCTCCTTAAGAAGTGAATGAATTGCGGATTTTCAATTTTGTGAGAAATATTGAGCGGATCGGAGGCGCGGATTTCGGATAAACTGATAATTTTGGTTCGGATTCAGGACTCTCCATGTCATGAAGCTCGCATGGTGGATATTTAACAATTATTCCACGAGCGCTTGTTGGATATGAGATGGTAGATAGCCAACGTGGAGTTGGCTGTAACCATCTCATATCCAACAAGCGCGAGTGGAATAATTGTTTTATTAAAAACGCCCCAAAAATATAATTGTACAAACATTGCAAAAATGCATTCTTTTACGCGTACACGTACCTTTTTGGTAGGTCAATGGTATATGAGCTCATATACCATTTCCTCTCAACCAATCAAAACTTAGGAAATGCAATATACGATAGCTAGTTTTTAATAAATAGATATATACTTGACGTAATTTGGATTACGACTCTTTGGTCTATCCGTGGTCGAAGTCGACATTTTGTCAGTTTTGTGTTCGGACAAGACCTAAACAACCGCCTTGCGTTAGAATTAAATAATGTTGCAAAAACAAGCAATGAAGTTAAACCTATTTAAAAATCGTCATGTAAAACACATCCGACTTTCCGTTGCAAGGAAACTATGCCACAGATAGTTTTCAAGGAATGCGGATGAGGATTTAAACGAAAGTAGTGGTGGATTGACAGATTTGGCCCAAAAATAACACGGATTGGCCACTTCACGCACCCCTATTCACTCCCCTCACGACACCACTTAGCATGTGTGGCAATTGTTCAAGCGATCTTCGTATGAAAAATGAATGACGAAAATCGACGCGGGTGAGAATCAAAACCGGGTTCACTGCCTGGTTATGAGAGGTTGTGAACACGCCTCTCGCAACAAAAACCAAACGATAGAATTACGAAGTTTTTCGGAACGAACGTTCACAGCGCGTAAGTATTTTCACATATTTGCCCTTATTTTCTAAGCGAAGCAATCGTGATATATTTGTTTTTCTCACAGACTCAAACTAAAATACTGCTATGAAATATGAATGCTTGAATACATCCACGCGTCTTTGTAGTAAATGTGAAAACAATGTCTTGGTGACCAACCAACAGATAGAAAGCTAATGCCATGCTTGCAAGGAGTTTATGTCAAACAGTTAACATTGACGGAATCTTCAAGCTTAAAATATCAATACACCCTGACTGATTTTGAAAATTTGGAGTTCCATCTTGACTCTATAACTTAGATGAAAGCCACCACCTGTTTGCTTGACAAGCCACTGATGGAATAAGGAAAATACAGACAAAACAAGCTAACAAAGCACTGATAAGTTTTTAACGTAAGAGCTTATCTGTAGAGTAAATGGCTATAGCGGTTGTCGTCTTTTTGAAAACAATTTGTGACAAGAAAGATCTTATTATAAAACCTGAGCCGAAAACGCAGTGCGGAAACTGTTTTTTAAGCTGATGCTATTACAGTAAACTCCTTGACGACCATGAAAGGATATTAAGAGGTTCCAAGATTGGAGGGTGGGAGGGGGGAGGTTATTTTAAAACATTGATAAAACATTGATAAACTAAGACTGTACAACACTAGTGTAAAGCTTAGTAGATCTAGGCTTAGTAGCCTTTATTTATTTAAATTGTCTCACACTAGGTCATAATCCGAATACATTTAATAGAACACGTTGCACACTTGCGTACATACTTGCGTTTGGCCTGGTGCTAAACGCGTATGCACAGATACAACTGTAACACTTTATGATTTGTACCCTACTCTAGTTGATCATGTTAGTGTACCGAAAAGTATTTGATTTAATAGATTCTCTTTAATTTCTCCGCCAGAGGTTCACTTGGAACTGGAATCTGTATCTGAGAACAAGGGAATCTTAAATATTCTTCAATCAACACCATTTATGTCTCCGAGGCCCGTGTTAACGTAAAACAGCTTTAAGGATCTTTGAAATGTCTGTTAAATTGGCATTTTGCAATGACTTTATTGTCAGTGATTATCCTCGTCTGTTTTGTATTGTATTCTGATGCTAAAAAATCTTTCGAAAATGAAAGGTTGAATTACAGAAAAAATGTCGTAGATTTCAAACTGGCCTGGTGCCAAACGCGCATACACAGATACGACTGGAAGAATTTGATTGGTCATTGCTTAAAGCACGTGTCTTGGAATGCAGCACCGCTGGACGAGAAACTTCAAACGCGGGCTAGCAAAAGCTATGTCAAGCATATGGACATAAAACCTGCAGGATTCTTTAGCAGGATTTATATTCAATCTGTTTCGGCGGAGAACCGAAATAAGACAATTGGAGGTGATTCATGGCGGGTTGACATTCGTGGGCCGTCCAATATGGCCGCCGCAGTGTACGACAAAAACAGTGGATTGTACGAGGCCGTGTTTCTAATAGAGGAACCTGGGCTCTATAAGGCAGAAATCGTGCTGGATTATTCATTGTGCAAGGGATTTAAAGATCCACCTTTGGATTGGTTTATCAGAGGTAATTCAGACCAAAATCATGGGATCGGAGATGTTTTTCTTTTTGTAATATTTGATTTGCCTTACGTTCATTTTTTTATGAAATAGGCTTTCTCTCTTTTCCCAGGCTGCCGTCACGGTTCATTTCAGCCACAGGGGAGCCTGGGTAACAGAAGTCATGATTTCTTGCAGGAGCGTATGGGAGGAGGGAAAATCACATTCACTGTTCCTCCATCATCGCTGATGATAGCTAAAGGTAAGATGATATGGGACTCAACGGTGAATACTACTAATACTACTACTACTACTACTACTACTGCTGCTGCTGTTGCTGCTACTTTGCGTAAATTGTTTTGAGGATAATACTGACGCAACAGCTCCCATCACAAAGTCCGTGGATAAATATCCGTGAATATGTTTCAACCAAATAGAGATTTTTTCACCAAACACTCTTTCTTTTTTATAAGAATATATTTTAGAAGAATATATCGAAGCTGAAATTTGCGAAATTTTAAGAATATGTTAAGAATGAACCCAAGGCTGAGATTTTGAAAAGAATATAATATTGTGTTGAAAATGTGCATATACAATACAATTTTTTCTTCTCTAAACGGCAAAACTAGCCAATAAAACGATAAAAACCTACCCTGTAGCCATTTCTCAATAAATACATATGTAAGGTATGCAGCACAAAAGTCATGAACTAAACTGTAAAAAGTATCATGATCAATTTTAATCTAGAATATTCATAAGAATATTTTCAGCCTAAAATCGGCAGAAAAAATAAGAATATTCAGCCTGGACCGGAGAAACAATATTCTTATAAAAACGAGTGTAATCGTACATGTAATCTTTCATTTATTTTTAACTACTGTTTCAGAGCTGTACACGGTGTCTAAAAATACTGAACGTATTCTTCTGTATGTTGTTTAGAACTCAACGCTTTCAAAGCAGTAAGCCAGACTGCATGCCGGGAGAAATGTAATTTGCTGTTCGATGGATACGGAGCCTGGGTTGGAGAGCAATGGCAGCCCTTTCATGCAGGTAAGACTGGGCTCTAGAAATATGGTGTCTTAACAAATTCTGTTTTAGTCGACGAAAAGAAAAGGAAAACGAAAAGTAAATAAAAGTGAAGAAATGATTTGTAGGCACCGTTGTGTGGTTCACCAACCGCGAGTTCTTGGAACGAGACATACCATTGGCTGTTGACGCCAACCTCGTTCCCAGGGCCAGGGAAAAGGCCCTGGGAACGAGGTTGTCGTAACGCATTGCAGCTTTTGTATAATCGCAACAATACCTTTAGACCTTAAAACAGTCAAGGTTGGATTCCAGAGAGTTAATGGTAACATATTCTGTAAACAATATAGCACATAAGCTCAGCAAGATAGTAAATTCCATTTTACAACAAGCACAGGATTCTCTTGTGGATACGGAAGAAAAGTCCCGTGCTTAACTCAGAAAACAGTGGTCTCTCACTGCATGGTCAATCTTTCCGGGACCTTTCAGATTTGACGCAAGAGATTTTTAAGTCTTGTTTTAACTGAACGGTTCCATGCTTGCGATAATGTACGTGCATCTTCATGCGATCAGGTGTCCATGTAGTATCCATCAGTGTCCATTAGCCGCGTGGAAATTCAATTGGGAGTCCCAGCTATAATGGATCTCCACTAAGCTGAATCTTCATACGGGGAATTTTTCCGGCCGAAGGTCACGGCCATTTCTGGGAGTGGATTGATTGGATGCGAGCAAAGAAGAGCTGCATAATGGGAAGCAAATTATGAGCTAGTTAGAGGGTACAAAAGCAACGGCAAGTGCATGACAAAAAGTAAACAATTATTTTACTTTGCATAGGTTCTCCCGTAAGCCTTGGGAGGTCTGGACATCAACAGGGGCGCGGTGTATTGTGGGTTTACGGCGACTCTCTCAACCGCTATTTCTACGAGTCTATCTTAAAACGGTCTCTGTGCTGGCAAGTTTTCCGCGCCTGTTATCACACAATGCTGTGGGTGTACGTATTAACACAGTCCGCTAACGACGAAATGAACTTGATGTTTGGACGGAAACCCATCAACATTCCCAGAATGCTTTACGAACTGCAGAGCGTTGTCACGCGCTCCGACATGGATCGGGATAGCGCGCTGATCCTCAACGCGGGAGTACATCTGCTGAAGAGCGCGAGCTTTTACAATTATCAAAAGGTGATCAATGGATTTATTAGCGTTCTCAAGCGATACTACCAAGGAACTGTTATCTGGAAAAGTACCACTGCAATCCACGATCAGAGGGAATTGTACAGCGGCTGCTTTAGGCGATTTCACACTGAACAGGTGAGGGCATTGATTCCACAGCAAACACAGCAATCAAAACTCAATTTATTACAGTTTTTTTTAGCACGGATAAGGCTTTTGACTGATAAATGAGGCACGCCCTAGGCGACACGTGGAGCGAAGCTTACCATTTTTTCTTACCCCGTTCTCTGGGGTCCAAATAACGCGTGACATTTGCACTCGTTTTGGGCATTACTTGTACTCTACGAAGCACAGTTGGATAATAAAAATGAGTACTGGCAGATTGCTAGGCTGTGCAAAACTTTAAAGCCAATCTAGCTAAGAGGGTTGAAGCGAAACAATATTCTTGGAGGTTTCATATGCAGCAAACGTTTGGAGCTGTCTGACTTCTACGACTCTTTTGCATTAGAGTACTAGTTAAGGCACATTAATTTGGTCAAATTAAAATAGCTGAAGTTAATATTCGTTTTCTACTAAATCTTACTAAATACTCGACAAGTAAGACTTTTTTTAGTATTATCCACGCCTTGACAACGCTTTTTGTATTTCATTTATTTTTCTTAACTTTTAAAAATACTGGAACTTCAGTGCTACATTTTCCCGCTTTTCTCTTCTCTTTTTTAGCGTATACAGCTCTTTAACGCTTACGCTAACTGGGCGATGTGCAAGGCTGGGTACATAGTTCTGGATGTGTACCCAGTTTCTAGTTCCTACCCTGGAGGGACCTTGGATGGCGTACATTTCAAAGACTCCGTTTTTTGCCCCGCAGCTGACGCAGTGGAGAAATTCTTCCAAACGTAACAAGAAATTGCTTTGGATCCAAACTCACTCCCATTACAGAGATTCCGTCACCCTAGAACCTGATTATAACGTGAAGTCAGGTGAAGTACACAGCGAGTGACGAACTGGTCTCGCTTCATTCGGGATCACGCCACGCAAACCGATCAAAATCGAAATCAGCCTCCCACGCAGGCGTTATTGGGGGATTGCGCAATCCTCTAATAACGTCTGCGTGGGAGACTGGATCGAAATGCAATACCAAGCCTTTACTTTTTATTCCCGAAAAAAATATTGAAAAAGAACGAAAATAATAGAACTGATCGTTCTTCCGGTGATGTTAGCACCTGTACACCAGTCCTTCTTTCAATGGATTTTCGTTTCCAAGAAAGGAGAGAAGCAAGCGAGAAGTCAAAATAGTGTAATCCTGCATAATCCTGATAAGGCTGAGGCAAAAGGAAAGAATTCGTCAATAAAGCGAATCAAAAGCTGGCTCAATGTGCCCTTTTCAGTATGTCTTTTTTAAATGCTCATAAGTTTGTTGCATATACACAATCTTTATATTGGTTTTCCGTTAGCTTCTTAATTCCATTTGTTACAAATGAAACGAGAAAACCTGTCTTTAGGTGGCTCAAAACCGTTTCCAACCCTATCCAAGACTTAGATTCTGATGAGTCATTAAAACCACTCTTTATCAGTTGATGCTACAATCATGGTATTAAAAAACTGCCAAATCATTGGTGAACACGTTGTTATAATAGATTACCATAGAAACAATATGACCTGCTAAAAACACCCTTAATTTTAGCTTTAACTGCTAATAACTCAACAACGAGCTCAGTGACCCCCATTTTTTAATATCGGCGAATTTTGATAAGCGTGATATGATGCAACCTTTTGCAAAGTTTAAAAAAATATTTGGAGGGGGTTCAGAACCGCCTTAAATTTTTTGTGTCACGAAAATGATAACAACGTGTTCACCAATGCTTGGGCAGTTTTTTGATACCATGATTGCAGCATCAACTGATAAAGAGTGGTTATAATGACCCATCAAATTCTAAGTCTTTGAAAGTGCTGGAAACTGTTTTGAGCCACCTTAAGCGAATGATACACGGTTCAACAAATGTTTCGTTTGGGGTTCAACAAATGTTGAACAGTGTGTCATGTGATGTTGGATGTTGAAATATGCCATTCAACATGTTGAACTTTGTTGAACGTTGTTGAACGAAGTTAATTGGCCCTATTCCGTTGAACAAGTTGCCGGTTGTTGAAAGACTTCAAAAACGCAAAAGCGTTTCAACAAGTCGCAGCAAGTCTCAGCAAGTCGCAGGTCCTCGAGTAGGAGTGGGTAGAAGGGAGGGGTCTTGAAAAGAGGATGTTTAGGATCCATACTGCAAGCAGGTCTACCTTGTCTTCAATATTTTGAATAGCCTATTTAACTTTGTATAAGTCTTCTACACAGTTACATGATTATAAAGTCATCACGTCCGCCACGCATCTGCTACTGCGAGCTTTCGAGGACGGTAAACTTTATATTGCGAATACAATCGCGCTCAGGACAACGCTGCAAAACAAGATGACAACAGTCACCCATGAGAAACAGCCTTCGGATTTAGCTGCTAGCTCGGTCGCTTGTACTGTGGTAGGGGCTTCGCCACTGACTAGTTTGCCAGGATATCGCCGCAACATGTCCAGAATAACGCCATTGGTCCATCCAAACCCGACCTGAATGCTATACTCACCCCCTCCCCCTGGGGCACCATGCACGCTTACATTGAACTTTTCAAACATATGCCCTGTAGATCGCCAAGCCTTGTAGTTAGTAGTAATCCACTTCTGCGCAAATTTTAGGGCTTCCTCCTTGAGCTCTTCACTACTGGATTGAGCAAGGCCTTCAATGAGCATGTGCTGCAGCGGGGGCCAAGCATTCGAGAAATCCCACTGCTGGCCGGATGCCGCTAGGGAAGTCGGAAATCCCCCTGGGTAATCGAGCACTTTAAGTCGCTTAAGCGTGCGGAGAACAATACTTTCTCTTGTCGTGTTGCCCCGATGGACTCCAGCCCAGAGCGGTACCACACTTGCAGCGTAGAAGAGGTGTCTCTTCTTTTTCGATTGACGATCATAATCAAGCCACAACCCCATTTGATTGTCCCACAGGACAGCTTCAATAGCAGCTAAACGCGCCTCTGAATAGTCTTTATACCGATCTGCTTTAGCTGTGTTTCCGGTCATGCGAAAGAACTTCTCTAGAATTTTTTCGTTGAGGTACAGGACGCTATTCAAATCCGTGGGTACAATTTGTCGTGTTCGCGTGCTACTAAGGGACCCCTCCCCTGATCCCGTACGGTTGAACCACCGGGTTGAGAAATCCCACCCACTCTCGGCAGCTGAGGCTATGTCTTGGTACAAAGCTGGTCTGGAATCTTTGGGTACCTTTTGAGCTGTATGAAAATCTTCATAATAAGACTCGGGCCTTGGGGTATCCATATTAGCAGCATAGATCGACAAATTGTATTTCCCAGAGGTCACCTCAAGTTCAATGGCGCGATTTTCCCTCCAGAAAATGTATTCTTTCTCAAGGTCATCTAAAATTGACTTGACGTATTCTTCGTCGCCAGTGTTATTAAGGTATAGATCTACAATGGGGATCAAAAATGGAGGCTGACTTCGGTTGGTGTAGTATATGCGACCGCCGTTCGGAACAAAACCATAGGTTTTCACCAACTGAATGAAGTTGTCAATCATCCCTTTGACCGTGTCCCTCATACCGCAAACGAGCAAACCGTCTACGACCCAATACGAATCCCAGTAATAATATTCGCGAAATCTGCCGCCGGGAACAACAAATGGATTCTTAACCAAAATCAGGGATGATCGGGCAGGGTTTTCACGCGCTTCGTCGCTGATCTTTCTTCCCAGCTTCTTCCATAAATCATTGAGCTTTGACCCGAAATTCTTCAGATTTGCGTCCTTAATACGGTCAAGAAACGGGGGACTTTCTTTCCAATCAGGCGGGGACCATTCCTCCAAATCGTGTCCCGCGGGATGGAAATTATCCTGTACAAACTTGATGACTTGCGCCTTGGAAGGGTTAACTGGCAGAGATTTAAAAGCCTGCAAAACATCTGCTGCATCCTTCTGAAGTCTCATGTCCACAAACGTCTTGGAATCGTTAAAAATGCGAGCCATTTGGACAGTGTCAAGCAGCTCTCCATGACAAAATATTTTGCTGCTGCATGCAGGCTTATCAGCTGTTACTTGATTCAGATTAAGGACAAGAATAAACAGAAGAAGATAGAGTATACACCTGTTCACCTCCATTTTGATTGTGCAGTTGAGTGCAGATGATACCTCGCGTTATATTACCAGGGGTTGTCACTGAGGGCTCGTCACGCAATCTTCCCCCCCAACGAGTGCGACAAGTTAGGCTTCTGGAGAGCTGGATGGGACCAAATGGCGCTAACTCATATGGTCACCATCTCCAAGCAATCCCCAGCTGATTTTTACAATGGGAAATAAATTTGCTGCTCTTTTCATCAGACGGTTCGTTGGGGAGGAAAGATTGCATTACGAATCAAATGAACTTCCGCGTATGCGCGTAGATCGAACCGAGCGTGACTGTCAGGTCCGATTGTCATTCAGTCAGCTACCGTACAGCAGTTCAACTAACTTTCTTCAAACAGAAAACCTTTTACAAGATAAACATGTTATGTTAAAAATGGATTTCTCAGTGGTGAAAATGTATAGAGGAAACTGCGACCAGGGTTTCCTGCCATGACGAAATATTTTATTTTATTCAGTTAACGTTTAGCAACCAAATTATTTTAAAATTTGTTTATATCCATTTTATTTTGAAAAATTGTTTACAGATCAAAATATCCAAATCGTGCTGTCTCTACTTTCTGCGTATTTTATATATACATCCCAGTCCTATATACAGCTAGAGGATTTCCCCGATCCCTGAAGTCTGCAAAAAAGCGGGCAAAATGATACGCTCACTCTCGCTCCACTACAAAGGTAAATTTTGTATTACCAGTCGCTGTTCGGGAAATCAACCCTAAAATGAAAAATTTGACATCATAAAAGTATAGCAGTGAATTACTGACGAAATGATACATGGAACAAACGACAAAAGTTGAAAGTAAACTAAAGTATTGCACAAAAACAGGGCAAAAACAAATTTTGTGATTGTTTTCCGTGGATTTTTGATTTCCGGTTCCGAATGCGCAGAAAATCTGTGCATGCGCAGTTGTGTGTTATTGGTTCGTACTCGTGGCAATATGGCGGACGGTGAACCCGATACTGAGATTGCCGAAAATCCTCAAGATTTAACAATCACTGAGGACCAGAACGCCTCTATCGACTTCGAAGGACCTCAGGAAAAAGAAGCCAAAGGAGAGCCTTATAATTATGGATTTTCTTTGCCAGAATATTACAAACTTTGCCTGCAGTATTATCACAAAGGTTAGTATTAGCTGGTATTAGACCGGGAACTTCAATAATTTTAGCACACCGTAAATGTAATTAGTTTATTATGGTTGTTAATAACTTTTTAAATATGTTTTTCTGTTTACCAAGTATTTTGTTGAAGCAGATTCCTGATGTTATGTTTTTTGTTTTTAAAACAACACATCAACTGCAACTTGAATACACAAGAAAAAAACGAACATAAAACGTTAGCCTAATATACACTTCTATAGAAGAGAAACCTAAACTAACTTTTAATCGTGGATTTAGTTTGCTAACCGCCTTTCGAACAGCCGGGCCCTGTATTCTCTGAGCTAGCTTTTCCTGAATTGTATGTAGCTATGGAAAATGTTCTTCCATAATTCATTTGGATATTAGAATACGGTAGCTTTAAAATGTTGGAGGTTAGTGCTTGGAAATTAACTTTCTAAAAGCACCTTTTGTGGTTGCTGCTTGATGATCTCTAATTGGGTACTTCTGATGAATTTGAGATGTTGATCGCAATATGTAATTGCTATCAATAGTCCAGTCATTGCAGTCATGCACCGATTCTCATTAGGAATAGTTCTGAAATATGACATCTGACGTCGCCGCTGTCAGATGCCATGAAATATACACGAAAATCCTTAAAAATTAATTTTGCCTTATCTTCCCTTGGCTACTCCATGGCAAGAATTCTTGGACTAAAGGCAAGCCCAGTAGAAGGCCAACAACTGCAGCAAAAAAATAATTGAAGGCGAAAAAGGAAAGAATAAAAAATGGAAAAACTGAAACACCTAAAGACATGGTCACTTTTTAACCTAAAACCTATCTCCAAACTTTGCCTTTTGCACATGCCCAAGCACAAAATGTTTTAAAATGCAATGCAAGAGGGGAGATAGACATACTTTCATGTTGCAAATGACGTTTTCGGGCGGTGGGAGCAGATTTAGCTCATAACTGACCGTAAAATTTCACAAGTGTCCATCAAGAGTGCTTTTTTTCGAAGAATCTCCAGGCGCCAACGGGTCAAATTACTTTGGTGGACCTGTAAATTATGTTTTTTTACTTCTTTTGCAGAAAAGCAAATAATAAAGCCGACATATGATGATAAAGTTCAGCTGACAGCGTATTGGAAACAAATTTCTAGTGGAGCTTATGACCCAGAAAAATACCCAGATGTCGGGTATTTTGATGTTATTGGTAATGATAGAAGGTAAAATGTTCTATTTATTGATTGGTGCTTCTCTTAGTCTTTTATTAACCAGTTCAGGAAAATCCCAACCAATAACAATCAGGGATATTTTTTCGTTTACTGATGGTGACAAACATCTAAGCACGATATACTGTAACTTCAGAGATACACTTTCAACTGTGGTACATATACGTACGTACGTAGGGTTCAATCAAGAAAGAGAAATTGTTTTTTAATGAGTCCCAGATTCCTGACTTACTTTTGAAATTAATGACTTTTTTCATGTAACACTGATCAAAAGTAGGAGTTGCTACACTGTACCTCTTATCTTGTCTTTCATGAGACATGTTTCGTGTCTCGCAATACAGGAATTCCATCGCTTGATACAAGAATAAGTAGTGTGTTGAGAAAATTCACTGAGCGAGGGATAATGTTTGGAATAAATTACTTGGTATTATTATCCATATACTTGGCCAAATTGATTGTCAAAACACGCGCTGTGCAGGCCGCAACAGCCAGTTCAGTTTCACACAAAACACATAGTTTTCAGAGAGAAAAATCGGTCTACTTGTTACATGTACCGGTATGGAAGAATACAGACAAAAAATTCAGATTTAGACTTGAAGATAGGCTAGAAGCAACAGCACGATCCTGAAGAAACAAAGAAAGCAAGTTCTTGTTGTCTTTACAAGAAGTGAAACGTCATTCACTTGATTGAAGTACTGCGGAATTTTTACACCGATGATCAACTGGAAATCTATGAGTTCTTAACTCATTGGCGATTATTTTTAGAGACTTTGTAGCTATATCCGCAAAGTTCTGCACCTGTTATCATATCGGTCCGGCTTTTATAGTTATAACATTTTCAGCGCGAAGTAAGTTCTTACTTGTATTCTTGAAAACGTTATTAAATTTTTGAGTCATCAGGATGTTATTTGGCCTTGTATATTGATAATATTGACATTGACATGTTTTTTATCGGGAATATTGTTTATTAGCACCCTTGTAGTGTCATTTGCAAACCTCACGCTTCACGCTATGGGTGCAAATGACACTACGCGGGCACCAATAAACGATGATCCCTCAAAAATTCATGTTAATACCCTGTTATCTTGTGAGGAAACAATTACAGTGCGGACACTCGACATTTATTTTTGCATTTTTTTATGATTATCCAATGACAGCTACTTGATATACTGTAGACCAAATGATGAGTGTTTTCAATACCTAAGAAAGCTAATTCTTCTGTTTATATGAATGGCTAACATTGGATAATGGTAAAAACTGTACAAAAACACCAATTGTTCATGGTTCGAGTGTCCTCACTGTAATGCATGTATCTTGTGACATGTCGGGCGAGGTAGCAGCTCTAGTAAGCTCTCACATGAATGGCTTGCGATGCGTTGAGAGGACAATAGAACAAACAACAGGAACAATGCCCCTAGCCCCTAAAACAATAGCAACTGCTGCCAGTAAAATTACAAGCGTATTAGAGCTGCTACCCTATCAGACATGTCATGTTTGTCACAGGTTGAGTGCACAGGCTGGTTGTGGCTATTGCTAGTATTCCATCATAGCTTGCATTATTTTTTCACAATTTTAAATTAATGTTCTTTTGTCATGCTATTGCCATGTCAGTGAAAGAAGGTGCATAATATCACATGCCTTGTTGTCAGGTGATTTTTAGCTTCAGAGTAGTATGATGCCAAGTCAATGCATACATGTATGTTAGAGCGGTTTTCAATTGAGTGTCGAAAGTAATTAGCGAATTTCTTTATTTTTGCATTGCTATGCTCAGTGTTTGGTTTAAAAATCTTGCGGCACTTTTTCAACCAATCAGAAGTAAAACCAAAACCAATTTTGACTCGTGTGTGCATGTTTCCCCATGCTTTGCATCAACTGCATTCAGTTTCTTCAAGTTTTGATTGGACCACTTGATTGCCTCCTTCGTTACGATTTGCTGAAGTAATTACGTTGGTTTTAGTTTTACGACACTGTATTGAAACTCACTGTCTCTTGAATACACAAGCTAGAGTGTGGCGCCACCGATGTAGATATCCAGCACGAACAGACAAAACAAAACAGATGCCGATCAAGTTGATCAACATGTAAACCTGTATCTCACCGAAAAAATCAACAATACGGCACATGCCCGCTCAATGATATTCTCTACCCAAGAATGTAAAGTTGGTACTTGCAGTGCACTCGCAAAAAAACGAGATTTTTCTCGCGAGACAGTTCTCGTTTCCTGTGAGACGATTCTCGTTTCTCGCGATACGAGTCTCGTTTCTTGCGAGACGGTGGTAACTTACATTTGAGCGGTACTGCATGCCATGTTTGTTAATTTTCTCTCAACCAGGAGAGCATGGGAGAGTCTGGGAAACATGCAACCCAGAGAAGCCATGAAGAAATTTTGTTCATTACTGGGGACATGTTCGCCTGAGTTAGGCCCTTGGATGGAAGCGCAGCAGAAAGAAAGAGAAGAGAAAGAGAGACTTAGAAAGGAGGAGGAAGAACGACTAAGAAGGGAGGCAGAGGAAGCGGCTGAACGAGAAAGACAAAGACTGCTAGCTGAAGAAATGAGAAGAAAAGCTGAAGAAGAGGAAAGGTAATAATTATTGTGTAGTTATTGATTTGATTATGCATCAACAGTCAGGACAAAAAGTACATGAAGTTCGCTAAACGAAAAATCCTGCCTTCTTGATATGACAGTTCACTGAGCCTGCAGTGTTTGTTCCTGAAGCTGCTAAGCAACATGACATTTTTTCTTCCCATCTCTAAGAACCAACATTTCTCAATTCAACCTGGATTGAGGCAGGGGTTTCAATAAAAGCCGGTTACTCTCACCGCTGTCTTTGTGATGCCCAGAGTGCTGGAAGTCCACGATATGGAAAAAGATTGCCTCGCACGTTGCATTATGGGGAAATTGACATGTCGGCTTCAAAGTTACTGTGTTTGTCGTGGAATCTGGTGGCAGATAATTTTATTGAAAAATAAATTACGGGCAATTTATGGATAGCAAAGTGGGGGTACTCGGCAAAAGATTATATGTACATGTACAGTACCAAATCTGAGGGATGTAACTGCGCTAGAAAGCATGTAATTGCGTTTTTAATTTATCATACATTTGCCTGCAAGTTTGCAGAGGAAAATTATAGACAAATGTAAGGGAAATTGAGAACATGAGTGGATGCTTTCTAGTTCAGCTACATCCCTCAAATTTGGTACATATACCTTCATGTTGTTATTTGTAAATAATTATTGTTCAGAATTTATTTTTTAAGAAAATTATTTGCTTCCAGATTCCCATGCGAACACAGTAACTTTGGGGCCAACATGTCGATCTACCCAAAATGCAACACATGACGTCATCTTTTTCCGTATCACGGACTGCATTTCCGAGTTTCCAGATTTCAAAATTGTCTGGGGAACATGCCCCTAGAGCGGGAAAGGGGGCTTGCAGCCCCTTTTGTCATCACAACCGCCTATTCTACTATCGTTAGCCACTTACGTGCATTGCAAAAGTTATTGACAACTCTGATTGAGGACCCACATGAAAAACAGATGAGGATGATGGGGCTTCCTGTCTATTAATTTTATTCATTTATTGGGAGTCATGGTGGCCTAATGGTTAGTGCGTGGACTCTGGATCCGACAGTCCTGTTTCAAAGCCTGGCCTTGGTACTGCTTTGTGTTCTTGGGCAGGACACTTTACTCTCACAGTGCCCCACAGTTTATCGAGGCCGTAGCTAGAGGAACTGTGACGTCAACAATCACATTGCTGAGCACCGTCGACTTAGCAACCGCAATATCGACTGGGACTCTGTTTACTGTTTGGCCTACAGCACTAACTATTTTCAACGACTGACTTTGGAAAGCTGGTTTACTACATGTAACTTACTGGTAGAACAGAATCCTCTCAACAGAAGTCAACAACTACCAGCACCATACAAACCACTAATTCACGACATGGACAAACCAAACAGACCGAATAGAATGACCTAACTTTACCGATGGATCGAAACGGACCAATCACGACCGACGGCATCAACTGCTCGAGTCTTACAGCCAATTACATCACGGCTAAACTGACCAATCAGTTTTCACGAACCAGACTTATAACATTTGACTGACAAACAACCCTTCACATGACTCTGATGATGACTCCCGCTCAGTTTGTCGAAACATCAGTCACTGTCACCGACAACAGTCCTTCGAAGGACTACCCTCACCCAGATGATCAAACTACACAATCGACAGTTACCCCGGGGTCAAACCATTTGCTGTATTACCATACTGTACACATTGTTTATGGTACTTTCTTTGTTTTTCAGAAGAAAACAAGAAATAATACTACAGCAGCAACAAGAAGAGCAATTCTTGCAACAAACGGAACGTTTGCAAGAACAGCAGCACCCAAAACAAACTCCAGAGCAACAGGTAACATTATAATTATTTGTACACTGGTCTGAAATACCATAAATGTCTAAAAAGTAATTACAACCTCAAAATAGAAATATTCATGTACTAGTGCTAGATTAGGATCGTCCTCAGGCAAATCAAATAAATGAATATTGCAACACTGGTTAATCCTGACAACTGAAAAAATTTCAGTGGCTCAGGTGGTACTAAAACCCTTGACCTTTGGGCTGCATGTCCATTCCATGGTAGAGCAGTGGACATGCAGCCAGAAGGTTGTGGGTTCAAGTCCCACCTGAGCCAAAGCATTGTCAGGATTAAGCAGTGTTGCAACATTCATTTATATTACTAGTACTATACTAGTAGAAATTCGATTTTGGCCAGTAGAGGTTTGCTTTTACAAGCCATATATTGGCTAGGATAATAATATTTTTCAAAAAGGAAACACGAAAGCCGAAAATATTTGGTACAGTAAATCTCAACCACAAATATGTCAGCATACATGAAGACTAAGGCCCCATTTCCCTTAAAGGGAAAAGGACGAAATGATGATGATGATGACATGAAGACTAAAACATGCCAGTTTTGTAATGACAATACAAATTCTTATAATAAATTATTGGAAGACAAATACAGAAGGAAGGGTCACCGATTTAGTTTTACAGATAAT
Source organism: Blastomussa wellsi (assembly GCA_947652115.1). NCBI lineage: Eukaryota > Metazoa > Cnidaria > Anthozoa > Scleractinia > Plerogyridae > Blastomussa > Blastomussa wellsi. The sequence goes on along the minus strand of OX393565.1, from coordinate 5,184,046 downwards.
TGACAATAAACAAAATTTTGTGGTTCTTTTGTCACTGTTCAGTAGTTGCCATGGTAACTACTATGATATTGTAAACATTCTTAAAGTATTGCCCAATAACAGAGTTTAAAAGCTATTCCTGCATCTTTTCTGTAATCCTGCATTGTTTTACAAGCGCTATAACAGTGACCAACTCTTTCTAGCTGCTTGAAGGAGTTCCTCGCTGTTATAGTTCTTGTAAAACGATCCAGGATTACAGTAAAGTGCTTAAGATCATTCAGGCAAAGTATGAATAGATTTAGAACTCCGTTTTTGGACAATACAATGTACTTTAAGGATGTTTATGCCACCATAGTAGTTACCATGGCAACACCCCACCAGTGACAAAAGACCCCCACAATTTCAGTTTTTGTCAATTATCTGTAAAACTAAGTCGGTGACATGACATTTTTGTTTTGCTATTTAAAATGAAACAAAATGTTTTTTGCACGTTTCACAGGGCTTGAAATTAACGCTCGCAAAATGCAAGTGTTTTTTGGGATATGCGAGTGAAAAAAATATCCACTAGCGAATAAATTGCGATCGAGTAAAAAACATCCCTGTCTCCAAAAAATTTCGAGAAAAATGTTCGAACTCAGCTTCGTGTCAAGAAATTCGAAAGAAAGTACGAAAAACTGTTTTGTTTACCTTTTCAGTTCATTAGTTCAAAAGTATCAATAAGACTTTCAAAAAAACTTTCTAGCTGGCTCGCCAATTTGCTAGAAGGAAAAAATATCACTAGAAAGACTTTGCTAGTTGACTAAATAGTTAAGTTCGAGGCCTGCTTTCATTTCTGGTTCGTGGATTTCAGATAAAGCATGCATCCCAAGCTCATACGAGCAATGAAAGCGTGCGCGTGGCTGAAAACGCTTTCAAGCCTCCTTAAATGGTTGTCACATTAATTACTAGTTAGGGAAAGGTAAAAAAAGTCTGTATAGAGGCCTAGTGGCCCATCAGGCTTTGTAACAAATAAGTGGACCCACTTATTGCATCTGGCAGGGGGGAGGGGTTAGAAGAACATTGTAGACTACAGTTACTGTACATGCCATGTTGCTTTCTCTCGTTGATTCAGCCCAAGACATTAGCAGTCAATGGCACGCCCAGAATTGCACCCGCTTCATTGTGGACACGCCCAAAAGTTCAGGAGTTCATTCAACATGTCAAGTCTGATCCGAGTTCTGTGTTAGTTGTTGGGCGCGGCGAGACAATGACAGTCCGTGTACCCACACATGAAGGAGGTAAGAATGGGTACTTTAGTTATATATATAAACTTAGATGATTGTTCAAAAGGACATAATGGTTTACATTAAATTTTATTTGCTCAAAAACAAGGTACATATTATTTTTACCAAACACCTTTACATTTAAAGGCCAATGCTGAATAGTGCTTTGCATTGTATTTATTTAATAGTTTTCTCTGTCCCCCCTTAGGAACGTGTCTATTCTGGGAATTCGCCACTGAATACTATGATCTGGGTTTCGGCGTCTGCTTTGAATGGTCTCAGCCGCATACCAAAAACATCACGGTCGCAGTAAACGAATCAGATGACGAGGAGTTTGCAGAAGAAGAGAAATCGACTGAAAATGAGTCCAGTCCCCCCAAGCCAAGAATAGACGAGGTTCTCCCTGTCGTTCGGAGGCCTTGTAACGAGGAAGTGATTGTTGGAAGTCATATGTACCCAGGCCGTGGAGTGTATCTACTCAAGTTTGACAACTCGTATTCTCTCTTTAGGTCAAAGACATTATATTACCGTGTTTATTACACTCGATGATGGAGGTTATTGACTTACCGCTCGTGTGAGACGACGACGTTTGGACACTGTTATGGAATTAAGAACATGGGTATCTATGAGAAGGGAAGATTTTAGGCAAGTAATCAAAACACCTTTTTAATTTATCATTTTTTGCTTCCATAAGGTATGAATTAATTCTACCTGTTTCAATTTGGAAGACTGCAACAATCACTGGCCATACATCCTCTGTGATCAGACCATTATGAGCTATAAAATGGGAACATTTATACCTATTTATACGATTTCCATGCTTAACAAGATGATTTCTTCAAGAAAATAGCCTTGCTGATTGTCCCGTCTTCGAGATTCTACGAGAATCACTTGAACCGATTATTTAAAAATTAGACTACGCACAGTAATTTTCAGGGAATTGTTTTAACTCCAAAATTGGAGTTAAAATTGTAAGTACACTGTACAGGATAACTCCATTGTTAGGGATACTTTAACTCCCCCAAAAATAACTCTACCTTGCGGGGTTTAATTGACTCCACAACAGCTAGGAGTTATTACAACTCCTTCAAAATTACTGTGCTCGAGGTTTTGATCGGCCGAAAGCTAGCGAGGGGAGTCGAAAGAAACTGAGAGCGCACTGCCTAATTGCTTAATTGAGCATAACCAAATGACTGATCTATCAAGCATAAAATTAACAATTATCCTGCGAAATCGCGCGGAATATCCGCTGATGCTTAGCCGATGAGGCCGTAGGCAATGGCCTCCTCGGCTAAAAACAGACGATATTGCGCAAGATTAAGCAGGATTGGATAATTATTTTATTATTCAACAAGTTGTCAACTTAGCACTTTTTACGACTAGAAAAGTTGGCGTAATGCGGCGCTTTGTGAGACTTCGGCCTAATTATCGTTACTTAACGTACATCGCAGGATATCTGTCAAGTACAGATGAGGGATAAAAATCGCTTCATGGCCATATATATGCAACGTGACAATTTGTTGAATAATAAGCTCTAATATGATTGCGGTGTTACCCGCCAATAGTCATTCACTGGGTTATGATAAATGGATACAAGTAACTTTTTTTAGAATAGGTCTCTCTCTTAATGACATACATAGATTTGTAAGGTGTTTTGAGATGGAAAAAAATAATAACCGTGAATGAAGGTTAATGAAAAAAAACCTCTTTGCGATTTTACAAGTGAAACTGTCACGTAGCCTTAAGTTTTAACTCGAATAACAAAAGTACTGTATGATGCTACTCTGTAAAGTTCAGAGAAATATCTCAATATAATTTTATAGTATATTCTGAACATGCCTGGGCGACGTTACTGTTTTGTCGTGTTGTTCTTCGAAATACTTCACGGCTTTTTGCGGGATCTTTCTATTGAAATTAACACTGAATGATATGTAAAATGAAATAACTGAGCTAGGATTTTGTTGAAGAAAAGAATTTTTATTTAGCCGAAAGGATTGCCAGAACAATTGAGGAGCTTATGCCGTGCGTATTTGTTGTTTGTGCTTCACAAAGGCTGCCTTCTCTCTTCTCTGTGCTGTTGCATTACTTGATAGTTCTGGTAAAATGGAGATTAACAAGCTGTACAGCTATTGCTGTTGGCGAGAAAATAAATGAGAAGTTTGTTACGTAAATGACTACTGATTTTCTGATCGTTATGTCAAAGTACTGTACACCCTCCGTTACTGTGTAGAATACTGTGACAAACTACGGATTTTACCGACCTTTCACCGAGCCATTCTACCCTTGTCATTCTTTGCTTTGTTCTGCACTTCCACACAACTTCTCCATGGCAACGGTTGATTGACATTCTGGTTCAGAAGGTCGTGGAATCAGTAGCAATACAGGAGCTAATGTGTGAGTTGCTAAGCTAACAAAAAACCAAGGTTTGTCGTGTTTGACTGACGTAAGACTGATAAGGATTATATGATTTACCAAACACATCACATGCCTTTGTGGCTGGGGAGTATAAACACCATTGAAGAACTACGTTAAAGCGGTTAACAACGACAAAAAAAATGGTCCTACTCGTTCCAGTATTACGCTTAATTTTCGTAATAAATGGACCATACTGATAACGTAGTTCAGGTCCTGGATATAACAATGAAGTTTCCAATCGCCATTAGTTTCTCAAAGCGCCTGTCATCTCTGAAAGCAATAGGCCATTTCCGAGTTCTCTTTTGCCTCAGTATCAAAACGAGTCTAAGTGCGAAACCATTGTTATGAAAATGTGTTTTACCTGCATCTTCATTCTCATGCAAAACGAGCTCATTTCCATATGAATAGTTTCGCACTTAGACTCGTTTTGAAACAGAGGGAAAAGGGAACTCGGAAATGGCCTATTTAACAGCCTCCTTCTCATTCGCGGGTGCAACATAACCAGGCTTAATTAATCGCACTTTCCCCTCTACATCCCAATGGAAATCGACAATTTTCGGTATACATTTTCTTTGCACGCGTTAACACAAATCGATTTCGACTTCTTCCAAGTCTGTGTTCCGTACAGCTCAGCTGTAAAAAACATGACATCTGGTTTACCACCCTCTACTTCGCATCGCTTTTGTCGCTCCGTGTTGTGTGTACAGTGTATTCCACAGTTCTAACTCGACTTGTAGCTCGCCTCGTGTTATTCTCTCTTCAAACATCCGCCTTTGTTTGTCTGAAGTCGGAAGTCGGCTTTCGTAATAAATAGTATAACAAAATGGCGCGAAAATATTTGTACTATATTTGTATGAGAGAGATAAATTAAGCGCACAGGATGTGCGTGGCTTCCTTGATTTTTAATTGGAAGCTGGTGGACGCCGCCGGGGGAGTCAACAATTTCAAAACATTCTTCTGAACAGAGAGAGCGATAATTTTCGTTACCCCATAGGTGGTTAAAGATGTGGGAATGCTTGTCTGAGGAAGGATGTTCGCGGATGCGCAACAGGAGCTACAACCAACACACGATAACCTGTAGATAACTCGCGATCGAAACCCACAGGGATAGGATCCTTGACCCCAAACAAACTCAAACAAGATGATGACTTATTGGTATTAGAAAAAGGACCGATCTGTGTAACTGTATTTTTTCTAACAACACACAAAGTAGAATTAACAAACTGAAGAGACCTCATAGCTGTTCCCGTGTAACTGTTTGACGGATCGAAATTAACCTACCTTCGCTACTTGAGCCTCACAGCCAATACTGAGCAATCAGTTTTTACGAACCAGACTTTACAGGCTATATAATGCACCTATCAATGTAAATCCCGCTTGGGGGGAGTGCGGGCATAGGTGGGGGTTTTGACAGTTGTTATCGTCCCGTAGGGCGGGCTTTTGACGGTTTTAATAGCCTTCCTAGCAACATTTTATTGACTTTTAGTAACTCTTTTGACCATAAACAATTGCCCTGGGGCCGGGCATTTGAACAAAAAATCTCAGCTCAGTTCAAATCCCCCACCTATGCCCGCACTCTCCCTCGCGGGATTTACATTGATAGGTGCATTACACTCGACTGACAAACAACTCTTCATCGACTCTGATGATGACTTCCGCTCAGATTGTTAAAATATCAGTCACTACTCGCTAAAGCAGTACTTTTCAGAACTACCCTCGCCCAGAAGATCAGATTACACGATCAAAAATATATAATAATATAGAAAACATTTATTTCACTATTTCACCTCATTTGTTATAACAGTATTACGCAAAAACTAAAAGCATCTAATAAAAATATAGTACAGACTTCGTTCGCTTCCGGTTTCAATAAGACAATAACCAACTTGGAACATTTATGACTGTTCGATAAATCAACATTACATTGTAAGTTATGAACTATTAATTTTAGTTTGGTAAATGATATAGTTAGATTTACAGACACTATCAGAGACTAATTTAGTTTTGACTATTTTTGACTAATTTTTAGAGGCTGTTTCATGAAAAAATGGAAAAACAATTGATGGCTCTAAAACAACTAACAGTAAATTAAATTGAATAAAAATTATAAATATTTAGAAAAGATATATATCGATCGGATGATAAACTGAATAGCAAAAAATATTCCCATAATTAACTTTCAATCTTGTTAGTGAAACTGGATGCATCGAAATGTCAATGTTAAATATTAACTATGTCATAAAATGACAGTCTCTAAACTAGTTTCCAGTTTCTGCTGCACTTGGTTCACCTTTTTCCATGGTGACCTCAAGGGATCTTGTGGATTTCAATGGAGCTGGATCACGTGTTGCTTCTATCGTCAACAACCCTTCTTTTGACAAGCGTGACGTCAATGAGCTGCGATCGACGTCATCAGCCAGCAGAATGCGACAGCTGTGGCCATGTGGTCCGTGATGTTCTCACACGTGTTTTCCAGTGACAGTCAACTCATTTCCACGCATTTGGATCTTGATCTCTTCTGGTTTGAAACCTCTGCAGCAGTCCAACTTGGCTTCAAATTTTCTGTCGTTCGCTTTATCCTCCATGCGTTTCGTAACCCCGATTACGAGAGCGCCGCCATCTTGGGCAATGCGTGACGTCACAGTTGTCGGATCTACGCCCTGGGGGAGTTTGAGCACCCTTTTGAACTCGCTTTTATCGAATCCATCTTTTGTTTCAAAGAAATGCTGGCCGTGTACCGTTATGTTTTCACCATCAACATCAACTGAGATTTCTTCTGGTTTGTAGGGACTCATGATCAGCGACACAGCGGCGATCTTTTTTGGTCCATAATGAAACTTTTCATTGGTTTCTTGGAAGCAGACGTTTCCGGCCTGCCGTTCGTAAGGGAGAGAGATCTCTCTCCACAGATTATGAAAATAGTCAGAGCCTCTATGAGCTCCGTTGTAGTAACTGTGAAGACACGGAAAAAAGTCATGTTATTTATATAAATATGTGAATGCTAACATGGCACAAAAAGTTGGGAAGGCATGGAACATAGTCATGATTTGGAACAATTTCAAAATTCTGCAAATTAACCTATTTGATGCTTTTAAATCGCAGAATCTTTTATGATTTGTGAAAAATGGATCATTTTAGGATCAAATATTTTCTTTTTTAATTAAATTTGTAAAATTTCTTTTTCGTGAAGTATTCTAGGAGAACTCGGAAGTCGCGACTTCTGATACTATGTTCATTTGATTATCGATATTGTTTAGCTTTTATTAACTGAGCGGGAGGTCTGTATGGGAGAATCTTTACCGAGGTCATGAGTACAGACCGAGTGCAGTGAGGTCTGTACTCACGACCGAGGTCAAGATTCTCCCATACAGACTGACTAAGCTTGGTTATTAACATGTTTATTATATGGCCAAACGGAAACTTAAATTTGCTTAACGACACTGCTTCGTTCTCGCTGACATTTTGTTTGCGAACGGCGATGAACTTAACTTAAATTTGCAAAAATTTGGTCGTATCTTCTTGTTACGCAAAATGGAGACAATGTGTTCCGGTTTTGTTTGTAATTTTCTGACCCCAAAATGCAACCGATCTAGATGCCGGTCTAGATGGGAAAATCAAGACCGCGGTCAATATCGATGTTAGCCAAATTCGTGAATTTGCTAGTTTCCAGTCCACGTGAGACACGTCCATATAATAAAACCACGTAATAACTGGGCGATGTATCAACTCTCGTAAGGTCTCACAGGTATGGCGCGATACCCTGCGTGAAAACAATGAAACAAACAACAGGAACGATGAATTTTAACTTGAACAAAAGAGAATTCAGAGATGCAATTAAACTAAGGTACGACGGGGAGATCGCTGACCTACCGGCCATGTGCACATGTGGGGACTTATTTACCGTTGACCATGCTATGGTCTGCCGGCATATGGGGGGCTGATTATTCAGAGGCACAATGAGATTAGGGATTTAGAAGTGGAAATGTTGCGCATGGTTTGCAACGACGTAGAGATAGAGCCAGTCCTTCAGGGGATCACTGGGGAAGAGTTAAATAGAGGCGCAAACAAAGCGCCTGATGCTCGATTAGATGTTCACGCTCGCGGGTTTTGGGACAGACAGCAATCTGCTATTTTCGATGTTCGGGTGTGCCATCCAAACGCAGATTCGTATCGAGAACTGTCTCCGAAACAGATATTCCAACTACATGAAAATGAGAAGAAGAGGCAATACAGCAGGCGGGTTTTGGAAGTGGAACATGGGTCATTCACACCACTAGTTTTTACAAGCACAGGTGGAATGGCCGATGAATGCAAGAGATTCCATAGCCGCCTTGCAGAGCTACTTGCGTTAAACAAAGGAGATGACTACGCTACAACCATGTCATGGATAAGGGTAAAGGTATCCTTTGCCATTCTACGATCAGCCTTGCTGTGTCTCAGAGGAACCAGGAGAAAGAGAAGAGTAGCCAATATGTCTGACATTGACATTACATCGGAAAGTGCGCAAGCCAGAATTTAAGTAGTGACTTTTTTTTGTCAGTCTGAATTATTTTTAGATAGTTTTTATTTATTTATTTTTTATTAACTTTTCGACGCTTTTTAAACTATTGAAAGTGAGAAATGAAGTTTTGAAATAGAGCAGAAGAGGAGAGAAGAAGAATATCGCGTTGTATTTTTATATAGTTCTGTATTTTTAGGCTGGATAATGCAATGTAAACTTTTTTTATAATAGTGATGGTAGTGATAATGGTAATAATAATAATAACAATAACAATTGAAGGATGTAAATTGGTGCTTTTCAGTTCAATATATTTGTCGTTTATTTTAAAAATTTCTAGTTATTTGCTGTAAATAGAATTGTAAATAATTTGAATAAAGTGTTTTCTTATTAAAAAAACTATTCACAATGCTATTTAATAATAATAATAATAATAATAATAGTAAACATTTGACATTTATTCATTTATTTCGAGTTCTTGTAAGAGGGTAAAAAATAATTTGAAAGAAGTGTCCTTTTTTCTGATATTGCCTCAGCAGTGCCTTTATCTATTCTTGTGTATAAATGGGAACCGGTAAATTTAATGCTGGAAGGGAGAGGGGTAACCATGCAAAGGGCTGCCTAGCATCGATCCCATCCAGGGGAATCAGAAATACTCCTAGTCGCTTCGTGCTACATAATAGAAACTGAAAGGGCTCCGGCCTGAGGGGCCATTAGGCTCTCTTATTTTTCGCAGCAGGTTCAATAATTAACTAAGCACAAGAATAGAAATCCGACAGCCAGTTTTGCGCTTTCTCTAAATTAATAAGCAAGGCGTTGTTTAAACTTGACTAAAATCATTTGACTAAATTCTTTTTTTTTTCTGGTAGTTGTAGTCAATAAACAACACCAAGCAAATCTCCTGTTTATGTATAAGTTCCTGTCCATTGTAATTTTTCTTGTTAAAAACAATTTTGTTGATACAAAGATTTGTGAATTACTGAAAACAAGTTAACCAAGACCGCAGTGTTAGTCTCGACCTGAAGTAAAATATTCGCAATTATTATCCAACTGTGCTTCGCAGAGTACAAATAACGCCCAAGACGAGTACAAATATTAGGCGGTATTTGTACTCCAGAGAACCGTTTAGAAATTTACCCGCACGGAAATAACAATTTGGCATGTTGGATAATAAATCTCTTATTAGACGTTTTGTTGTGTAGTATCGCTAATAATTTTTACCCGTTGCACAACTCGTAAAAATACTCAGGGTTACTACACAACAAAATGTCTAATAAGATATATATATATATACCAGAGCGCAAATGAAATATTAACAACTTTGTGCATTGCTTCGTCTTACGCTTCAGCGCGCCGCGTTTCTGCTGGTATTTGTGAATATTTTTCTTCAGATTGAGGCTAACCCTGTAGAGTTGAGTATTTAGCCTTTTTGTTTAGCGATCTTGATTAAATCGAAACTAAACTAATAGTCAAATTTAAGGAACGCTGTCGAGGGGACTTTTTCTCCTTTTTTTGGTAATTATTATATTTTATTTATCCTCTTCGGGCCCACGTGGACTCTTGAGGCCTCTTGGTAAAACAACGCTTAATTAAAAGAAGTCAAGTTACTCTCGCTCATGCATCACGTAAATGTTTGAAAGAAGTGGAGAACCGGTCGTTAGTTTTTTAGCTCCTTTTTCAAAGCCAAAAGGGCCAAACTTGGAAAAGTCAGCCTCACTTTTTCAAATTCAGATCTAAAGTTCCTGATTGTTAAAAACGGACATCACTTCTTTTAAAACTTCAATACTCTGGCATAGTAATTTTTAACAACACTGGACCACTATTACTAGTTTTCCATTGGTGTAAATACGGCTTTTGGTTCTTTAGTTTTGGAGGTTATTCTCGTGAGAGTACCCCTTTAAAATATATCGCACTCGATAAGGTACCGGTATTTAACAATTATCGAGGAGGCCATTGGTCGAGTTGGCTAAAGTCAGGCGATATTCCAATAGAAAGTGTGGTCAATTGCTTAATTACGATTTGAATTGAATTGAAAGGGGTTTAAAGTATAAGGTACCGGTATTTAACAATTATCGAGGAGGCCATAGGCCGAGTTGGCTAAAATCAGGCGATATTCCAATAGAAAGTGTGGTCTATTGCTTTGAATTGAAAGGGGTTTAAAGTATAAGGTACCGGTATTTAACAATTATCGAGGAGGCCATAGGCCGAGTGGGCTAAAATCAGGCGATATTCCACAAGATTGAGCAGGATAATTGTTCGATTATTCAACAAATTGTCAACGAAGAGCATTTTACAGCTAGAAACGTTGCCGTTGTGCGGCGCTTGGCGAGAATTCTACCGAATTATCGTTACTTGACGTATACGGGCAACGTGACAATTTGTTGAATAATAAATACGGATGTACCCAAAAAGAACATCTAGAGAAGCCTGTACAGTTGTAATATCAAACATTTATTTACCTTGTCTGTAATTTAACTATAAATAACATTTAGTTCAGTAACATCTCAACAATAAAAAGTGCTAGAAAAATGAATAAACCGTACCCAACCTACCACTTGCTTAATAAAATTTAAGATATATAACAATTATTCCATGAGCCCGCGTTGGATATGAAGTGATAAAATAACCAACGAGCGCGTAGCGCGAGTTGGTTATAATCACTTCATATCCAACAAGGGTTTTAGTAAATTCTCAAACCGGGTTTTGCCGCCGATTTTTATTTCCACAATTTTACAAAGCGTAAAATAAAAACTTGGCGCACTATTTTCCATATGACGTAAAACTCCGACTATTGGCTCATAGTCGGAGTTTTTTAGCCAATCAAAAAGCTAGAAATGCAATAGTCGGAGCTGAGAATATATTAAGTTATAAGATAATTGTGATATAAGGCTTCGTTCTTGTTTCAATAAGAGAAGAACCAACTTCTCACATTTTTTGCTGCTACTTCATCGGTACGGATTGGATAAACCAACTTTACATTGGACGTAATTAACTAACTAAAAACTTGAAAAATGAGGTAAAACAGCACAGCTGTGGTAAATAAAATAGAAAAAAAAAAGTATACAAAAATTAACTTATTAGCTTCTTTAATGGTCTGCAAAAGTAGTTTCCTATTTTAATATTCTGCATCAGCGCTTGATGTCTGTTTTGGTTCCTCGCCTCCTTCATCTGTTTCTATGGTCTATGGTGATCTCAACGGATCTCTTGCGCGGCAACAAAGCTGGATCACGTGACGCCTCTATTGTCAACAGGCCTTCCTTTGACAAGCGTGACGTCAAGGAGCTGAGATATACGTCATCGGGCAACAGAATACGACGGCTATAGTCACGTGATCCGTGACGTTCTGACACTTGCTTTCCTGTAACGGTCAACTCATTTCCACGAAGTTGGATCTTGATCTCTTCTGGTTTGAAACCTCTGCAATCCAACTTGGCCTCAAATTTGCCGTCGTTTGCTTTATCCTCCACGCGTTTCGTACCCTCGATTATGAGAGCGCCGCCATCTTGGGTAATGCGTGACGTCACAGTTGTCGGGTCTACACCTTGGGGGAGTTTGAGCACCCTTTTGAACTCGCTTTTATCGAATCCATCTTCTGTTTCAAATCGATGCTGACCATGTAACGATACGTTTTCGCTGTCAACCTCGAGCGAGATTTCTTCTGGTTTGTACTGACTAAGTGGTACAGAAGCAATCTTTATTGAACCCTGATCAGACTTTTCATTATTGGTTTGTTGGCAGCAATTAATTCCTACTTGCTCTTCGTAAGGGATAGCGATCTTTCTCCACAGATCGTAAAAAACGTCATAGCCTCTGGGAACCAGCTGGTTGTAGTAACTGTAATAGGAGAAGGGAAATAATGAAAACCATTTCACAATGAGTTAAATATGCGAAAAAAATTATCTTCAGAAAAATTTCAGTGAATCTTAATAAAAGAATATTTTCAATCTGAACATACCGCGACAGCAATTCTAATTTACAAAACATTTCATAAAATTGACCGGAAATACCTGTTTGGAAAATTGGTTGGAAATCTGAAAACGAGAGACATACTGTCTTGAAATTCTTCTCTTGGAATTTTACACTTCTTGTATCTTGCTTGCAACTCTGTGAACTGCTGAGCGCTTGATAAAAATCTCCTTTTATGCACAGCGATTTGTTTCTAGAACGATCGAAAGTTACTAAAATTAAACCTTTAGTCGATGCTTCGTAAGAATGACAGACAACATATTTGACCTGACACAACGTGACTGGACAAAAATAATTATTTATTTTCATTTTTCAAAGTAGAAAATTCTCACAGAACGATGCAAAATCATTTGCAAAATCAGCATTTTTGTTGCACGCGAAGGGGATGATGGGGCAATCTAACGTCATTTCCAAGAGGACAAAATGGCGGACATGCCAAAAATATGTTCTGCCGCGATTTATACTCCGCAAACCCCGTTTTTAACAAATAGAATACCACGGAATTTATAGCAGCAATGCCGTGGTTCTTCCCTTGGTCGGACTTCATCAAGAAAAGGGCCTGTAGATATCTATTACAGCATTATCTGGGCCATTTTCTGCAGGAGAAGCTGACGTTAGACCAGTTGACTGTCGATCTCTACAATGGAACCGGAAGAGTGGACAAAGTGCCTCTGGATGTATGGGTGAGTTGCAAAATACGCAAAGAGAAAGAAACGAGGGGAGATTGCTTTGAACTTTTTCGGACGAAAATAGTATCTTTTATAAACACTTTCACTACAATCCATGCGGTTCTATTCTTAGTTCGCAGCATTAAAGTTTGAATCAATTTATCTTGTCAGTTTTTGCAACCTTTAGAAGCGATGTTTGCTATGGTTTAGGGTTTTTATGACATTTTTCATAGATAACCGTCAAATAACCGGGATCGCATCAAGTGTTTTGAACATTTCTGTGTGATGTGGCGAACTTAATTACTCGTGATGCATGCATTTTGTGGGTAACTATCGGTCAGCCGTGTTTGGAACTTAATTTACATGTAAATCTTCAATTTATGTCAACAGTGTTAGGTTTGCGTGGAACATTGCCAGGTTTCAAATTGATAAAATATATTGAATATATTGTTTTAATTTCCTTATGTTATGAAGCTTCTTTTACGTAAGCTGGCTTATATTGTGTACAGTGATTTTACTTTGCATGTGAATTATTATTGCCAAAATATTCGCGAAAATAATATGCTAAATAGAACTTATGTAATGTGCATTTGCATTTATTATAGACCTCACCTACATATACAACTAAAGCCTCTACTCACAGCAATAGCTTGCTTTATAATATAGCTAGCTGAGCTGGCAATCAGATTCAATATACATAAGCATGCATGAATTCCAGTTTATAATGTATGCTGATGGCATGAGCAAATTGCTTTTTTCACACTAATTTTGGCACGCGAAAGGGGTTTACCTTGGTGTAAGAACTTGTGACTTTTTTCTTTGTTTTTGAGCTATTGTTTCTGTGTTCTGTATTGTTTCGAGGTTCTTTGTTTTCTTGTTCGTTCTTTGTTTTACGTCACCGGTGAGTTTAACAGGCTCTTCAATACACCGAGGATGAGCCCAGATTTCGATGTATAGCATTGCCATTGGCATGGTTATAAAGTAAATATTTTAATCCTTTTTAATGCTTAGTTATTGATGATCTGCTAGGACTTTTTTTTTGTAATAATGCCTAAATTGCAAATTTTACCGGACAAGGGAGAAAAATGGAAAAGATTATCAGTTTTAAATTTCCCGCAAGCTGCCATTTTGGATTTGATGACGTGTTGTGGTTGCCGTTGTTGTTATGAAGCACTTGAAAGATAACCAATAGAAATAAAAGAAAATGCTGGCACATTTTTATAGATTGATGCTTTATGATCAACACTGCACAGTTATTTTGCATGAACGATCGCATTTGATACCTGATTAATTCACTGGAACGTCAGTCTGCCAATTTGGAGTTGATGGGCTCTGCCGCCTTTGCAAAGCAAAAGCCAAAACAAAACATAATTTTATCCAATTCTACATTTTATAACCTTTCTGTTGATATACAGTTTGTGGGGGTTTCCATGAAAACAGCGCTTGTACAAATTTTTTTCTGGAGGACATTCATGAAGCTTGAACTACTGTACAGTACATTTTAGAGATAATAATAGAAATGTTTTCCTTTCAATATATTTTTCACTTTCCAATTCCATTTTCTATATCATTTTCCAAGGTTCAACTAAGGTAATTCCAGTCAAGAAGCAGCAATTAGCCGATTACAAAAATAATCTGTCAATTCAGCCCAATAGCTCTAATTCCCAACAGTTTCACCAGGAGCAATTTTAATGATTGATGAGCCATTGAAGGCAAAGGTTTGCAGAGTCAGAAGTTTAGTTTGGGAAAATGCAAAAAGCTCTGGTTGTTTGTTCAATTCACTGACTATTCAAACTTACTTGCATACCCCAGGAGAAAATTAGGCTTATATTCTCTAATGACAAATAGCAGACACTCGAAGCATTTTCTTCCACATTTGTGGGACTACCATAGGCCTTATATATTTCTTGAGGATTAAATTCCTTTACCACGAGCTCAAGGCAGCTGAGATGTGCATGCAGGGAATTATGGTAGTTGTATGCAAGTCTCAAAAATGTCACGTGTGCAATAAATACAACTGCCATGAAATCCTGTACGCTCATATTATAGAGGGAATTGGGGATATAGTGTGTAATCTGTTCTTTTCATGATTTCAGTCAGTGAATGAAATGCTGGACAATGCTGGCATACCAGTAGAGGTCATTGACGGATACATTGGAAGCATCTCAGTGTCTGTTCCATGGACAGCTCTTCTCAGTGAAAGTTGTTGTTTGGACATCCAAGGTCTTGACATTACTATCACACCAAGACAGCGAGTGGACACAGGTATACCCTAAATCACATTTCACTGACTGCGCTTTGTGGACAGTGCCTTTTGTCTCTGGCTTACACGTTGTATGAGCATTTAAGGAGGTGTATTAAGGTGGCTAAAATTAGCTAATATCCAACAATTTTGTGTGGATATTGTTTTATTTGAAAAACACCCAAGGAATTGCTGAATCAATATTTGAGCTCCCCAGCTCTTCTAGCTGATTAAAGCACTCACCATTATTGTGTTCCATGGTACATGTATATCATAATAATGAGCTGATATTCCATGGCTTGTAAACCAATCAAAGCTCAGGAATTACAATATACCATGGCCAGTTTTTAATAGAACATTATATTCTGTAGGAGGTAGCATGACTGATTCCATGATATGGAATGCAATGACGACAAGCATGCAACTGGCTCAGGAGTGCTTGAAAGAAGGTCCGTCCAGTGGAGAGGAACAAGCAGAAGCTACCCCGTCCTTCGAGGGGCTAGAGTCCTTTGCTCAAACCATAGAATCAGGTAAGTGACGCTACCAGGGTAAAATGTCAAGTAACACAAGCATGGTATCTTGATAAGTATGGTTTGTGTATTAAGCTGATACTGCCAGTGACAACATATCCCTGTTTCTATAGCTGTGGGATACTTGTCCATCACAGGGTTACCCTCCAGCATTACATTCGCCGGTATTCATAATTTTATACTGTATACCCTTGGTGTACATGTATGTAAAACATCTTGCCCAAGACACAAGACAGTGACCAGGACTGCTTAAGTCTATCACTGAGTTACCCTCTGGCAATAAACTTTCCAGTACCCATTTATACCCTTCACTGGAGTGAGGCACTGGGAGTCAGTGCAGTACTACATGTAAAACGTGTTGCCTAAAAAAAGACACAGGCAATTGCCCAGGCAAGGGTTCAACCTGGATTGCTTGACCTTGAGTCCATTGCGCTAACCATTGGGCTGTCGTTTCTCCCACATAGTGTCTATACTGGCTAATGAAATTAATTCTCAAAAAGGGCCTGTTGATATCCAAATAAATTAGATTCAAGAATTTAATTGTTTTTTAAAAGTTAAGATTTAGCCATTTGAATGGACCAAATTCCTAGATGATCACTGTTGTACTTGTAAATGTTGTGGTTCAATTTTGCGCTTGGTATAATTTGGTATTTTCTTTTGTTGTGGTGTATGGTTATATATGACAATGAATATAAAACAAAGAAAATACCATTATACCAAGGGTAAAATCAAACCACAACATATACATCTAGTTTTGTAAAATAAATACTTTGCAAATTAACCAGTTTTGTGTATGTTCACAGTGTTGGCACGAGTAAAGCTCTCCTTTACAGACACTGTGATAAGATTTGAGCATTTACCAAAAGACACTGTAACAGGGATTGGATTAGAGGTGCATATTAGAAGGTAGGTTTGATGCTTAATGTTTAATGTTTGTGGAGGCAGCGTGGCCGAGTGGTTAGAGCGTTGGACTTGAAATCCATTAGTCATGGGTTCAAGTCCCACTCTGACCACTAGCTGGTGTTGTTCTCGGTAGCCATGAGTTCAACTCATCGGCTACGCTTGTAAATAGCCAACTGGTCTGCCTCCTGCCAGTTGGGACTCTTAACCTTGTTATGTTTATTTACAATATTTGCTTGTTTGTTTACATTGACCCTGAAAAGTCCCAATGGGGAATGGTCAATTATAAGTAATTATTATTAGTATTATTATTACTAAATGAAGCCTCTACTGTTGTTCACTACAGGATTGATTACTCAGATCTATCCACCGAGCTTGCTGAGAGAGACAGCCACTACAAAGCAAAGAGCGTTTATGAACCTGCCGCATGTGCCTGCAAGAATCTCAAGATCTTTGGAATGTCTGTTCACCTGGATGAATTCCCAGAGGAATCAAGAACAATGCCTCAAGCCTCTGACTTCCCTCAATCACCTCCACCCTCCCCTGGTAGTGATTCATGTTCTCCACCCCTTCATCACCCCCATGGTCCTCTTGAGGGACTTTCCTTCTCAGCTGAACAGTTTACCACCCCTCCCCTCTCAGGAAGTCTATTACCACCAATCAAGATTGCAACATTTGCTGGCCACTCAGAAATCAAACTGAAGTTGAAACAAAATGTCGCTGTTCCTGGACCCAAGGTGGGATCTGTTTATTTTTTGTGAAGTCACTTCAGTTCTAGGTCCTGTACATGTACCTCCTATTGGTGCAAGACGTGGCTCCTAATATCAATTGAGCCCACTGGACTTTGGATCAGTGACATGGTACAGTCGACTCGCGTTATTGCAGACACCCTCGGGGTGGGGATTTAGTGTCCATAATAGTCTGTAATAGTGGGATACAAGAGAATAAGAAATTGATTTGTCTTAAACAAAGTCACATTGACATTTCTGTACTTCTTTATTAGTGAGCAGGCTAGATGTACTGTACATGTAAGCTTCATACTGGAGGGTCCTGGTGATAATTAACATAACTTAATTTCACAATGGCATATTCATTTGATAACCATTGACAGTAGAACATTGAGATAATACACAAACTGCTTAATAAAGAGCTTTGGTCATGACGGAAGACCGATCGATTCTTAAATGGTCTTAAAATTATTTATTCCAACTACGCAGATGTAAAGCTAGCTTCTACTGGGGCCTGACGAACCCGAACAAGATCCGACCACAAGCAGAAAATTTTCATGTTCACACCCAACTGAAGAATGGTTTCTTTATTTTCCTTTATTGTACATGTAATGTCGCTTTACATTATGTGAGTCAGGATTTTGTATGAAGTACTTAAGTGTCCAATATAACGAGAGAAAAAAAAACAAGTGAAATGTTGTGCTGGGACCATGAAAGTGTCCTGAATGTTTGTTTTGTTTACTTAATTTGAGTTTGATGGATGACTTATTCATATTTACCATTATGATAATGATTTCTTTTAGGTGGATGTTGAGTGTTTCCTTGGAACGTTAAATGTATTCTTGTCGCCCAAACAAGTTCATCTCCTTATAGAACTCTGCAATGGATTTTCATCACCAGGTTTGTTGTGGAGATTAAATACAAATTTGAGTACATATTGCTTTAGACACACAGACACACAGACAGACAGACAGACAGACAGACAGACACTGGACATTGGGACTGAAAGATAGGCATACTTGTTATTATATCTCTCTTTTTCTAATCTTTGTTCATTGCTGTATTTAACTTGCCCTCAGTAGTGAAGCACATTGAGTGAGGTCATGACTCAGACAAACAAATGGAATGGCAGACAATTTTGAAGATTTCTTCAAGCACAGAAGCTGGTGATCCTAAAACACTTTTGAAACTTTGCCTACATGCACATTCCGTCCATTTCTGCACTAATGTTTTCTGAGTCTCACTGGGGTCCAACAGTTTGCATTTTATTTTTAGACTTCACACGCTTCACTATTGAGCACCACCCCTGAATAAATGTCATTATTTACATGTATTATGAGTCAATAAGAATATTAAAGGCTGATGCCCTCGATGAAGCATTGCACTATTAATAACAATGTGGCACGTAATTAAAACATTAAAATCACACAAAAATTGTTAGCAGCCTAATCTAAACCAAACCAAAAAAAATTACTTTTAATCAAGTAAACAATTGAATGAATAATTATTTTGTTTGCAAATGATTCAGGTAAGTATTGCAGACCTTTTTTCTGTTCTAGACATGTCCAACCATACCACAGTGAAAGGAGGCTTAGTCAACAAACCCATGCAACCAGAAGACTTTCAAAAGATAGAACAAGACTTGCAGAACCAACTCCTGTCTTCAAAGCAACAGGATCAGCGACATCAACAAGGACGGCAAAGGGTGGACTCGTGGAACTTTGCCCCTGACTCTTGCGGAACAAATGATTCCCTTTCCCACTACTCCTCAGGTGCTGATTATGACAGCATCTTAGGAGGGGAGGGAGAGGAAACCTTTTATTCCATGTCGTCCAACCATGACTTGCTTCCCCCGCTGGAAGAACCTGTTTTACCTGCAGACATGTTGGCAAAAAAGTTGTCTGGAAATCTGCTGCAGTCACCAGAATTTTCACCCTTGGGAACTTTGGGAGGGGTGCAGCCATCGCCGTTTAACTTAATAAACACTATAGGGTGCGACAAGAGATTTGTGAGCCAGAAAGTTCATATACCAGGTTAGCAACTATTGATTTATATTGTACAGCCATGTAGTTACATACATGATTGTGATGTAATAGACTCGAGCTGGGTTAATTCAAATTCTGTAACAAAATTTGGTACATGCTTATTAGGGGTGGGGAAAGGTAAATCCAAGACTTTGCAAAACTTCCAGTGCATTCTGAAGTTCTATATGCCTTGCAAAAGAATTTAAAGTGCCTAAGTATATATGATTTTACCAAAGATAATCCACTTTCTAAATGGTAATAAGCAGACCTAGTGCGATGTGGATATTGTGTAAATGGCAATGATACATTCAAAGAGGAAAGTGTTTCAACTCCATACTGAAACCACTTACAACGTCATCAGTTATCTAATTTGCATACTCCTACTCATACTCAATTTTTCTTGGCCAAGTCTGTCCAAGGGGAAAAGGTGCAGTGAGGTTATCCCTATGTTAAGCACCAACCCCTGATACGAGGTCAGACCACAACACTGGGAACCTCATTCCCTACTCTTTGCAAGAAGTGTGTGGGTTCTTTAACGTCCCCTGCTTGCCGTAACACTGAAGATGTAGGAGGACCTATGGTTTTTCATCCTTATCCGAGAAGACTAGAATGTCGAACCATTTGCAGATGTCATTGCAAAGGCAGCAACTTCTCCTTAAGACCCTGAGTGTTGCTCCGGTCTCGGGCTCTAACACGAGACCTTCTGCACAACAGTCTGGCTCTCTACCAACTGAGCTGACCAGGCGGCGGTTTGCATAAAATAATACACTCAGTGTCTCTGGAAGGAAAGAAGATCTTACAAAAAGGATAACACCATTCTTCCTCATTTTAAAAGGGCTGTCAAATAAGCTTAACCCATTGACGCCCAGAGATGTTTTGGGAAAAGCACGTTTTTGGACATTTGTGACATTTTATGGTCAATTGTGAGCTAAATCTGCTCCCAAATACTCAAACCTTCTTTAATTTGCAACTGAAAGCATGTCTCTGTCCACGAGCATTGCGGTTTTGCTTGGGCATGCGCAAAAGCCAAAATGTTTCTCCTTTTCTTGTCATATTGCTGCAGTTGTTGGCCTTCTACTGGGCTTACTGTCAGTCCAAAAATTCCTGACAAAGTGTCATCCAAACAGGAAATTCTTCCCATGGAGTTATCAAGGGTAGTCAAGGCTTTTTTCGTCTGAGTTTTTCACTCAAATTTCTAAGTATTTCCGTGTGCATTTCATGCTCAGTTAACGCTGCCATTCTGATCTGTGTATCATTGGAAAGATCTTTTTCTCGTGCAGAGACCTGTTGAGTATACATGTAAGTGATACGTTTTTTGGTCAAAGATGATGATGCCAGAATTGAAGCAAAGGGTAATGTTTGTTCTGGCTGGTTTTTTGGCCGGCACGAGTGCCAATAGGTTAACAAC
Source organism: Blastomussa wellsi (assembly GCA_947652115.1). Classification (NCBI taxonomy): domain Eukaryota; kingdom Metazoa; phylum Cnidaria; class Anthozoa; order Scleractinia; family Plerogyridae; genus Blastomussa; species Blastomussa wellsi. Next base: position 5,163,426 of record OX393565.1, on the reverse strand, counting down.
ATCAATCTCTTTTTTTGTGCACACTATGCACTTAAGAGTGCATCTACAGCTAGGAGAACTTTCAGTCCTCATGATTTTTTTATTTATTGTAATCTTTTGTCCTTTACATCGAGCCTGCGTCAAATAGCTTGAAAGCTACACCTACATGTACACATGTAACTGCACGTCCTCTGTGTAGGTCCTAATGGATTGTTAAAGAAAATGTGTCTGAGTTCTTTGTTTGTATTCATTCTTTTCAGGCACCTCTCTAGCAGAAGCTGCCAATACTGTCTTTGTCAGTGCAAAGCAATCCTTGTCATCTGATCATGACATGAGAACTGGTTAGCAAACACAATTTACAAGTTAACAACATGCCTTAGAATGAAAGTTGGCAATGTTTTGACATCTTGAGCTGGCCATGGCAATGCAATCAAAATGCAACAACTGGCTGTTCGTTTGCAGGTTGAGACTTGAGGAATTCCCTTGAGTTTCGAGTGATTCATGAATTTGACAGCTGTTTAAAGAAGCTTTGTTACAGTATTTTGAGTCATTTTTGTGACGAACCAAATTTCCGATTAAAATGTAGGAAGCCACTAAATAATAGTTTACTAAGGGAGAAACACAGCAAAGAGGTGATACTAAACCAAAAAGGAACAAGGATGGTTAAGAATGGAAAAGATTGATACAGATTGCAAAATGACAAATTTGCAAACCATGATGTAGAGCTCTATTTTAACATCTCTACCTTTGACTATTCCCATGTTTTGGCTGGCTGGTTCAAATAGAAGCAGGAAAAAGTTGTCAGAAATATGCTAAAATTTAATCAAGAACTTTCTCAAGTGGCAACAGTTCGGTGCATAGCACTGTAAAAGTAATGGGCAATACTTCTGATCAGGGAAATGCTGGGTCACAGTGACAAAAGCCTTTCTTAAAGTATAACCTTGCCAGTAGAATTTTCCTAATTTCTACTAGGTGGAAAGGCTGTTGTTGTGCTCTCTCTCACAGATCTATCTTCATTTCCAACTTTGTCCAATTATCATGACATGGTGTTATTCCTCAAGATTATTATTTGGAATTAGGAGATCTTGTCACGTGAAATTCATAGTGACAGAATCAACTTTGCCATTCTAGATGCTCCTCATAGCAATGTTTCAAGATGCAGTCTGTTATCAGCTAATTCTGGTCTTGCTGGAATAGCAGCCCTGGATGATCCATGCCCGGATGTGGTGAAAGTAAGCATGAAACTCTCAAGTGCTGCTGTTACAGTGCTTCATATTGATCCAGTGTTGTCGCCATCGCCAGAGACTAAAGGCTTTCATTCAGATGACAGTCATCCATTGTCTCTCATGGCAGACAAGTTCTTTTCTAGCCTAGGTACTTATGGATTTGGAGGAAAAGACTTTGAAGAGATGGCAGCAAAGTTTGCTTCAGCGTGTTGTGCAGATCATCTCAGGTTGGTGTTCATTCATGGTTTCACAGTCTGGCATTGGCAATATTGCTACTTAACAATTAGATTATGAGCTCAAGATTTCTATGAGGTGATATAGTTCCTTCGAAACTTCGCTGAAGCGTGAAGACGTTGCCATTTTGAAGATGACTTTCAACCACTGCACTCTAATGGCTGATAGTGTGCAGTAGCTCAGCCAATCAGATTGCGGCATTTGCATAAGTATACTAGTAGATTTTTACTAATTAACGTTATGTGGCTATATCCTATGTACTGCCATTTGTTTTTTCAGGTGTATGGCTGCTCCAATCTCATTTGATTTTGAAAGAACTGTCAGCAGCTCACACCAGACTGGAAATATTGAATTGTCAACCGGGAAACTGGAGCTGAATGAATATTTATTCGAGCGCTCATCGGCTTCGACACCTACTCCAACACCTTACTCCAATACACAGGTACGCGGCAAGTATAATATGTATCCCCTTTGCCCCAGGTGAACATTTGGCATATAAAATTTTACAATTTTCGTTGTTTTATTGAATAAGGACTGCAATGCTTGATACATCTTTTACCGTAACCTTGATTAATTTTGATCCTCATGCCTTTTTCAGTTGCTGAAGTTACTATCCAGTGACAGTCAAGCTGCTCCTTATTTTGGGCTTAACCCAACATCTTCTCTCCCCTGCCTCAGACTCAAGTACAGAAACACTCAAAGAACAACCTCTCCGGTAAATCAGTTCCTTCTCTTTTTTATTCACATTAGAAAATAGACTTGAGCACTGATCTTGCTACCAGATTTAACCTTTGAGGTAATGATTTTCTGGTGACCTGGGTGCTAGATTTGTAATCCGGAGGTCCTCAGCTCAAATCCTCCTTTCTGGCGCTCATTGGGTCTGCCTTCAGTTGTCTTGAATGCGACTCCTCCGCGTCTTTTAAATAGCCACTGCTCTTCCTCCTGCCAGTTGGGATTTGTAACGAATTTCTGTTGATTTACAATTGCTTAGCACAGTCATGCTAAAATACATCAACACTGCAATAAAGTGATTATATATTTTTTTAGTTTTCTGGGGACAAATCTTGATCTTTTGTTTTTCTTTTCAAGAATGTTGTTCTAGCTTTTAAATCAATTCCTTGTTTTGCAACCTTTACCAGGGCGTCGTTCAAGGTCGCAATATAGTGTTACCCAAGTCAGAGTTGTCGGTGGAGCTGGGTGGCTTGCTATGCGAAGTAGATGTGTCGATAGTCGACAGATTGACTGCACTGTTGGATCCACAGCCTGTATTTATGAACCACCCCTCAAACATGCAATCGCGTATGTTTAAATCTTGTAATCCGTCAATAGTGGTAAGTTCCTAATTAGAGTTCTTACAGTGTGTACAATTGGTCACTTCACGTGTTTTATACATCTTCTATGTAAACGTGTTGATCTACACTAAGCTAGTACTTTTGAGGTCATTGTCTTTAACCCTTCCCCAGATTGAGTATTTTGTACATCAAGTGGACTTGATTAAAATGTGTGTGGTTTGAGACACTGTTTTCAGGTTCCACAGCTGTACAGTTGACTATAAGATGCACCCTGAACTTGCTAACTTAAACATGCAAGTTCTCAAACTGAAAATTATGTTGAAACACTTGACACACCAAGAAATGAGAGTTCAAAAAGACTCTGTTGAATTCTCTTAATTTGCACAATTCTCTTTGTACAAACTGCGAACATAAACAAGTGTTAAAGTGAAAAAGTCACATATTTATTGATATATAGTGTTTTACACGTTTAACAAAGATATAAGAGTTATTGGGCCACTGTGCCAGAAACAGCCTATTTCTAATGTTCAGAACGTTCTAAATTGAATTTTAATGTCAGCTTTTTGTGAAATGATAAAAATACTTACAGTTCATACAGTTTGTGCATGGATATTACTACAGTTCTACCGAAACAGATAGACCGCGAATTCAAAGACACACAACAGTTGTTTTTGGTGCTAAACGTCAACGATTTTGGTCATGTGGCTTTGTTTGTCAAACCGAAAAGGTGAATGCACGTGATCACATTCCTGAAGGTTTTATCTGCCATGTCGAGCAATGGCATTCTCTGTTGGCAGGGGACTGTGAACAACTGTTCAAAGAAAATCAATCAAAGAAATCTTACGAGTGTCATCACCTCTGTAATTTCTAGTGGTATTCACTGTGAATGCAGTAAATGAAGGTGTGCTGCTTTGCTTGGTATCTTCAGTGGTAATACCTGTTGTTCTAATAACAACTCCCTAACAACAACAAGATTCTTGGCTTCTAACAGTACAATCAGTTACCAGATAAAGGATTTTGTCCATTACTAATACTCTATTTTTCAACTGGACTTCTTCAGTTAACTGCCTTTATTACTGGTAATTCGGTAAAATAAAATGCATTGTATTTTTGGCAGAACCAGCAGGCTGTGTTCACTCAAGCCCTGGAAGATACTCCTGCTGTGGAACAGCCTTTTAACATTCATGTATCTTGCCCTTCACTATCTCTGGCCCTAAGGTGAGCAATTGGCTGATTCATAATGGGTAGTTATGTATGTATGGTATGCTTATCTGATCGAGGAGGCCATTGATCTTCGCAGTGGAAGAAGAATATTAATAAGTACAGAGACGTTAGGCAAGTGAAGGATTAATTTTTCAAACCAATAACAAGACAATTAATACAGAACTGTTCATCTTGGTCAAGAGAAAAATGTTAACTATCAGGAAAATTTCTGGATTGAGTTGATTCTTCTTAAAGTTTTCCATACTGTGTCCAACAATCCTAAGACCTACACAATTACTCCTGACCGGTGTGTGAAAATAAATTCAGGAAAGAAACTTTGATTTGCATTATTCCTTGGTTTCTACTATTGAAACCTCTGAGCGCTTGTAGTAATAATTATATCAAACATGAGAGACTGACTCTTCTGTTTCATCGAAATATCCAAGCACCATGAAGAGCTATGAAAACGGATATATCTCTTCTCAATTGAAACAAAAACTAAGGATTGACTGAAGTAAACAGAGAAACAACAACAAAAAATAATTGTACAAATCTATGCTGTGCCGGGTATCTAAACCTCCTTCTTGGCTATTATATCCTTGTATTAACTTGATGAATTATCCAAAAAATTATACCTGTTATGGCAGGAAGCACATACATGATTATAGTGAGCAATCATATAGCACTCTGTCGCGGATCCATCCATTTATTTTCCTGGATGAATAGAGGCACCGTGAGGGTAAAGTGTCTTGCTCAAGAGCACAATGCAGTGCCCCGGCCAGGGCTCAAACCCAGACCATCCAATCCAGAGTCCAGCGCACTAACCATTAGGCTGCTATGCCTCCCACGATTATAGTGAGATCAACTTATATATTTTCATTGGCATTACAGGTTTCCTATTCCAGACTTACGTCCAGCTGTGGATCGGCGCCCCTGGTGGAAACAGTCCTTGAGGAAGGAACGCTTGGTATTTGACTTTTCAGCAGTAGAATTCAACACATCTCTCACTGGATCAGAGCTTGCCTGTCATTACAATTTCAGCTTTCAAGAATTACATGGTATGGGAAATCTTTGCGTTGCCTGAATATGGTTATTGCTGTGAAACTCTAAAACCATTAGCACCAGAAATATTTATGGAATGCTATTGTGTTACAAGGAAAAAACAACTTTATTGTGGTCACTATACAATCAACATTTTGGAAATAATTCCAGTGTTCACGGCTTCCTGAGTTTGACAGTAATATGGTCATGCTTATATTTTGTAGTTACTATACTTTAAGGTGCTGGGCCGTGCAGTTTTAGGTGATTTCAGTACTGACATATCTTTATTTTCCCTCGTATTAATGAGGCTTGTTAGGCCTCAAGCAATACTATGCTAATATACCGAGCATTTTCCCACCCCAACCTTTCCAACCACCACAACACCGAGAACTTCATGCCCTACTCTTTGCGACAAGTGTGTGGGTTCTTTAACATTTTCCAGCTGACCATAACATTGAAGATTCTGGAGACGGGGCCTACAGTTAATTGTCCTGATCAAGAACATCTAACCATTTGTAGATATCACTGCAAATGAAGCACATTGTCCTCAGTTATAATAAGACCCTGAGCGTTGGTCCGATCTTGGAATCAAACCCGAGACCGCCCGCACAGTAGTCCGATGCTCCAGCAACGGAGCTAACTGATAGGGAAATGACCAACTGGTCTTTAATAACTGAAATAAATTATAATAATAACAGCTTAACAAAAAAATAGGTATGAATGGATGGATGAATGGAAAACTGGAGGAGATTAAAACGGATCTGCCTGTTAATGAGTTGACTTCACAATAACACTAAACAGAATTATCCCCTTTAATTAGGTGTCATTAGGTGATGTTTTAAGTCCCCAGCACTTTATAACTCGGTAGAATGTTAGTCATACTTAAACTTGTATGCAAGTCTTGTTTAATCTTCCTTTTTTCATAGGTCACTTCCAGGAAGATACAAGTAGTGATAAAATGCCTGTTATCCATGTAACACATAATCAGTCTGACAGCGACACAGGAAATGGTGGCTTTGACTGGCCGAGGTAAATATGATACATCACACATAAAACTAGCCTCCCACGCAGACGTCCTTTGGGGCTAACATAAAACGGACTGTCATGTAATATGTCAAACACAAGAGACACTGTTTCATCACATTTCCGAACACCAAGAAGTAATATATCAAACATGAGATACAGTGTTTCATCACATTTCCGAACACTGAGAAGTAATATGTCAAACATGATAGACAGTGTTTGATCACATTTCCGAACACCAAGAAGTAATATGTCAAACATGAGATACAGTGTTTCATCACATTTCCAAACACCGAGAAGTAATATATCAGACACAGGGGACAGTGTTTCATCACATTTCCGAACACCGAGAAGTAATATATCAAACACAGGGGACAGTGTTTCATCACATTTCCGAACACCGAGAAGTAATATGTCAAACACGATAGACAGTGTTTCATCACATTTCCGAACACCGAGAAGGAATATGTCAAACACGGTAGACAGTGTTTCATCACATTTCCGAACACCGAGAAGTAATATATCAAACATGAGATACAGTGTTTCATCACATTTCCGAACACCGAGAAGTAATATATCAAACACGAGATACAGTGTTTCATCACATTTCCGAACACCGAGAAGGAATATGTCAAACACGGTAGACAGTGTTTCATCACATTTCCGAACACCGAGAAGTAATATATCAAACATGAGATACAGTGTTTCATCACATTTCCGAACACCGAGAAGTAATATATCAAACACGAGATACAGTGTTTCATCACATTTCCGAACACCGAGAAGTAATATGTCAAACACGAGATACAGTGTTTCATCACATTTCCGAACACCGAGAAATAATTCAAACACAGGGGACAGTGTTTCATCACATTTCCGAACACCGAGAAGTAATATATCAAACACGAGATACAGTGTTTCATCACATTTCCGAACACCGAGAAGTGATATATCAAACACGAGATACAGTGTTTCATCACATTGCCGAACACCGAGAAATAATATATCAAACACAGGGGACAGTGTTTCATCACATTTCCGAACACCGAGAAGTAATATATCAAACACGAGATACAGTGTTCCATCACATTTCCGAACACCGAGAAGTAATATGTCAAACATGAGATACAGTGTTTCATCACATTCCCGAACACCGAGAAATAATATGTCAAACTCGATAGACAGTGTTTCATCACATTTCCAAACACCGAGAAGTAATGCATCAAACACGAGATACAGTGTTTCATCACAATTCCAAACACCGAGAAGTAAGATATCAAACATGAGATACAGTGTTTCATCACATTTCCAAATACCGAGAAGTAATGTATCAAACACGAGATACAGTGTTTCATCACATTTCCAAACACCGAGAAGTAATATGTCAAACATGAGATACAGTGTTTCATCACATTCCCGAACACCGAGAAGTAATATATCAAACACGAGATACAGTGTTTCATCACATTTCCAAACACCGAGAAGTAATGTATCAAACACAGGGGACAGTGTTTCATCACATTTCCGAACACCGAGAGGTAATATATCAAACACGAGATACAGTGTTTCATCACATTTCCAAACACCGAGAAGTAATGTATCAAACACAGGGGACAGTGTTTCATCACATTACACCACATATCACCGAGAAGTAATAATACCAAACATGATAGACAGTGTTTCATTACATTTCCAAACACCGAGAAGAGAGATGAAAATGCGAGGACTATTACTAAAAGTCCTCTTGTAGCGTAGCCACTTAAAATGCAGGATTTGCATTAGTCCACTAGTTGGGTGATACTAATAAATGTTGTGTTTGTAGGATTGTCATCACCGTTCATCCACCAGCTCCTCTGTCAGCTCTAGAGGAGGTCCCCTCATCAGATAACTCACCTCTCAGCTCCCTGGATGCCTACCCTATGATGAAAGCTGACCCATCACCATTTTCTTCCAGACCTGTCATGTTTGAATCAGAAGAGGTTAGCACTGATACCATTCTACACAGCTTCACATTTACACTTTACGTAACATTTTACATGCATCTACCTGTAAGATTATACACAGACTTCAATATGTTCGCACGAACAGTTTCTAACATTAATTTTTTTCTGAGACTTTCACCACAAAGATGATAAGTTACTAATGTCTGAAATGTAAAAAAATCGGGGGTCACCGACTTCGTTTTGGAGATAACATACCTGGAAAAACATCCTAAGTCTGCCAAATATTGCGGTTTAGGTGGACCTACGTATTAAGTAAATTTATTTAATTTTTGAGGTTTATCAAATTCACATTTTAGCGACCAAGTTTCACCCGCCTTACAGCCGCAAGATGGCAGCATTTGATATCACGTGGGCAGAAAATTTGTAAATAAAATCTGTGCATGGAACAAAGTGGGAATCACCGACCATTTAAGAATTAGTAAACTGCAAGCAATGTTTACGAAACGGCTTCTGGCTCTTTGCATGTTTTAAATTTTTCCTCAGCGCGCATGCTCGATGCATGGCGTGAGGTGACATTGCGACACGAATTACTTTCACAGTAAGGACTTGATAAAAAATAGGCCATTTCCTTGTTCTCTTTTGCCTCTTTTGAGTCTAAGTGCGAAACCATTCATATGAAAATGACAATGTGTTTTACCTGCATGGTCGTTTTCGTGTAAAGTAAACTCATTTTCATATAAATGCCTTCGCATGTAGGTTCGTTTTGCAAGAGAGGTAAAAGAGAACTTGGAAGTGGGATATTAGCGTGCTTCTGACCAGGTGAAAATCAGTCCAGTCATGCCTACAGAGTTTTCCTAGAATTTATTTGCGCCGTTTCTCCACGGAAGGAGCCTGTGGAGAGAGGTTTAGCACTAGATTGAACGGAAGGGCGTTTTTGATTTCAGCTTCTAATGCCTGGCACCCAGGAAGAAATGAGCAGATTTCAAGAAGACACAGTGTCGTCATCTAAAGTACACGTGGAATGTACTTTCCCTCGATTGGATGTCAACCTGCACACGAAGGATGTGTTTGAAAACATCTATAACAGGTGAGTAGATTTGTACAGCAATGCCACAGGGCGCACTCACGTCAATTTGGAGGAGAAATAAAACTTTTACCATAACTCGCCTTTTTAGTGAGTTATAGTTAGGCCATTTGAATTTTGCATAGGAGTCTGGAACATAAAACGTTATTAGGTCTGGGACGGTCGAGAAATTAATATTCGTAAATTCTCCGGATCGACATCCGAACTCTTTCGGACATTGGTGTAGTGACCTGGTCATATTATGAGAGTTCCAATCGGTTTACGAAGATTTATAGGTTCTAGACCAATAGTTTCTATTCTTACTCCAGTTTGATGTGAGGGCCCTCTGTGGAATACATGTACCCTTGGGAACACATGACCTCCAGAACATGCCTTATGAAAATGAAATTTTCATGACACGTTAATTTCGCGATTTTGGAGGTCGTTTATTTCGCGGCACTTTAATTTCGCGATTTTGGAAGTCGTTTATTTCGCAAAACTTTAATTTCGCGATTTTGGAAGTCGTTTATTTCGCGACATGTTAATTTCGCGATTTGGGATGTCGTTTATTTCGCGACATGTTAATTTCGCGATTTTGGACGTCGTTTATTTCGCGATTTTGGAAGTCGTTTATTTCGCAAGACGTTAATTTCGCGATTTTGGAGGTTGTTAATTTCGCAACACGTTAATTTCGCGATTTTGGAGGTCGTTTATTTCGCGACACTTTAAGTTTCGCGATTTTTTGAAAACGTTTATTTCGCGACATGTTAATTTCGCGATTTTGGAGGTCGTTTATTTCGCGATTCTTTAAGTTTCGCGATTTTTTGAAAATGTCGTATTCAATCTCATTTAAATTTCGCGATTTGACTAACGTTACAAGTTTGGGTATTGCCTTGATAATGGTTAAACAGAAATATCAACACCAATAAAAACCAAATGAGCTTATTAAGTGGGCATTAACAGCTCTCAGAAGCTAATAACACCGAGGCTCAAAAAAGCCAGAATTTAAGAAAATCCTCAGAACGTATGCCTACCCAAGGGTGAAATTTGGATAAGAGCTATAATTTAATTATAATGGTCACAATAGCAGTCGCTTAATTTTTCCCGTCATGTAATGTTCGCGAGACCTTTTTCGCGACAATTTCGCGATATTTGTAATTTTTTAATTAAAATTTCATGTTATAAAGTACTCTGTGTCGTCGTTGCTTTAATCAACTTTTTAATTTGAATTTTAGTTTTAAATTGAACTGCGAAGCTAACTGGGAGAAAGTTCTGATAGTTTAGCAATAAAATCACTTTTTGAGAAATGCCAGCGTAACCATTGTATTTGGGAAGTTTAAGGAGCGCTCAAGAAGCTAGACTTTCCCTCGGCTATCGCCTGTAGCAACCCTTGCGCTTCGTTCGTGCTTTCCAAACTTCCTACATCCACCACAATTCGATAGTACACGCTAAAGTATGAGCCAATTGTTAATTTTCATCTGTTCTTTTTCTCAGGCTGGCAACGGACCTGTTGCTATGGGAACCCATGGCGCCGTCCCCAACAGACCGGCCGGACCCGTGTGGGTTCAACATTAGCGCTGGGTTGGACCTAGCAAGTCAGATGATGCAGGCACAAGGGCCTGATCGGTTTGTCATGTGTAGATCAGGTCTACGCAGTTACGATGATGGTAAATAAAATAATGTTTTTACATCAATCACAGTTCAACATCGTTGAGTTTTCACACATTGCTTGGATAAATTTTGCTCGCAGAATTTGGAGCAAAATCCACTAATTTCGGGCATGGATGTTCTACCGGCGATTATGTCATTTTTTACCAGTTTGTTTAATGCCGGCCTGTCATTTTCTTTGTACACAGATGCATCCTCCTCCGACGAAGGCAGCAGTAATTTTACGTCACTAGAAAACAAATATAAACGCACAAACTCCAACCCAAATGGCCAGACAGCCTTCACACTTGCGCTCAGTATCGGCAAGGCGAGACTGGCAGTTTTCCCTGAGAGTGAGGTAAGACAGGTTTAGACAAAGGGTCTCAAAGAGGGAATAATTAATATACCTTTGGCGACTGTTAATTCTTTTTTACGATTGACGATGAACGTATAAGCATCGCGGTCATAGTTTCCTTTGTTTCAGTTGATGAAGACCTTTTCCTGGTGCAACTAGTTTTAAAGTGACTCCTGTAACCAGCCAGCACATTTTGATGCCCCGTAAGGTTTACAAAACGCGTTACTATGCCTATGTTATATTTTATCCTTCAGATTTCTTCTCCAAGTGGAAGTTCCAGAGACTGTGGCACATGTTCTGAAGACGTATTTGGAGAAATAGCAGCCGAGTTTAACGACGTCACTTTCTTTGTGGCAGCCTGTTACAAAAGTCAAGTAGATCTTACCTACCTGAGCCTTCAGTCTCAAAAAGTCGCTTTTCAGCATGCGCCCATGGTGCCACAGGGTGCACACGTAACAATGGAGTCCGCTTTCAGTGGAGCTGAGCTCCAGTCCACCCTCTACCACACTGAACCGGGTGTAAGACAGGTTGATGGAAGGACTGGTGAACCAATGTTTGCCTTTGCGATCAAAGTTTCAGCGGATGCATCGAAAAACATTAAAGTAAGGAAGCTTTTTGAATGCGGTGTATGGTCAGATTTAGGGTACCGGTGTAAGTAATCTGTAATCTGTGGGCCCCCTTCGAGAGGGGGGGGGGGGGGTGGGGCTCTCTGTGGTGGACTAAAGAAGGGCAATTTTTTTTAGACGTTTTCTTTTTGTAACTTATGAAGAAGAAAAAAATTACGCCTGATATAGTTATTTAACCGGTCGCCATCTGCCTCCTAAGTCAGCTGTCAAAACCGCTGCAGTTAATTGGCTTTAAATTCGTGGCTCGGATTTCCACCAGGCGCATAAGCATTGTTTCTCGACCAATCAGATAAAAAGCCAAAATCTGGCTTTTTTACATGCGATCCGTACAGGAAGTGTATCATGCCCTCCTTCCCAGAGATGATAAGTAGGTAGGGAGGGCATGATCGCACGTTACCTGAAAGGAGTACCCTGTTTTCCAGGAGAGTTCTCACTATAGTGGAGCCTTAGTCAGGCTACATATATATTGAAGGGTAGGGATTGCACGGGTGGGAGTATATATACAAAAGGGAAAAAGGGGTTTTTAAAAATATCTCGAACAAACCTGCCAAACAAGATATTTACTGTGTAGCTCTTCTGTAGGTATGTGAAAGGAGTACTATTTTCCTATCCAAGGTATATAAAAGAGGTATCTTTTCATTCAAAAAGGTATATGGAAGGGTTAGGGTTTGGACCTTAGGGCTGAGCTTCCCCCTGCATCCCCCCTCCCTCCACCCTGCCTAGTTCAACTCCACCGCCATGTGCTATGTATATAACGCACTAGTCAGCAGCGTCCTTTCAATTGGGATTTTTCACTTTTTTGTCATATTTGCTAGCTTTAAAGACAAACCCGTTCTTGAAGCCGTACAAATGTAGTATTCATCGATTATCTCTTAATACTTCATCTATGCGGCTTCTAGAAAGGTGAAATGTTGCTTCTGGCACCGTATTTCGTTTTCATTACTACTGGCTATCCCTCGCAAGGAGAAGCTGCAAGGCATTTTGGGAAAACCCAAGTTGTGCTATCCTAACTTTTTTGTATTCCTCTTATCTGCCCTTGCAATCGGTGTCAACATAGTGGTGAATTTGGTCTAACCATTATTTAGTCTAAGTGAGTTAGTATTATAAGTCGTAGAAGTTTTGTCAAAAGTATCAGAATTTACTTGAGCAATTAATTTAAAATGTCTATTCTATTATTTACAGTTACTACATTTATAGCGTAAGTAACGTAAAGGCACTGTTCCACTGGGAAATTTTTGTTGCACCTTTTCTCTCAAAAGTAATTTGGTAACTACAGTTTATGTGGTATTGTCTGATCGTTGTTGTAGGAAATTCTGTTCTCGCTGGGACTCCGTAGAAGCACTCTTCGCCACAGGATGCTTTCTTCTAAACAGATGTGGCTTACGCAGGTATACTACATTGATTGGAGCTTTACTCAAGTGTTGCAGCTATTGTGTAAATTCATTAAAACTTGGGATCGGTTGATTCAGCGTTGTTCTTGTACAAGTCTTCGTGGAACAAATCAAAGAGTTTCCGATTATCCGCAATGTCCAATTTCTGATTGTCCCCAATGTCCAATTTTCGATTGTCCCCAATGTCCAATTTTCGATTGTCCCCAATGTCCAATTTTCGATTGTCCCCAATGCCCAATTTTCGATTGTCCCCAATGTCCAACTTTCGATTGTCCTCAATGTCCAATTATCGCTTGTCCCCAATGCCCAATTTTCGATTGTCCCCAATGTCCAATTTTCGATTGTCCCCAATGCCCAATTTTCGATCGTCCCCAATGCCCAATTTTCAATTGTCCTCAATGCCCAATTTTCGATTGTCCCCAATGTCCAATTTTCGATTGCCCTCAATGTCCAATTTTCGATTGTCCTCAATGTCCAATTTTTGATTGTCCCCAATGTCCAATTTTTGATTGTCCCGATGTCCAATTTTCGATTGTCCCCAATGTCCAATTTTCGATTGTCCCCAATGTCCAATTTTTGATTATCCCCAATGTCCAATTTCCGATTGCCCCCAATGTCCAATTTTCGATTGTCCTCAATGCCCAATTTTCGATCGTCCCCAATGCCCAATTTTCGATCGTCCCCAATGCCCAATTTTCGATTGTCCTCAATGTCCAATTTCCGATTGTCCCCAATGTCCAATTTCCGATTGTCCTCAATGTCCAATTATCGAGATTCCCCAATGTCCAATTTTCGAGATTCCCCAATGTCCAATTTTCGATTGTCCCCAATGCCCAATTTTCGATTGCCCTCAATGTCCAATTTTCGATTGCCCTCAATGTCCAATTTTCGATTGTCCCCAATGCCCAATTTTCGATTGTCCCCAATGTCCAATTTTCGATCGTCCTCAATGTCCAATTTTCGATCGTCCCCAATGTCCAATTTTCGATTGCCCTCAATGTCCAATTTTCGATTGTCCCCAATGCCCAATTTTCGATTGTCCCCAATGTCCAATTTTCGATTGCCCTCAATGTCCAATTTTTGATCGTCCCCAATGTCCAATTTTCGATTGTCCTCAATGTCCAATTTTCGAGATTCCCCAATGTCCAATTTTCGATTGTCCCCAATGTCCAATTTTCGATTGCCCTCAATGTCCAATTTTCGATTGTCCCCAATGCCCAATTTTCGATTGCCCTCAATGTCCAATTTTCGATTGCCCTCAATGTCCAATTTTCGATTGTCCCCAATGCCCAAATTTCGATTGTCCTCAATGTCCAATTTTCGATTGTCCCCAATGCCCAATTTTCGATCGTCCCTAATGCCCAATTTTCGATTGTCCTCAATGCCCAATTTTCGATTGTCCCCAATGTCCAATTTTCGATTGCCCTCAATGTCCAATTTTCGATCGTCCCCAATGCCCAAATTTCGATTGTCCTCAATGTCCAATTTTCGATTGTCCCCAATGCCCAATTTTCGATTGTCCTCAATGTCCAATTTTCGATTGTCCCCAATGCCCTATTTTCGATTGTCCCCAATGTCCAATTTTCGATTGTCCCCAATGTCCAATTTTCGATTGTCCCCAATGTCCAATTTTCGATTGTCCCCAATGTCCAATTTTCGATTGACTCCAATGTCCAACTCCCTCAATGAAACATACGTGCAGTCCATCATGGTAGCATGGTAGTTGTCTTCAACATAAGATGTTGCCATTTTCTTGAATTCAAACGAATTATTTTAGGAGAGAAGAGCAAAACGGATCTAATTATTTTAAAGCAAAACTCAGGACACGATTACAACTGTCATGATTTGCTGCAGGCGTGTCTCAAAGAGAGAATAGAATTAGGCATTTCACATCAAAGGAAAATAGCCATTTCACTCGCGGTCACCCCAAACGTTGGGCTCTGTCCAAGTAACTAACTAAGGAAGTACCCATACATGATTTTCTCCTTATAACTGTTTTGTCTTTTGTGTACCGTTACACGAGGATGGAACTGTGGAAACCCGCCAGAATGGCGCCTTCAGAACAGGCCATGTTACCTAGGAACGTCTGGTTCAAAAGAGCTGTAGGTTCAATCAACTCCACAGAGAGAAGCGCAAAGAGAAGCGCATTTTCGCGATAAAAAGTGATTTAGTGTTTCACTGAATCTTTCAATTACTGGCCGTTTATAACGTTAACAAAATGGAGCCTGGTTAAGGTGCACGTGATTTATAATTTGTAATAAAAGTGTCCTAATGCCGTTCATTTCTGCAGGTAAAAGATTTCTTTGACGTAAAGGATGATCCGGTTCTTGGTTTCAGTCCCCCAGCGGTCGTGACAGTGTTCCACACGCATGTGTGGGAAGGCACCATTGACTACAGGTTTGGTGAACTTTTTTTGCTCGTGAAGAACGTGTAAAGAACTTGATTTAGCGTTCTGGGCGTCTCCCCTCCTTTAATCCGATAGAGATGTCTTTGTTTCCATTCTAGGTGTCTGTGTACAGTTTCTTGTTGTTACTCTCAGAGGCCTTTAATGCATTTCTTGGGCGAGAAAGAGTTCAGTGCACTATGATAAGTGCCTGTTTACTCAAAGAAGGCCTGAACTGAAATGGCTACCAGCAGAATTTTGTATTTAATCCAGAGAGGCGCGGCGGGTTAATGGTTAGTGCGCTGGACTCCAAATCCAGCGGTCCATGATCGAGCCCTGGTCGGGTCACTGCGTTGTATTCTTGGACAAGACACTCTCACAGTGCCTATTTCCACCCAGGTGTATCAATGGGTACCAGTGAATTGTCGGGGAATCCTGACAGAATGCTGGGGAGTAACCTGAAATGGACTAGCATCCCACCCAGGGGGAGTAGAAATACTCCTAGCCGTGTCATGGTGCAGAAACTAGGGACTTTACGAAACCACGACGGCAACGCCAACGAAAACGTCCACAAATAAATGCATTTAAATTTTGCGTAAGAATCTCACAACTATCAGAATTTGTTTAGTGTGATTAGCAGTATCAGCGCTAATTTCTACTTGGATTTTTCAGCGCTTATTTAATTTAAACGAGAAACATGAAAAAACTCGCCGTTGCGGTTCACGTTCTCAACACAACTTAGAATTTAGTCTTTTCACGTCGTTGTTTTGCAGAGGACGACTAAGAAAAAAACAAAGATGGATAACGCACGTGCAGGACTATTGTTCTGCTCATTAAATCTTTTGTTTGGCGACGTCCTCGTTGACGTCGCCGTCCCTACTGGAGTTAAGCGTCGGCAGCTATGAACCAGTTGCACGTAAAAGGCTTTACCTTTTTATGGGTGATCCTCTTTTGAAAACGCTGTCAAAAGTGGAGTGAAAAAACGATACGGTTTTTGTCGTGAAAACGGCTGAAATGGCAAAACCCTGCAAAACTTTGAAACCATTGAAAATGATTGCGTATTTTGGCGTGAAATTGGCTGGATCATGATGAACTTCGCAGCGGCTGCTTATACAAAACACTTGCGAAAACACTTGGAAAACGGTTAGACAGGTTCTGTGTTAACACTTCGAAACCGTGTCGTTTTCGAAGTGGTTCCGATGTCGTGAAACCGTGTAGACTGGAAACCGCGCTCGTGTAAACATAGCCTTAATCAATGTGTTAGTTATTGCTTGCAGGCCAATTCATCTTCCGTTACGTGTTCTTGTCACCATGGAAACGTTCAGCGTGTCGAGTAACATTACGATTGAGTCCAATGTCTCTTTGTTAAGGTATGTTCAAGAATCGATGTCGGTGTCTACCGTTTTTAGCGCAAAAAATGTAGTAAATTGGTTTGAACTTGTGGAACATTATTCGACAAATGGCTAACGAGGATGACTAAAGACGGCGAGGATGGAGATCACTGATGGAGATAGCTTATCTTATGGATTTATTACTAGTGCGAGTTTCAATTGAGTGTCATAAAACCAAAAAGTAATTTCTTTGGCCAATGACAAAGGAAGGACACAATCCAGTCAACCAATCAAAACTCGAAGTAATTTCACAAAGCCGACAGAAAGCGCGGGAAAACGTGCACGCGCGAGTAACAATTGGTTTTGGATTTACTTCTGATTGGTTGAAAAAGTGGCGCGAGATTTTTAAACCAATCACTGAACGTAGCAATTCAAAACCAATGCAAACGCGAATGACTGACACTCAAGTGAAAACCGTTCTACGATATGAACAAACATTTGGAGACAATTATTGTCTGGAGTGTCTCGGACTCCTTGAAAAGTTTGGTTCAAAAATGTCAAATTAAACCCCCTTCATGGCGCTACTGGCTAAACTGCAATCATTTTAATCGGGGCTCGTTCAAGCGGGAGCATTCTGTCCAACCTAGTAAGCCTAGCTCACTAGGAGTTCTTCGTACCTCAGTTGGTTACAGCGCCCAACCAATGTCTGGGAGGTAATGGGCTCGAATCCTGTCAGCGACTCAGATTGTTTTTCATTGTCCCGCGCCCTAAACAGATAAACAATTGATCTTTATCAAGTTTTGTCTTGTTGTTTTACCAAACGCAAAGCAAATTTTTCAGTCATTGGCAAACCGATGTATGTTTCAAATTTAAATCCGTTTACGTTATCTTTTTTTGTAAAAAATACATTTCAGTGAGAAAGCGTGTTCTAGACTGTTGTTTGTTTGTCTGTTTTTCTTTTGCACAGATTTATTATCGATGATGCAGCGTTGTATCTCTCCGACAAGTGCAGTGGTTCAGCAAATATCAGAAGTAAGTTCTATCGGTATTTGATGCGGCTGTATTATTGCTCCGGTTTCTGATTTCACGATAATAATTCGGGTTTTGTGGTTTTTTTTTCCAGATTATGTGTGTGTTTTAGATCTTGGTATGTTCGAGCTATCTCTTTTCACGTGTGTCGGCAGTGAACAGGTAGGAACAACAAATAGAAATTTGTCAATTTTGTCCCGACATAACTCAGTCAGTAGAGACCTTTGGATCGGAGTAAGACTGAATGTAAGTGCGATTTTCCAAACCAAGTAACTGGTACGTAACAAGGAGGGGAAACGGTCATAATCGCCTGGTACTTCACTCGAGCTTCTAGGTCCCTAATACATATTTTATCATGACGCCCTTAGTCTGTTGAGTCGTCTGTTGTTACTTCTGAAATGATAATCCGACGGGCTACGGGGAAAAACGAGGAGAAAATGGACGCGACGCTTCTCGCAGCTCGTAGCTTCAACGATCGCTGCTCAGTCCTGTCCCAATTCGCATAATTCGCATTCGCGTTTTCGCGTGCACGCTAGGAAAGTAAAGGAACTAGTCTTATCCGTCGTTTCTATGTGTTCTCTGTTCAGGGTCATCCCCAACTTGAGCTGCGCATGTCAAACAACACAGTGCATGTGAGGACGTGCTCGGACTCGTGCTCCGCTCTGCTTCAGTTGATTCAGTACATTGCGGCAGATGGAGACCTGGTGCCTAGCTATGAACCGGAAGTACCAGATGCCACGAAAACACCCTCGGTGAGTGGAGTTACCGTGGTAATTTATCTTTTGTCCGGCGTGGCCAGCCGAGGACCTAGAAACAGAACAAGGTTGTTTTAAGGCTGAAAGAATATTATCTTTCTGTAGCAAAATGGAAACATTTATTTCTGGAGGATCCTGGTTTTACGTATTCGCTTGGACTATAAAGGAATTTTTTAATACCCTGCTTCCCTGCGCTAAAGCTTCCCTCCCCCCTCCCCTGCCCCTTGATAGAAATGGTAACCAACGTGTCAAACACTACACATTGGGCACAAGTACTTTTATTTTACACTCACAAGTTTGAAGTGAGTTTTTCATCGTCGGTGCTATTTTTGTTATACATATATCAAAGCCTTCTCCATATTGTCTCGTTTTTAAATGAAGTTATGCACGTTTTAGACTCCAAGCCGCTGCCCAGCTGATCCGCCTGTCAAGCAGGGGTCCGTGGATGAGGGTGAGCTAAGCAGCATCATGACAGAGGCCATGGTAGATACGCACTCTGTAGAAGGGCCCTGTCACGATAAGGTACCTACGACATAACGAACATAATAAAATAAACAAATAAATTTATGAGTGTAAAAAGAATGCAGTGACGCTCTTCTGAAAACGCGACCGATTCCATTGTTAAATGGTAGTTTTAGGTGTTTCTTCGAAAAACTTTGCGAGATAAAGCACAACATTCCCTCATTCGCTA
This sequence comes from Blastomussa wellsi, assembly GCA_947652115.1. Taxonomy (NCBI): domain Eukaryota; kingdom Metazoa; phylum Cnidaria; class Anthozoa; order Scleractinia; family Plerogyridae; genus Blastomussa; species Blastomussa wellsi. The sequence continues at coordinate 5,144,214 of OX393565.1, read as the reverse complement.
TAGTGATTGGGTAGTCAAGGTTGGGGTGTACAAAAGTACAGGAAGTATGAATTGTTTCAAGTCTGGACTTGAAACCATTGTTTGCGGGCATCTAGGAGTAATCAGAGAAACGCCTGTTTTTCTGCTCTAGAAACCCCCGGGGGTGCTCCCTTATATGGGCTATACGGGGACGTGCCGCTGGATAGGGTATAGTTTTTGACCCCCCAGTCCTGAACAGGTTATATAATTCAAGCGAGGCTGTCCTAAACAGGGTATGAATATTAAGGAGTCGTCCTGTACAGGGTATGATTTCAAGACTTTCGTCGAGTTTTAAGCATATCCGAAATCAGAAACGATCATCAGTGATGTTTGTAATGTTAATTGGGCAAAGCTAATAAATTAAATTAAATTAAATTATTTATTTAGCCGGTCATCAGTCAACATTTAATCATTTTCAGGACTAGATGTTAGCGCTACAGTATAAAAAACCGTTTTCCTTCGTCCTAAACAGGGTATATGTTTGAGGTTATTTTTGTCCTAGACATGGTCAGGCTTTCGTACCTACAGCGGCACCCCTATACCCAAACATGGGTCAAGTACCCCCCCCCCCCCCCGGTTTAGGAAATAGTAGTCGGCTCCACGAAGGCTAATTCTAGGCAGATAGCACGCGGTAGAACGGATCATCTATTTATACCAAGAATAGGGTAGACTGTGTTCCTTTAATTTTTTGTTTACCACGTTCTGCGTTTCCCAAATCACAGGACTCCAAAGGAGATTTGAATCATCAGCTTTCCAGATCACCTAGGCGAGACCTGTTCCTATTTCCTGATGATGAGTTGGGCAACCCAGTAGAGGAGCATTTCTCCCCGGAGGATACTACCGTAGAGGCAGCAAATCCGGGGGAGTTGGACGAGGAGGAGGAGGATAGTGATGACGATTTCTGCATTCTGGAGCACCCCGATAAAGAACCCGAGGGCTTGAGCCACGAAGTGATCATCAAATGCCTCACAGATGAACAAGTCAACATTGTAGAGAATCATTTTACTGTTCCAGTAAGTTGTTACAATAATCGCGAACTGCTAACCCGCTGCCCCTCCCTCCGTTTCGCTGCCCTCAGCTCCATAAAACGGTAATCCTCTCTCCTTTTTGGAAAGACAAGACAACAGTAACCCAGGAAAATTATTTTGAAGATTCTTTCTGAAGCCCACTAACTTTACCTTTTATTGGTGCCTTTTATGGCAGATCATCACATTCTTAACCATTGTATTTTTTACATTTGAGATGTGTGAGTTCGTTAAATAATCGCCTGCATTATAAAAGTCGGAACTGCAGCCATTTATGAACTCATTCTCAGTGGACTGTTGTATTTCTTTTCTTTGTAGATGGGTCCAAGTGATCAACTTTGCGCTCCCAGTCATTTCCCGTCAGCGGTTCTCTGCTACACGTTAAAGGAGATGTCTGTGGTGTGGCATTTGTTTGGTGGACGGGACTTCGGAGGCTCATCGTCACGTGACAAGAAGAAAAGGTGCGTTTAGGCCTTTGTCACCATGAATGGAGTCATCTTTGGTCAACCTCATTCCCAGGCTCTCTCATCTTCTCGCCCTCTCCTCTCTCGCTCCGGGAGGGCGGGAAGATGAGAGATCCTGGGAACGAGATTGATCTTTGGTAATGCATGAAATTGCCTTCACAAAGGAAACCTTAGAAGAATAGTGCACAAGGAAGGAAAATACCAAAGAGATAACAATATACTGAGAAGAAACAAAAATGGCTTGGAATGAGGAAGATTTAGATGGATTGTAATTGACAAATTTGAGAAATTTAGGCTAAACTCTTCAAAATGTGTAACCCGTTACAGAATTCCTGTAAGAAATAGGAAGCTAGGTAGAGATGGGGTTTTTAAGTATTTTCTCGCGTAGGACGGTTTGTTTGTACACGCTTTGAAGACATACAATTACGAAGTTTCCTTTAACGGAAAATAATGAACACTTATCTTTTGTTTTGCAGGATAAGTTTTGCATTGGATGAGAAAGGCAATCCCATTGACAGTTCCTCCGTGAGTAGACCCACTGTGTTACTCAGTAAAAACAAAGCAACAGCAGCTAACAGCGTCAAGAAACGAAGCGGAGGACCTGACAGAAATGACAATGTACTGATGGAGTTTCACTTAAACAAGGTACGCAGAAGTAGCTTACTCCGCCATTGTTTGTCACGCTGTTCACCGGCTAATAGCCGTCAATGTAAAGAGACATTGCGTGACGTGCCGGGTAGAGGCTGGTACCAGGTGGGTAGGTTCTTTCTTACAAAGTGGGGTTGAACGTTTTGAGAAAAGCGTTTCTATTATGCGAAGTTTAGTAGATGATTGCTATGGTAGGCGCGATGGTTAGCACGCCGCACTCTGGATCAAGCGATTGGATAGTGAACAAGTCCTATTATAATGCTCATACAGAACCTATTTTTAAGAAGCTTAACTTGCTTAAATTTCAAGATATTCTTTTAATGCATCTAGGTCAGTTTATGTTTTCGTTTAAGAAGGCTATTCTCCCTCGAAAATTCGAGAACATATTCGCAATCAACAACCAAATCCATTGCTACAATACATGGCATGCAAATTCCTTTCGTCTTCCGTTATGTAGAACAAAGATCCGGCAATTCTCCGTATTCTTTCAAGGTCCCAAATTCTTCAATTCTCTTTCACCTGAAATTTCGGGCTCTTCATCACTGACATCTTTCAAAAAAAAAAACTTAAAGCATATATTATTGATAAATATTGACTCTGTTTTCAAATAAGGCTTGTCATAAATTATCTAATATCAGTCATCTCGTGTTTATTGTGAAGGAACTTAAGCTTACAAGCCCCGTGGGTTTTTATTAGGTTCCCTCGCCATTTTGCTTTTCACCTTAACGTATTATACTGTAGTTTTACATTTTCATCGTTATCTGTATATTGAGTTGTTTTTATTTATTAATCATTGTATTATAATTCGATTTTTGGCAAATCAAAATAAATAAATTGGGGTTGAAGCCCTGCCCAGGGCTGTCCTGTTGTGTCCTCAGGAAAGACTCTTTACCCTCGTGTTGCCTCTCTCCACCCAGGCTCCAGTTGTCGACAGGGTGGATAACGCCGAGGGGGTGGGACGGGGCGTGGGGGGGGGAGGGGTTGTGGGATAGTAATAGTGTTAGCTATCCGACATCACTATCCAGGGGATAAATGTTGGATTAGCACCCTATCATGGGAGTCTGGAGGGGTGGGAGATAGCAATAGTGTTGGCGGCTTCATGTTGCATGGTGAAACCCGAGCAAAGCTTCACAGCAGTCAAACACAAAAATCCAATCCCACTCCCGGTTTCCGCCGTGTCAACTCAAACTTTCTGGGAATTTGAGGCGAAAACGTTATCAGCAACCTCGTTCCCAGGGTCTGTCATCTTCTCGCCCTCGATGAGAGACACTGGGAACGAGGTTGCGTTTGTATGAGGCAGTTTTGGCGGGAACTGCGCACGCGCGCCATGTGTGACCGCTGTGAAAAGTAAAGTAAATTTTTTAAGACACTGCACTGGAAAGTGCGGTCCTTCGACAAACGTTTGATTTTGCTTGAAAGCAATGTTGTCATTGTTTTCTTTGTTTAGATTCGCCTACAGTACGAGCAGTACCCAGAAGACACAGAGCAGGCCTCGCGACTGGTGGTGCTCGTACAGGACGTAGAAATAAGGGACCGCTTGGCACATTCACAGATAAACAAGTTTTTGTACCAGTACACGTCTGAAGCCTGTCCTAAACAGTCCCATGCCAACATGGTAAGGGACCTGGCTAGAGATGTGTCAGTTTAAGGCGGGGGGGGGGGGGAGGTAGTGGGGGTGGGTGGGGGAAACAACATAACATCCGGATCAACCTTTTTGTCTTCAATGAAGCGTGTTGGTCCAAAATTGTGTCTTGAAGAAAGGTTCGTCTTTCTCTTGCACCAACTTTTATACAAAGGAAAAGTTCGAACAGAGCTATTTATAAGTACGAAGGTATGCGATAAATAAATCGATGCAGATTCCAGAATTATTTGCATGGCTCAGTGCAGTCGCTAAGTTGCTGGTGAACCGTCACTGCCGGGAAAAGGGATCATTCAAGTCCGTGTTGGATGTTTGGTTAACAAATAAGATTGGAGTCTCTTTCCTGTCAGCAAAGTTTAGATTTCTATACATATTTTCAGCGAATAGTCCGTCCAAATCGTAACTAGAAAGTTAAACAGAATTATTTTTCAGAGTGATTTCTTGCACGCCGTGTAGTCTTTCCGTTGCGAGTTTGATTGTGTGGCAAACATAAAGGATGCTCGCAGAGGCCAGTGAATTTTAATCTTTTGTAATTTGTCTTTGGTAGATCCTGCTCAAGATGCTGTACATTCGTCCTGATCCAGGTCTCAAAGCGCAAGAGTGTAATCTAAGAGTGTCTATTCAGCCACTGAGGCTCAATGTAGACCAGGTAAATTCCATTCTGATTTTTTCTCCACACATTCTTTATTTCATAATACAAATATCGTTTAAAAGAAAACTAAAATAATTATTAAGTCACTGATATAAATCGCTGCTTCTAAACTCCATGTAGATCGCAGATTACAACATAACTCCCGAAAACGTGTAGCGTGTCTGTTGTTGTGAGATTTTGCGCGCAATTACATGAATCAAATTTAAAGCTCAGCTTACTCAACTCAACTTTATTTAAATAATTTTGGAAAATTATATTTCAAGCATTGCTTACCCCCGCAAATAGTTACAAAGCTAATCGAGTTAGCTTGATTATTTGTTTTGTTTATCTTTAGGATGCCTTGTTTTTCTTGAGAAATTTCTTCTCGGAGATCATGGGCGAGGCTGCAAAAAACCCTAAAGGTACTTTTGCCCAAACTTATTGTATTTAAATTTTCCTGCAGATCAAGTTAAATTCCGCGGGTAAATTCGCGGACGAAAGGATGGTGAACTGAAACGCGACTGTCCACTTTCAGCTATTCCATATCAATATTACCTTCCGTCAGATCTCTTTAGCCAAGTTTGAATATATCGGAACTCTAACGTAACTGATTGTATATTGGATTGTTATACGGATACTGTATTTCACGTTTTTTTACGGATTGAAATTTACGAATGAAACATCTTGCCCGGAGAAGTTTAGGCAGCGATTTTCAAGTTTGTCGATTACAATTCTTCTCAACCTTCGTTCTTCGAAGCCATCCTTGTTTCTCTCCAGGTTATTGTTACATCTTTGGTGCTTTTCTTCCTCAGTAAACTATTATTTCAAGGTTTGCTTTGATTTGAAGGCAATTTTATACATTCTGTAACCTACCCCCTGAAATTTAGTGTTGTAATACCCACATCGGTAAATAAAGTGATCCATTTCATTTATTTATATTTATTTGCCATTATTTTGTGTCTTGTAGGTTCCAGTGCAGTTGATTCCAGTCCTGTAAAGCCACCCCCAGCTTCTGATTGGTTAACAGAAATCTCTGACGGAGAAGAGACCCTGGTGAACTCCGCCAGTGAGTCCGAGCCAGACACCCCTCAACCAGCCCCCACGTTTTTTAGGTCCTTTATATTCTCTCCAGAGGTGCCCATAAGGTTGGACTATCAAGGCAAGAGAGTCGATATGGAACAGGTACTATACGGTGATCTCTGTGAGCAAAGAGATTGAAAAGACAATGGCGACTTTTTCTGTCTGCCAGATGTCTGAAAATTAGACTCGCAAGGCCATTCGAACAGGGAAACTGGGAGATCAAACATAACTCCAGTTTCCGTAGCTTAAAGCAGCTTTGTGTATTGTTCTTCCCCTGAATGGGTTGCTAGCAGATTATTCCCTCCAGAACGTTTTTGTGAAGCTGCAGAAGCAGTTTGCTGGTACCCTTTTATACTCCTGGATGCAGAGAGGTATTGTGACAGTTGAGAATCTTGGGCAAGAACACAAGAAAGTAACCCCTGCCAGTGCTCTCGTGAGCACCTCGCCGCAACGCGCAGCTCAATTAAGAAATATCTGTGTAGCACCAGTACTCACGCACGCTGTTGGTGCTTTACAAGAAGGTAATTTAGAACTGTCGCCTCCTCCAAAGTAAGATTTTAGTTTAGAAACATGCAACTTAGACTGGGGATTGAGACTGAAGCACTTTTAAATCATCAATTTTTATCCTTTCTTCAGAGCGCTTTGTCTAACATGACCAGAGTAAAAAAAAGAAACTGCTCTGTCGCTACTCTTTCTCACGCAAAATCTTTTTGTTCCAGGGTACCCTAGCCGGTCTATTGATCGGTCTTGCCCAGCTCAACTGTTCTGAGCTTCGCCTAAAGCGGCTGTGCTGTCGTAGCGGATTGCTTGGAATAGACAGAGTGATGAACTATGCTCTATCCGAGTGGCTGGCGGACATCAGAGGCACCCAGCTGCCCGGGATACTCGGTGGAGTAGGACCCGTGCACTCATTCCTGCAGCTGTTCCAGGGCCTTGTGGACCTGGTATGGCTGCCTATAGACCAGTATCGGCGGGATGGGCGTGTCATGAGGGGGCTGCAGAGGGGGGCCAACTCGTTCACCACTTCATCAGCCATGGCTTTACTTGAACTCACCAACAGAGCTGTACAGTTAATACAGGTAAGTATGAGACGGAGAAATCTTTGTAATCGCCCGACCACACGCATCCTCGGAGACCCATGGGCAGTTAGTCGGGGCGAAACGAATTAAAGCGGCAAAACTCGGAGAAACGAAAGTTTTTAGTAGTTGCTGAACGAGCATTAATTGCTGAAAACTTCGTAGCTCTGTGTTGTACCCCGTTTACTTCGTTTCGCCCCGATTATAATTGACCCCGGGTAACCGAGGGTGGACCATAAATGGAATTATCACCATGTTCTGGAGTGTTTGCTTAAGTATTAATTCAAAATGTAAGTAAAAGTAAATCCAACTGGTTCATAGCTCCCGTCGCTTAAGTCCGGTTCGGTTTCTGTAGAATGAAGCAGCGAGGAGTATAGCTTCCCACCCCCCGCCCCCCCGCCCTGAATGGGGGTGGGGGGTTCACTCCCGGCCGCAGAATTCTGTAAGGTTACCTCAGCAAGTCGCCAGTACCTATTTATACCCCTAGGTGGAGAGAGGCACTATGGGAGAAAAGTGTATTGTCCAAGAACAGTACTCAATAAACCCGATCGGGGGTCGAACCCGGAGCGTTCGATTCGGAGTCCAGCGCATTTATTTACCATTAGGTCACCGTGCCTCTCCATTTTACTTTAAATGATACCGTAAAGAATTAACAATTATCAAATCGCGCGGAATGTCGCCTGATACTTAGCCGATTAGGCCGTAGGCCGAGTTGGCTAAAATCAGGCGATATTCCCCAAGATTGAGCAGGATAATTGTTTTATTATTCAACAAATTGCCAACGAGGTTGAAACAAGTGGCGGTGTTATCTGTTTATCCGGTTTACTGAGTAGCTGTGTGACTTGACTGTCTTGTTTTTATTGCAGGCAGCGGCCGAGACAGCGTATGATGTAGTTAGCCCAGACTCCTCAATGAAACGCGGCCAGAATCGCCTAGCTCAACAGCCATTTGACTTGCGGGAAGGCGTTAGCAATGCGTATCAAGTGTTCAGAGAGGTCAGACAAACTTGCTGTGTTTTCTTTGGTTCATACTTTTCTGGTTAAACATCCAAAGCGTTCTTTCTAGATTTTGAGAGAAAACAAAGTCAAAACGTTGAATTGGAGAATGGAAATGACCTTTGGCAAAGCCAGTTTGAGAAGTCTAAAATCCCGCCTCTTGGTTTCTGAAGAAAATTCTAAACTAACTACTATATAACAAATTACTTTTGTTGAACTTTCAGCTGTATCTTTCCCTTTCTTCCCCTTTTGCTGAAGTAAGGACTGAAAACTTTGTCCAGTTGATAAATCTCTAAAATACATCAAAAGTACAACTGATAAATTTAATCAGGTGTCTTTTTTTCGACAACTATTACATGGGCTTCAAATTACCAACTTTCCATCCATTTTCAGGGATTGGGTCAAACAGCCACAAACATTGTTCAAGTCGCCAAAGAGGAGCACGAACAGAAAGGTGTTACAGGGGCTGTGGGCGGTGTTCTACGCCAGGTCCCAGCCACCGTGGTCCAGCCCCTTATCCTGGCTACTGAGGCGACTTCAAATGTCCTGGGAGGTGTCCGTAATCAAATCTTGCCTGATGCACGACGCGAGGCCGCGGAAAAGTGGCGATCTAGTCCTTGATGAGACCAGAAGGTCAACAGACATCGTCTCTGTCAGATGTCCGTGAATTAACGAACGAATCCCCAACACGTTTTAATGTGCTAAAATTTAACACGTGTACTACGAAAAGAGGCATGTCAGCTTGCCGCATTGAGATACGTTGTGTTGCTTAGCAACGCCTTGGGAAGTTAGAGAGAAATATTATCGACAACGGCTGACAGTTACCACTTGGAGACGTGAATTAGAAGCGTTTCTTAATATTGGGAAACATGTATTTAAGATATTAGTCTTTTTTAGATATTTAGTATTTCAGATTGGAGTGAATTTAGAGAAAAAGGGTTTTAAAATTGAAATCGTTTCTAACTCTATCATTGTCTTGGCAAATCGAGATTGTCTGAAAATGTTATTTCCCAAGCGGGGTGTTTCGTAAAAGCACTGAAAAAATTTCCAGGTCACAAAAAAGACAAAATGCGCGGAAATTTGGTAGAAGTCAGAAGGATGCCCCAGAACTCTGGAAGAAAGAGAGTTGTGACCTTAATTTGACGTCATCATGTTACGTTTTGCTGCTTAACAATCGTGTGCTGTGTTTATTAAGGTATAAACAGTTTGAATCTTGTCAATACTCCATTTTACAGTTCTGTGAAATGTAACCAGGCCTCTGTATGAAAGCGAGGCTCAGGGTGAAGGCCAGAAACTATTTAGCATAACAACAAAACGGAGCCCCTCCCAGGGGGGGGTGCATGTTCCCAAGATCCCTTAACCTTTTTGGATTTTATCCCTTGTTCCCCATTACTAAAACCCCTTGTTCCCAAAAATGATCCCAACAATCTAGTCAAGAGTTCCCCTGTTCCCTGAAAATAATTTGAAAATATCCCCTGTTCCCTGAAAATAAATACTACAGTTCCCGTGTTCCCTAAAACCCCTGGGAGGGGCTCAAAACGGTTTACATATCAATAGCAAGAGGGTTTGTATCTAAGCAAGGTCACCTGGTCACAGCCTCAATTCCACTCAAAGGCTTGGTAACTCAGCACAACTGTAAAATGACCTATTGCTATATAGAAGCTCTAGCGAGTTATTTATTTCTCTTTATCGCGCTTAAAATTAGGTCAAGATGTAATTTCCTCTAAGCGAGGGTTAAAAAACAATATAAAAGCTTTTCTATCAGGCTGGAGCCTCCGTGAAAAGAAATTGTACAGGTTTTTTTAATTGAGAATATTTTACATATGTACATTAAAACGACTGTACATAAAGGGAACGAGAGAGAGAATGTTTCATTCTCTGTAGTCGAGGTGTAAGTGTGAGAAAATGTTTGACCCAGTGGTAATTCCTTCAGAAAAATGAAAACGTGATCAATCAGAATTTAATAAAGTATTCAGTTTCCAGCTTGTGTGCCTATAGCATCTTTGTTGTATATCAGCAGCTTGCTTCTCCGTTACGCTTCGCGAGGAACCCACTGGTAGCAAAGTATTTTGAGAGGGATGCTAGTTCTTACATAAATATGAACGTGAATTAAACCTGCTATCTCAGGATGAGAACCTTTTTTAGAAGAAGAAAGTAATCAAATCAGGTGTTATCGTTTGTCTCACGATGTAGTCACTAAATTCACTTCAGTTTTTGTAGAATTTTGCTTTCAACTTCAAGAAAAAAAATTGATAATAGTAGAATTATGAAAAAAAAAGAAAAAATTATACCCAAAGATCCGGTTGCTGAAATGAATCAAAATTTGAAATAAATTACATTGAGACATTTTGTATTCAGTTGCTCTCCACAGCAAGACCAATAACACTGGAATACATCCTTGATCGCATTAATGTTTGCGATGTCTTTATTTGAGAAATTCAAACAATTAGCCATGTTGAAAAACTGTTATAAGCTGAGTTTAATCTTCACGAAAATTAACGGTAAATTCTGGTTATTCTTTTTACCTAATTTTACCTTTTCTGGTACGCTTCAGCGGCATAGCATGTAGGCGTTTCAAGGTGGATCCATTTTAGCGAGTTGCGGTTGAGCTATACTCATGATAAGACCAGGCGAGCGCCGAAGCCGAGTGAAGCGTGCCAAAGAGGTATGATAAGATATCTACCGAACCCAAGTTCGGCTAAATCCGGAGATATATATGCATTTTACAGGGTAGGCCTTCAAATACCTCAAAGCACAATTTTGTTCCTCAGAACACTCGTACGCTGTAACGAGTTCTACACGAGGGGGTCGGTAAGGAGGATCACGAAAGGTCACGCGCGTAATCTCACGCGCGTGAATACGCGTGTGATAGACCATGAGTGTCGCACTTGCGTAAACATGCACTTGATCAAGGAGAGAAAGAAAATAAATCGCTCTTTGCTGAGAGAAGATCAGAAACTTATTTTTCCCTTTCAAAAACTTCCGTTGTAGAGATCGCGGCTGTAAATTAATAAGAGATCTGGGAACTTCCTCTCCAGGTCTCCATTGGTCACCTCAATCGACGAGTGGCCTGAGACGAACCGAATCCCCCCCGAAAATATGGCGGCCTTACCGGGCTATTTGCACTTTTATACATCAAAGGATTATTTCACCATTAGTTTAGTACAGATCTTGGCAGCTTGGACGTCTGTCGCTATTTCAAACTATGCTTCACCAGCAACGTCATTAATGACAAGCACAGCTAGCTCGTTGAGGCTGTTTTGTTCCGTTTTTTCGGTGTTGTGTTTCACACTGATACGGATAAAATCCAGGATAAAATTGACGGTGAGTTACGCTTTCGTGTTTACGTTTTTTTTACTGAACGGACTTTTTACAAACAAAGTGGGTCATCAGGCATAGTTGGGTGATTTTACAGCAATTATCTGCCTGTAGTGGGGACTTTAAGTTGTTTTTTGGACTTTCTATTTGAACAGGACATCTTAGCTAATGCCATTCTCGTCCCCATAGCCCTTTTCGTTTCTCTTAGTCGGCAGGGCCCTGGCACGAAAAACGAAGGGCTCTGGGGACATACGATTTTCAAAAAAATTCGAATTTTCTTTATTGGCTGTTGAGAACAAAGAAATCTTAAACGGAAGTGAAAATGTTCGACGCCGCCTTATTACAACATACAACATGTAGAACCATCAATGCTATATACATGAAGTCCGGAAGTCCTAGAATCTCGGACTTGAAATCGTATGTCTCCAGAGCCCTTCGTTTTTCGTGCCAAGGCCCTGCCGGCTAAGAGAAATGAAAAGGGCTATGGGGACGAGAATGAGCTAATGCACCTATCAATGTTAAGCCCGAGGGAGGGGGGTCAGGCATGGGGTGGGGATTTTGACATTTTCTGAAAAGATAAGTCAAATTCCCCACCCCTGGGACAACATAATTGGTCAAAGTCTTCCACTTCTCCACTATTAAAAATGGCGGCCATGTCAAAATTTCCAATCAAAATCCCCACTCTGGGGACAAACCTCACAGTCAAAGTCCCGTGAGCAGCCCGACCCCCCTCCCCCTCCCTCGGGCTTAACATTGATAGGTGCATAAGTTTAAATGCCCTGCCCCAACAACCCCCAGATTTAATAAACATGCCTATGCTTGAAATTATCCTCTTTCTGGTGGCAGGCTTAATTAGTTAGATGGAGATTTTAACATGCATCCTTTTTATAGGCATTGCAAGTTGTCAAACTTATCATTCTGGTATTTGGATCAGCTGCAGTTTTCCACATTATTGCTGTCTTGTTTGGAGCTTCAGTCTTGGAGTATGTCTCTAAAATAGTGTTTTGAATATCAAGCATCAAGGGTTTCATTATGGTCTGGTTACCAGGCGAATAACTATCTAGCCCTCTCGCCTATCATTTTGGGTGCATATCGACGTATTGCCGATACTGTTTCAATAGGTTGTGAGACCCAGGCAACATATAAGGTAAAGGTAAGGTAAGTCTGCTGTCGGGCCTAGTGGCCCATCAGGCCGGAGCTTATCCCCGGTTTCCGAAGCATGAAGCGACAGAGAGTATTTCTACTCCCCCCTGGATGGGGTGCTAGTCCATCGCAGGGTACCCCCCAGCAGTAAATTCGCCGGTACCCATTTGTACACCTGGGTGAAGAGGGGCACTGTGAGAGTAAAGTGTCTTGCCCAAGAACACAACGCAGTGCCCCGGCCAGGACTCGAACCCGGACCGTCCGATCCAGAGTCCAGCGCACTAACCATTAGGCCACGGCGCCTCCCACCAAACAACAGGCAACATATGCACAAGATCATTTGCACAGACCATTTATCTATATCTTAATTTAAGATGACACTCAAGACATGCCCGGCTCTCTTCTGTCCATTTTTCAGCAAATTTAGACACAGGAGTACAGGCAATGGGGGGGAGGGGGGCCCCCCAAAAAAATTGGGGCAAATTAGATTTTTTTTGGGCAGCAAGAGAAAATTTGGGCAAGGCTACTTGGGAGAATTTTTTAGGCAAATGGTCCCCCACCCCCTGAATTGAATTTAGAAGCACTGTGTGATACATGTCACTGCCCCTTACTGATGTATGAAACCTTGAAAGTTAATGACTGATTTGTTTTGGCAGATGCAGTGAAGAGACGTTTTGCTGGGCATTGCTGATGTCTCATTTGGTTGTACTTCCAGCTTGTAGTCTGCTTGGAGCACAGTTGGACCTCTTACCAAGAATATTTTTTAGTACCTGGCAAGTATACTAATCTGATATGTATACTCATCTGACACCATAATTTCCTTTATTTTGCAAGGTTTTTAACACACAAAAGTCAAGCTTTATCACCAATCAGATGTTTAGCCAGATGGGCATCTAGGAGCCCTGTGGATGCCCATTTTTCACGAAAATTAATATGAAGTGCTTTAAATATTTATATTTATTTTTTTAGCAGAGCTAGAATCTTAAAATAAATTTGCAATCGAAACTGCCAAAATGCACCTTGTATGTCCCCAGGCCCTTGTAGAAGAGTTTAATCTTAGGCCTAGACATTATTTTATATTATTTTGGATGCCCACTTTTGAAATCTTGAGTAAAAATTTGTTGCACTTGTGTAGGAAGAAGAAATGAAATGTGTGCAATACATGCAAACTGGTATTTAAGTCAGACAGGGTAACACTTGCTGACAAGCCTAGTGGCGCATCAGGCCATGAAGTGACTAGGAATACTTCTACTGCCCCTGTTGTGATGTTAGTCCATTGTAGTGATACCCCCAGCATTTAATTTGCTGCAATCCAGGCTCTCGGCAAATAATTTTGGGCAACAAAGGAAGTGGGTGAACAAGGAAAAAACAAGGGAAGCCTTAACTCCCCTCGATCACCCACTTTCTTCGTTCGTCCTCGACTATTCGAGAGCCTGGAACAGGCTATCCATTTATACAGGTTAGTTAAAATTCAAAAAGTTCCAATGAACCAAGACAGACTGAACGCAGTGTAGTAAAACTGTACATTTCTTCTTTGCAGGTCAGATGCTACCCCTGAAGCCTACTTCCAATGCTCAATCATATTTACAATGATAGGAGCATGGCTTGGTGCTTTTCCAATTCCTTTGGACTGGGACAGACCCTGGCAGGTGAGGCAGGGAGGGGACTGGATTCATTGTGGATGTGGACAGGGGTGCATAAGCACAAGAAAAATGGACAGTGTCCATTCTTATGTCGTTATGCTTATGCGCTAGTGTAAACCAGCCTTTACGTAGACCAGTTAATTTTATAATTTTTTTATTATTTTTTTTATTAATTTTATTAGAAGGACCCTCCTGTAAAACAATTTTTAGTGAAGTTGGTATCCTCAATAAAGATTAGTTATTATTATTATTATTATTATCAGTTATAATACAACTTTAATCAGTTGCATTTTCCTCCATCATCAGCAAATATTATTGATGTCATTGATAGAATACTGCTGCCAAAACACAATTATATTTGCTCGATAAAAACTTCTGTTTGTTTTGCTTTTTAAAGATTTGGCCCATTCCTTGTGTGATTGGAGCTCTTGTGGGCTACATTGTTGGTCTGGTGATTTCAACAGTGACACATGCTTTAAATGAAGGAAGATTCCAGCCACGGTAAACCAACATCAAGAGCTTATCTGCAGTCCGAGAGTGCTCCTGCTACAAGATAAGATCAGAGAAATTGAGGGTAGGAGAAATTAGCAGAAAAATCAAGAGACTGAGCTCAAGTGGCTTGCTTAGCAGTGACTTTGGTCTTCCAGTTCTAAGCAAGAAGAAGAGAAAGTGGACTTTCGGTTGTGTGCCAAAAATGAACATAACGGCATAAAATCTACACAATTTTTAGTTGTGTAACAGCTCTTGTAAGCTTGTAATTCTACTGGTAGCAGTTGCTATTGTTTTAGGGGCTAGGGGCATTGTTCCTGTTGTTTGTTTTATTGTTTTCATTCAGGGTATCGAGCCATTCATGTGAGACCACACGAGGACTTCTGAATCGACTTTTTTTTAACCAAAAATACTGCAAGTTTTTGAACTGCCATTTTCTCAGCCCTAAAGGATAAAGATGCAGTCTGTGTTTGAGCCTTGTGGCTCATTAGGCCGGAGCTTCGACTAATGAACACCAGCCATAACTATTTTAAAGGTTTCTAGGTTATGCCAGTTGAACGCAGAAAGCATGTGAGTACGACTCAAAAGACAGAGGCGTGAATTGTAATAGAAGTGTCCGGTAACAAGTGCTGAAAAGGAAGAAGGTGACCATTGTGTACGAACATGGTAACGGATTTTTTTAAATTTTCTTTTCCAATTAAAATAACCATGTTTGCATATTTGAGTGCTCCGCTTTGTTTGTGGTAACTTGTTTAATGCTGCAATTTTACTTTAGCCATTGACTTATCCCTCTCCAGAAAGTTTGTTTATTTTATAATCATGATATATTAGGTTACTATTTAAAAAGATAATAGTTTCGAAAAAACTGTCGAACGCAAGATAAAACGACGTTGACGTTTTTAGTTTGTGTGCGGGGATCGGTTTACAATCTGCCGCAATAAAAAGGGAAAATGCCGATCAGTAAAAATTTCCAGATGCTGCGATTAAAGTATGATTTCTACCTGAAAAAGAATTACGCTTTATGTAGATTAGCGGTGTCAAAATTTGAAATTTAACACAATAACATGACCGTAAAGTTTCCGTATGAAATGTACTCGATGTCAGTTTCACACGTTCTCGCTTTTAGAAGGACATCAGCTTCGGTTGAAATTATTTTTATATTTAAATGACAGTTGGTGGTTTATTTGTTTACAAATATTATGACTGAATAGTGCTTCTTTTGTGTTCGGCTTATTGTCGTAATTTTTAATGTACTCATTTAAAGCAAAGAATTAGAATATCAATTATGAAACCAGTCAAAACGTAACTTAGATGTATATCACTTTGTGGAATGCTTTTCAAAGGCGTTTGTCGCCACGAAAATGTCATACAACGTTCATGGTCAAAAATACCCAACAAGGCCTGAATTCAATTCACTTTCTCACTGAAGTTCTTGTCAAGCAATTGAATCTAGGAACTGTTTTAAGTTTTTGCGAGTAGAAAGTTGTCGACTAATACAAAAGAAGATCAAATTGTGAAAGATTCTTGCTGTTAATGTACTTCCAGCCATAGAAACCGGTTATTTTCTTGTAAATTTTAACACGTCTCGTAGACTCGAGGGGAAAATAGAACTGATGACATCTTCCAAGTTACAAAAAGGCTGTTTAACATCGAACTGTTTGTTTTAAAGTAACTTTAAAAGTTAGAATGAAAGAAGCTTTTTGTGTTCCGAGGATTGTTTAAAAAAGAAAAACAAATAGGCTCCATGCGAGCACTATTATAAAATTTATGAGCCTTCACTGCCTTGCGATTTTTCTAAAATTATCTTGTCTTTTCTTGGTAAGAAATAAGTTTCTAAGTTGTTATCAGAAGAGTTAAATCCAAATATGTAAAAGAGAGACTTTCTTTTAAAATGACTTTAATGTTTTAACAAACCATGCAAGAATAACAATGACTGAAAATTAATTGAAATCAAGCCAAATTCATCCTTAAGTAATAATTATTTTAAGCTGGATGAAGGACGCAGGTATTAGACGTGTTTAACTAATTCAAATAAATGACATTTTCTTTCTGTGGTAAACTCCGATCTTACATTGAAATACTTGTTTTTCGTTAGCAACGTCATTTCGTTATCTCTTGTCTCTTTCGCACCAGAAAAGGAAAAGTGCCAATTTCTTGTAGATTAATGCAATGTCTGGATGAAATACTTGGCTTGTATGATTTACTTAACGTGTACATTATTATATCACACGGGAATAATTAGGTAGCACTACGACTGTAAAGAACTACTTCTAGTCAACTATAAAGGTTGTATTTGTTCTACTGACTCCCCACCCTTCAAAGACTTATCAGCCGTAAATGTTAGTGTGACGAGCAGCGAAATTGTCGTTAAAATACTGAATGAGCATCTAAACACCCCTCTGTAACAGACCCCGTGGAATCTTTGTCGTCGCTGGGGTTTCGGGAAAAAAGTCACCGGGTTGGCTAATTTCCGACTGGGTCCGCTCGTTTTCTGTTTTATTTTGCAAACAAACTACGTTGGGTCACACCGCAGAGTCACTGGGTACTGGGAAGACTAAATTTCCTCTGGGTAGAGGAAAATAATCCACTGGGTAGGGTTTCAGTGGGTCTGTTACAGAGGGGTGTATCTAATGATATATACGTCCAGGCGACGAGGGGAATTTTTACAGAGTAGCTGGATAAGTGGAGTTTTATTTTCTCAATTTTTGAATCGTCAGGGTAGCTTTTTAAAAAAATGGCTAAATATGTTTTTTATACAGATCTGGTGTCCTTGAACGTTAATGTAATGGTATATTGACATTTTGTTTTAAACTCCGTCTTTCAAGCACTGTTTTTCGTATATCTGTGAAAGGCGACTGAAAGCTAACTAACATGCGCAAATCGTGGCCCGGAAACACAACAATATAATTTGAATGGCAATGTGTAACTAATGACTGACAGAATGTCACACGAATTAGCTGGACGGGATAATAAACATGAACGAAGGTGAGGATGGAAGTTAATTCCAAAATAAACAAACTTTAACTAGTAAGCCTTGAGTCACCCGTATGATGTCAAATTTCCTAAGAATTTTGAAAATTTTTTCAGCTTGAAATTTATTTCAAGCATTGAATATTCTTCTTGAAATCATTTCATTAATATGCTTCTAGTATCCAATAAATCGAGGGGAATTTTTCTGTAATTTATTATTAATTTATTACATTTTGAAAAAAAATGCGCACAAGCATCTTGTTAGCTCGCCACCCATAAATTCGACAGTCTTCACATTTACCATTTACAGTTTCTAAAAGAAAATTCTTAGGAAGGGCGCAGTATAGGAAGGTGAATATTTTAACTTCGACCTGCAACTTCTTGAGTGTTTTTCTCATAAGAACAGGTACTACAGCCGGCCATTGTTTGTAACATATTGCTATTAGGTTTGAAGTGAAACCAGTGAGCTAGGTCTTGCAAGAAAAGCTTAAATGGTGTGCGTAGACTACGGAATTTCAAAACAATATTGTGCGTTAATTCGGTAAAGTTAATTCGACATTATAAGTGAAGTCTTCAGTCCTCTTAAAAATATAAAAATTCTGTAAACGTAGTGGAAAAGACGTCATTTGTGTGAAATTTGCTTCTGCCATGCATGTGACATAATTGTTCTTCGCGTTTGGCATTGAAAAAACTTCTACTATTTTCTTGCCACAGAACCTAACAGGTTTTTTTGCAATTAATAGGCATAGCCCTGTGTTACAGTCTTGTGAACGCAAAGAAATATATGTTTTGCTCCAATTAGGTTTCTTTAGGGCTAAATTACTTTTAAATTTGCTGCAATTTATCACGCATTTCAGAACTATCGGTTTTCAGTTCCAAAAGGGTGAAAATGCAATTTCTTTTTCTCTATAAGATCGCCGGTTTCAGCAAAAATAATGCTATATGCCTACACGCAGTTGGAACCATTTAGCAATTCACACAAAAAACTAATGAACGATGCAAGCTTTTAATGAGCAATTTCATTGCATAAGTCAATATTTTCTCGTGCTGTAGATAAATAAATCGCTCGAGAAAGCCTTTTATAGGAATAAAAATTAATTAAGTTTATTTGCGAATTTTGCAGAGATAAACTAAATTTCTTTGCTATTTGCAGTTTCTTGTTTAGTTTATTCAGAGTTTAAAGGGATTTAGAATTCTTCTAGTAACAGTGACAGTTAATTGTGTTTCAATGCCTCGAAACTAATATAAATTCCGGCGTTTATTTTTTCCCATACTGGGAGACTTATTTAGAGGTTGCAAGTCAAAATACATGGTGTAAGTTAAAAGGAGCTTGATGTTACTTAAATGAAATTAAATTTAATATCGATTTAGCTAGCTCGTTGCCCATTTCGAAAATCATTATTACAAGAATTAATAAATTTCTCGTGGGCAATTTGCCGAACCCTTTTCAAGTGATATTGCATAGCCTGCGAACAGGTTCTCCAGAAGGGAAAATGTGGAGCATGAGTATTAAAAGTGGTTAAAAAAAATATACGGGGTTAATTTTCAAAGTGTCCTACCAATTTTCTCTTTTTTATTTATATTTTTGCATGCCGTTAAGCTTTTTTAAATAGTCTGTTTAGCGGATAAATTGTTTTCATTTTACTATCACTTCAATTTGGCAGGCCGCACTCAAATTAATTTGTTCTTAATCATTAAACATTAAGAACCGTAAATAGTAATTATGCCAAGAGCAAGCTTGTATCCCCTGACTGATTATTTAAAGGCAATTAAGTCCGTTTTTCTCTTTTAGAGTCCATTGAAGCTCAATGTTAAGTGCTTATAAAAAGGGAAAACCATCGAGGTGCTTTAAAGACAGAAATGAGAAATTTTTTCTTCATTCAATGATTATTTCAATAGCTATTCTTTTATTCTTGGCATATTTTCTTGGCCTGTGTCATTTGCCCGGGTTACGAATGACAAAGATACATAACGTGTCCCGCTCGAAAGAAGCGCGCGAAACACAAATAAAATTTCTTCTGAGTCACTTATCCTGCTTTGGCGCGGGGAATATCTTGGTTGTTAAAATTGTTTCTTTTACTGTAATTACCGTAAAGGTTTTTTAACAATTGACAATATTAAATAAAGGCAAATAAGTACGAAGTCGGCGGTGTGTTTCAATCATTAACCACGTACTTTGCATTCTATACACGCACTCTGTTCGGTCTATACTCTTGGCGTATTGAGAAAAGGATTTTATGAAAAACGCCGCTATTTTTCTCAAGTGCGTGTTGACAAAAGCACTTGACTTTATTCTGCCAAGTAAATAGTACGTGAACGGGTGGGTGAATTTTAATTAATATTTAAAAGTGGTTTTTCTTGTGTGAATTTCATTTACAAAGTGAATAATGTCTGCCTTTGTTTCTTGTTTGATATCCCTCGGTTCTCGGTCTCTGGATGAGCGCTTTTTATAAGATTTTATAAGATAGATGACAGAACCATTTCGCTCTCTTTTAAGTTAGTTTTTTGGCTTGGAAGAATCGAGCGGCGTTTCTGAACAGCCAAGAAAAAAGAGGAAATATTAATTGAATTTTTAGGAAAGATAATTACATGCAAATTGTCAATTTTGTTCAATGAAATGGTCTTTCTTAACCCTCAGATAATTTGCGAGCTTATCTGGTAGATTAAATTATAAAACTCTGCTAACGTATCTACATCACAAGAAAACACTGGATGGTGTAAACTTGAGCAAATGGCAATTTGCTTTGCTCAAATCGCATTCACTCATTAATCGTATCGGAACAAACATCGACTGTTATTTATTTGAATTTTTTCGCTGCTCTGTCGCTCAGGGCAGAAACAAACACGAGTGCTTGTAAAAACATTCGCGTACCCGTGATACGAGCTTTTCTTTGTTTCGGGGTAATTTGATTAGTGGAATTGAGGGCCGCGGTGAATCACCCATGGTGAGAGTTTGGTGTTATTTCATTCAGACGGCAGCAGCTTAATAGCTTTTGTCAAAACGTTATTCAAACAAAGCAGCGGGACCTCAGGGCAAAATGGGCCCGTAATTATCAATTGAATCTAATTAAATTACAACCATGATGTTGGCTCTCGACCAATCACGAGCTTGTAGAGACAAGCTAGAAAACGACACAATTAAAAACTGCTCGCTGATTGGCGGAGAAACTCATCGCAATGCAAATAGTTTTTACAAAGCAATTATTTTTCGACAGTTTCCTTTACACTTGCAACTAACATTGGTCTAGAAAGGTTTGTTGGACGCGGATGACTTAAACGTCATGTCAGGAAATTTCTCGCAATTCGATACTGCCGTGGAATTTCAACGGAAAAAAGCCGAGGACTTTAGCGATCACGCATCGAAATCGAGGAATTCCTCGCAGGGCATGGGTGAGGTAGATGTCAACGACCCCTTATTTAAAGGTAAGCCCCGTTATTCCGAACTTGCCAGCTCTGATTTTGAGTTTTAAAGTTTCAAGTAACACAGCCAGCGCTGCGCAAAGTAACAACTTGCTGCAAATTGATGATGAGAGAAATGCGATCTCTGTTCTTTGTACTTACTTACGTGTGGCGCAAAGCTAATTTCATTTTGTTTTGGAACAGGCCAGCGCTGCGGAGTACAAAAACTAATGCGCGCCTAAAAAGCTCTTTTAAAACAAATAAAACTCACATTTATTTAGAATATCAAACTGTTACCAGTCGCGCGTTTTCACTGTGGTGACTGCGCGCTCTGAATTACTTGGGATGACTTCATAAATTTAAGGAACGTTAAGGATTTTTTTCCAATCGCGTCCCCGCCGACTCATTGACTTCCTTTCTCTACAAAGGTTGCCCCGTTAAGAGAAAAAGGGAGGAAGAAACTGGAGCAGCGGCGGACGAATTGGCTATTAGCAAGAGGAGACATAGGACAACGTTTACACAAGTCCAACTTGACGCCTTAGAAGAGGCATTCAGTCGGTCACAGTACCCTGATGTCTTCACCAGGGAACAGCTAGCGAAGGGAATCAATTTGAACGAAGCTCGCGTCCAGGTATGACACTCAACTGAAGCGCACGCTCCCTGCATCCAGTCGCTTGCTCGCGGCTTGAGCTAATAGAATCAATGGCAATCTTTGTTTTTGTTATTAGTTTCAATTAAAAGGACACAAGACATCTTGGGTTGTGCGCTGAAAGACCAGCAGTCGACACAGTGCTGTTTGAAAACCGTATACGATGCAGTTCACGATCCGGCGGATGCTTTCCGCTTATCAGAGAAATTCTATTATGAAAAATGTAAAAGAGTTAATCTGGTAACTCGAAATAGCTTCTGACTCGGCCAAGTCCCACGCATGCGTAATAGTTCTTCCACCTGCTCCGATCGCACGTGTGTTGTGAGTGTGAACAGAGAGTTTAATTAGCAGCTGTTGAAGCTTATTACCAAAAGTAAACTTCCCACATGTATCTTAAATGTTTTAAGCAACCATTCAACTCCCAAGAGATTACGAATCGGGTGAAAAATCGCCGACTTTTTTCGACGAAAATCTTCGCCGCTCCCTTGAATACAAGATAATTTTCGAATCTATCTCGAGTGCATTGTTGTTATATCTTAACAGAACAGGGCAAATTGTCAAGGATTTTGTTTACTCGAGTTGAAGAATTTCGCACATTTATTATTCAAGAAGTTCCTTTTGTATCAACATGAATATGGGCAGCATTTGTTTTGTGGAAGCGCATTTGGACGCAAATGACACTTACAATTTCTCAAGTTTGCCATTAACAAATTAAGACAAAAGTGATCCTAGCAAAATGTGGAAATCAAATTAGCGCGCAGAACAGCCTTAAACCTGCGTTTTTTATCTTACAGAATATTTCTATCTTGCTGAATCTATGTCGGAAGCAACACTGCTATATAGTTATTTTGAGGTTAGTTTTGAGGTCGAAATGTTTGAGTGCTTTCAGTAAACAGCATTAAAAAAGACAAGAGCCTCTTATACGCGGAAACTTTGGTTGTCATTAATAAACAGTAGGGACTTGAAAGACGTGTCTGGTTCTGTAGGGGTGAAGAGCTTGACAAAACTAAACCTGCTAGGCGATTTAAATAAACATTAAAAAGTTGGCAGCAATATATGCACTCCCATCGGAAAAAATAACTGAATTATCTCAGTCCTATCTTTTTGGTAACGCTAATTTAGGTTAAGCAATTACACAAATTGTTATGAAGCGGAGATTGCACTAGATCAGCTTTCAAGTTTTCAGTTTCTCCGGCAGACTTGACTAAAACCATTCTTTTGTTCATTTCCCCACGGGAACCCGTATTTCGAATACTTTTAAGTGAAACAAGTCTTGTGCAAATCAACACTAGGTAACAAAATTAACTCCCGATAAAGTTAACCGCGTCAGGCAGTTATTTGAAAAAGCTAAATTGGAGAGAATTGATTTTATTCCAAATGTAGCGTGGAGAAGAGGACACCTTAATTCTTAATTTAAGCGAAGGACATCTTTTTTATTTTCCCCAAAATTGTGTGTTGTTATATTTGGCTTTAGTTTATAAAAAACAAGATTTTTTGCTACTGTAGAAAACGGTGTGTGTTAGGTATTGAAATGTTTTTTCCAGAAGCAAGCATATGGTTTCTGATACAGCGTTTGGGGTTTTGCAATAAATTTGCCAAATTTCCGACGCCTCAATTTCAATCGAAGCTACCATAAACCTGCCACCATCATTAAAAGAAACTTAACCATTGATGACTCATAGATTTGGTTATTTAGTGTTTATCTTTGAAATTGAAATAATATGAACCGTTATATAAACGAGGCTAAATATTCCTGCGACAGCTTGAAATTTTAGAATTAGCTGTAATTAATCTTTTTCTGTCACGTTGCCTGTTGAATTGCATTCGCTTTCATTGTAAATAATTTGAAACTCGGCTGCCGTATGTTTCGTCCTTTTTAGAATTTCTTCATAAGTACGACTTCGTAGCTTTTTACTTTTGTAGGCTTTTGCCTACGATCTTGACTGCTTTATTGCAGCAATCAATGTTAGTAAAACATTTTACCTGAAGCTAACGTTGAGCAAATACGTTATTAGCTGTTTCGATATCATTTTCTGTGCGGCACGTGTTATTAATATTTCAGGTAAATAAGCCACTTATTCCTTGTTGAATAACCGATCGGCAGGAGAATGAATTTGTTTCATTAGTCAAGTGGGCGGCTAATAAGCTGGGTTTAGTTTTCAAAGGTTGCATTATTTAAGCGAGGATCACGTTGTCTTGTTTTGACAAACAATTTACGGCTTGGTACAAAAGATAAAATAATGGAGGGGTTGTTCCAAAACGATATAGCTGCACGCGGTGAATAAAAGATATAATACGTCGTTTATTGACACGGGAAAATACTCGCCCCGCAACTAAAGCTGAACAAGATAGCACTGGGCATTGTTTTGTTTTCAAATGGTGTTTTGCGCGTGGATGTGCAACGAAGATGTGGTTAAGTTAAACCGATTATCTATACATCTTTTTCTTTAATTTTGGACTGCTTTTCTTTCAGCGCTGTGTTTAGCATTCTTCGGCAAACGTAGTAAAATTTATTTCAAATAGACCTTGTGCGCCCTGATTAACAAAGGCCAAAGTAGATCGCTTAAAATTACAAGGAATTATAAATTGTACGTTTATGAATCGTTGAGGACCAGCAAAAGTCCTTGGAAACGAGAATCAAACTTCGTTGGCTGCCGTAATTTTCGTGTTCCCCTAATCTCTGGTTTCACTGTTTTAAGTTTGCAAACAGAATTAATCTGGAATAAACTTCTTTTCATTTTACCGCTTTATGATTCAATCGTCCCTCGCTCGTTCAGTTTTCATTTTCATTCTTTAAATCTATGCTTAATGCACCTAATCTTGCCAGCATATCTTTTACGAGTAAAATTTAATTCCAGTTCTTCAGTTTAAATCTGACTAAAGCATTTGCATCTTTTATATTCTTATTTTACAACCATCTTTTGATCTTCCACATTGAGTTTTTTATTGAATGCCATTGTGACTGCACGTGTTACGTTAGTTATTCGTTATTTCCTTTGTGGTCTATGGATCTTGGCTATTTTTTACTTTATTTATAATGCTGCCCACTTGTTTCATTTTTACGCCCGGCTTTTCAACCGATCCTTTTGAATTCTTTAGAATTCCGCTTATTTCTACGGCCTCTTTCCTTGTGAAAGCCATCTGTATTGTAGTGTTAATTGAACAGTTATTAGCAATAAATGTTCAAGTTACTAGTTAGAGAAATTAAAAGACTTTGGTCTCGTTTCGTTATCAAACAAATTTTATGAATTTGAATTTCTTTTTAACTTCTATTCTGTTTATCGGTTGGTATGCTATTGAGGTCGAGAAAGGGTGCTTTCTAGCGACTGATATCTCGCGCGTGATTTCGCGTCTTGCGTGCTGCTAAGCGAGTGGTCACGTGCACAGAGTTTCCGTTTGTCTGGGAGCTTTCGAATGTTAGTGACACCAGTCTTAAGCCGGCATTATTACTTTCCTTTTCTTTCAAGGCAACTAAAAAATTGATTTACTTTAAATGCTTCGTAGGTCTGGTTTCAAAATCGACGAGCAAAGCACCGGAAACAAGAACGCCAACACCCGCGGTCATCGTTCCCATATCACCATACGGGCATTTACTATCCACACGAAGTTTACTCCCCTGCAACTCATGTCTACTTCCCAGTACCTCCCATAGCCTGCCCGGTCAACTCTTTACCAGGCTCCTCCAAAACTGTCCTAGAAAGTCATAACTCTCCTGCATCGCTTCCAGTCCACTCGACCTGCCGGTCGTGCCCGCCTGGGAGTTTATGCTGTGGTGTTGGACCTGCGCCTACTCCTCCATGGAGCCCAGCCTTCACTCGGTCACTTTCGCCGTCAAAGAGCCCATTATACGAGAAAGAAGCGCCGCCAACACTTGGTTTGGTTCGACATGATTGGTCGTCGAAAAGCTTGGCCCTGTTGAGAATGCGGGCGCAGAGTTACAGTCACGTGTTTGGTCCATCGTGTTTCTCTTAACCTGTTTACGAGGCCTTCCTAAGGGGATGGAGGAAAGGTGGAGAAGAGTTAAGAGCTTCCCATATACACTCGGGTGAATAACAGGCTTGTTGAGCCGTGGATTCCGCAGCTACCTTGGGGCAAAATATGACAGCGTAACCCCCCAAAGAACCGATGGGCGAGTAGCAAACGCTGGGAATTTCGGTTCCACTCAGTTTGATGATAAAACTCCAACTAGCAAGTTGTGTTACAGCGTTTGCTTTATTCGAGTTTTTGTAGGTTGTTTTCTAGTATTATTTTGTTGTTGAATCTTTGATGGAACGGAAATATTTTTACGGCGTTTTGCACAACACAAATTTGCTGGCAAAATTGAATTTGCCTTTTTATTTATTGAATTTTTTTCTGATGGCATATATTTACCTTACAGAAAAATTGAAATTGAAAGTAATTTGCCTCTCAGCGTATTCTGGTGTTAAGAAATATGATTTCAGTAAAAGAGTTTATTAGTGGCATTTCGCTAACAGCAAATGTTTTTGAGAAAAAAATTAATAAAATTTCGAAAGTGCGTAAAGTGCAAAATTAAATTTAAAAATACCAAGCTTTCTCGGACTGGCATAATCTTAGAAATTTTGTAAAATATACTATTATGTACTTTAAATGCGGTCTTAATAAAGTGGGTTCACAAAAGCGTAGTCTGTTTTTTTTTTCGGTGAGGTTATAAATGTCGTTGATTGACACAAACTCTTTTTACTGGCCTCCAAACATTTGTCACAGCTCTCTTTGGGGCGTACCTAGTTACATATCGAAAACAGCATTTCCACACCAGATTTAATTTTGATCATTCTTGAACGAAGGGAGTATTGGAATGTGTTATATAACAGAGTTACTTCTTGCCGCTTATGAAAAGAAACAAAAGGCCCCAAAAAAGTTGCAGAGTCGAATGACAGCGGGCAACAACGAGTTCGCCTCTTTCAGTCAATTCAGAAACAAGACCAGATACAATGTAAAACGTTTGATAGTAACATTTACTGTGTTTGCAAACTGTTCTATAGTCGAAAATATAGTATTTTGATTGGTTTAGCGAGCGTCCTTAACTTGGCAATAGTGACTGTACAGTATGTTGCCCTATTTCCGGACACTTTTTGCATAAACCGTAATATCTTACCTCAAAACAATGCAAACAAGCTGAAATTCAGCCACAAGTTAGCTTCCACGTCTAGTAAGTACGTAGGTGATAAAGTTTCATCGCCTGAAACTCTTTGGATCCTTCGTAATATTGGAAAGGGTTGGTCGAATTGGATGCCCTATTTCCGGACGATCGTTACGAGTTAAATACTCCGCTTTTCTTGGGAACATTCTTCTCCCTTGTGGCAAAATATATCTTATAAAAGTTGAATAAAGAAAGATTACTTTTTGTCCGAAATTGAAAGGTTTTTCTTTCGATTATTTAGCGAAGAAGTCATCAATGTTTTGAAACCGGCCAACAAGCCGACATATTTGATTTGTATCACGGTAAGACGAGGAAGACTGGCGACTGATTTATTAGATACTGGACTGGACTTGGAAAACAACACTCAAGTATTTTTTTTCCAAATAATTATTCCAGGTGAGTTGAAATTATGAAAGGGAGTTATAAAAACGCTTGTCTTTCAACAACACTTCGATAAGATTGCATTTAAAACAGAAGCTAGTTTGCTATCGTTAGGTGTCCGGAAATAGGAACACCTCACCAAAAATGCAAATAAACTCTTTTGTGGTCAAGTTCGAAGATACCAAACTGAAAATAAACCTAGTCCTTTAAGCTTTACTTATGTCCAAAGAAAGTTTAATCTGTATCGTAGTTTGCGAGAACAGACCGCTTAACTGTAAATAGGTAATTCGACGCGCGCTAAAAATCGCATTTAAGAAAAACCAAAATTTACCTTCCTCGACTGAAACGCCAAAACGTAGCGTGGCTTGGCCACGAAGGTATCAAACGAAAACTGACTAGCCGATAAGTCTTTGGAACATATCGATCGGATTTGTTTTATTGTTTCAATGAAATACGGAATCGTTAATCCGGAAATAGGGGTGTCCGGGAAATAGGGCAACATACTGTACTTGATCTGGAGTCTTCTGGACTACTTACAAATCGCTTTCGCTTTTGTTTATTTTTACAAACCTTTGTCACTTCTCCGCGCGATTGCATCGGGAGACTGGCTCCAGCGTTAATATAACTTCAGTGTTTCCAGTCAAAGGAAAGGAGAGCGGAGGACTAGAAACGACTCAGTTGAAGATAAACTTGAGGGCATCGAGTTGACATATAATCGCGTTACATGCAGTCCGAATCGTACGACACTGGAATCGTCTAACAGGTTCTGTTGTTTAGGCTGGGTGCTTGAGTCGTTTTAAGAGTGCGCTGAAACGCTTTCTAAATATCGTTTAACTGTTGTCTTACTTATCTCATTGTTCTTATTGATCATCAGTTATCTAATTTTCCTTCTTGTAAATAGTTCTTAATGGATCTCTGTTGTATATAGTTTATATCTGTTTTTATCTTTTTATCTCGGGAAACATCATAGGGTCAACCTCCAGTTTTCCTTTTCAAGATGTTTTGTAATTTTTAGTTCCTTCATCTTGAATAAACACGTCATATTATGTTAAATGAAAAAGGAAGGACTAGTAATTTACGATAACAAAAAAACCAATAAATGGATGTATTCAAACTAAATTACATCAGATAAAAGATAAAAACGGCTATGAAAGAAAAACAAACTTTAAAATTTTCCCTATAGCTGCGTTGTTGCCCTGCCATCTTTGACAAGTTTGCCCGACATGCTTAACAAAAGAAATGACTTACAGTTCTACATATGCATCAAAGAAAAATCAACTATTTACGTAAAATCGCCTAAATATCTTTCGGAAATTCTCAAAACAATGTCTAAATATCCCAAAAGTTTTTCTAAATATGTCGACAAATCCTCTCAATATTTCGAAATATCTCGTATTTTTGTTTCAAAAATAAGCCAATTTTGAATCCCTTAGGCCAAAATTTTCCCCAGCGGGAGCTGAAAAGTTTGTCAGAGATTGTCTATACTAGTAGTATGGAAATAAAGCAACTTTCAAAACAACATGGATGCAAAGTTTAAAGTTTATGGCTGCTAGTGATATGAAACACATTATTCAAGTGGGAAACCGCGGAACGGGATTAAGAAAATAATGGGAAAGGAAAAGCTGGAAAACAGCCAAAAAAGCTATAATTTTTTCCAAATATCCCAAAATTTTCTAAATATCCTCAAATTTTCTAAAATTTTCTAAATATCTCGGAAACTTCTAAATATCTCAAAAAATATCCGGATATTTGTGTCAAGGCCTATAAACAAGTCTTCTTGCTCCATTATTTTACTGATTTTATTTTTTTGGTAAAAATTTAATTATATGCCAAAACTCGTATTTTAATTTTAACAAATAAACACTTAAGCAAATTGTAATGTAATTGTCTTAATAGAAGAAATTAGTTTTCTTAGCAAAATTACTTTTGACAATAAAAATAAACGGGAAAAAACGGCGTTTCGACCGTACTTAGGTCATTGGTTGAATTGTACGAATAAAAGAATCTATGCCCATCAATATATATGTGTGCATGAAAGAAGGATAAAAATTTGTAGGTGAATAAAACGAACAATAAAAACATACAAAAATTAAAATTACTTTAATAAACCAAAAACCTTTTAACATCGGGTTTTAGTAAATTTCTTCTTATTACATCGCTAATCAAAAACTTGGGTGAAGACAAAAACGCTTTTTTCATTGAACAAGTTTAAATCTTTTATCAGAAAAGTTTAATTAGTGGAATGCATGCTTTTAGTTGAGTCAACAACATGTTACGAAATAAATGGCTCACACGACTTTGGTCGAATATAAAAAAAAATATGACAGTTGCTTCGATTTTTTGCTTGTACAGTTGAAGAGGCATGCACGTCTGACGCACCCAACACAAAAAATCTGCATAATTAAGAAAAGTTACAGAATTTGAGCGAAGGCAATGTCGATTATTCGTCGAAAACGATGATTTTTCGAATTCACGCCGTCTGTGACAAACCGTTTCCTCGTATACCGAGTACTTATTTTTTTGATTGAATAAAAACAGCATGAAGTTTGATTATTAAAGAACAGATTAAACTTAAATAATCCTTTCATCTCTGACCTCATTGTACTCAAAATGTGATTTCTCGAAAAGAGAGTTGCCGTACGTTTCTTCGGCAAAGCTGGTCAAAGCTATTCGAAGCGTGAGCTTCCAGCAACGCGTGCCAGTAAATGTAAATAAACAGTCTTTAAAATGGCGTAGATTCAGTTAAGCGTTTCTTCTCTGGTGGTCGTAATGAATCACGATGAATCACCTCATTAGTTGTCTATTTCTGGCATTCTATGACATTCAAGCTTGCTTTGAGTATTCGACGAGTATTTTAATCCCCGCTCGCACATCACACGCCAGAAGTCCACTTAATATTTGGTTCATTTTTGTCCTTTGTGTTCGAGACCAGCCAAGGCGTCGAATGGACTCCTACTTCATCCAACACTGGAGGTGTGAACATTGTTAAATCCCTCACTCGTCGATGCCTTCGGTAAGCGCAGCACAAAATGAAGAAAAATACCAAAATAACCGCAACACAAAACACAACGGAGACCGCGGCCCAAACTTCTTGTCCTACAGCAGGCGAGATTTTAGCGTCCGACATTTAAAATTCAGAGTTAAAGCCACGAAGATTGTTTTTTTAATAAAATATCCAAACATCCAACTTCCTCTTGCGAACGTTTAAATTTCATGTAAACTGTAAAACTGAATGATGGATCTAAGTCCTTTTGCTGGCAAACTTCAGTTAGGAAGCAAACAGCCTTGAAGTGCAGTTATTCTCCACAAAAATTGTACAGTAAAATATATTGTTGTTCTTTCTGCGGCTGGAATAAATCGCATGCAAAAAGACCAGCGTTTGCTGCCTTAATCCTTTTTGTTTTGGCGTTCTCCCTCCAATAGAAGCAAGGATTCTCCTTCAATCGTAATCACTTTCGGCTCCCCATTCATTTTTCCTCAAACACAAAGATGCTTTGAGAAAAATAGCTAATTGAATTTTAAATAACTATTTGATTTAATAGTTGACGCGCATACGAAAAGTGGCATCTGGCCTCGAAAGTGTTTTCAAATTATTTCAAATTATAAAAAAACTGATTTTGTATATTCATTCATAATCGTCCAGCTACACCAATTATTCGCGAAATGGCACAGAGACAAGACGCTTTTAACTCCAAACTGCGTTGTCATTTTTTATCATTTCAACTTTCCAGTTGGTTGAAAAAATATAAGTTTAAAATTAGAGCTAAAGCAAACAAAAGTGACAATCTTTTTCGATCGCTTTTACGCCGGCTTCAATCTATTTAATATAATCAACTGCTTTGTCTCTCTTATTTTGTTTAACTCTGCGAGATATTCCTTTTCATCTTTTTCTAATAAGAAATCTTCAGGAACACAAAGGAAATCCCTTGCTTTTTCCTAAAGTCAAGTTATTCTCAGAAATTAGAAACCAGTTGCCACCGTGTTTTTGAAACGTTTCATTTGAATTGCACGCTTTTAGCAACCAATGGAAAGAAAAACATTTCTGAAGAAAACGTGCCTGTTTGCATTCGCTAATGCTTCCATAGTCAGCTAAAAAGTAATTTGACTGACGTTTCTTCGATCACTTTAGCATAAATCCAAAGTTTCTTCGTCTTCTGAGCCGTTTTATCACAACAGATTGTGGCACGATGGGCTAATATTCTTGTAACTGAGACAAAATCAACCATAGAATTAAATTCAAACCTGGCAGCGAAATGCTGTAATAATTACATCAAAGTGGGATTCGCACACTTCAAATCTTTTCCGGCCATCTTCATCTTGGTTAGAGCAAACGTAAACATCATGCTGACATGAAGCCTTCGTGACATGTGACATGTGCATGCTTTGCCATATTTGCGTCTATTTAGTTGTCCGAAACAGTACTGAAAACTTAAAAGAAGTAGAAGAGGAAATATTAAATAGCACTACTGGCCTTAAATTTGCTCAAGCTAAATTGTTCTACCATAATTGAAACGAAAACTAAAGACAGTTTTGAATAACTATATGCGTGCGTAGTTGTAAGCAGTTAACGTGCAGAATCAATCCCTGGCGCCCCTCTCCAAACCTTCAAGTTAAACAAGTCTCAATCCGCAGTCAAATGCACTGGGTTCGCGCAATATCTACCAAAACAACCTCGTTCCCAGGGCCTTTTCCAGGGAAAAAGCCTTGGGAACGAGGTTGCCACCAAAACTGACGATTTTAAACATCTAAAATGTTTGAAATCCTCCACTTTCAAACTAGAATTTAAATTAAGGCAGTTACTAAAAGTTAAGGTTTAAAGGTCGGGTATGCATAGATAAATTAACAATTGTTTATGATTTGATCGTGTGGTCTAATCTTCCGTGTAAAAAGAGTAGCCGTGAAAAAGCCTTAAAGGCCATTTACAGTCCGTCCGATCATATTACAAGGCTATGATGCAAGAACATTTGCGGAGTGTCGTAAATCTCATGGCCGAAAAAGTGATGTTTGCAAGTAAGTTGTAAGTAGTAACTTAGCGTGTTGTAAGTTGTTAGCAGTCATGTAATTTGTTGTACGTAATAGAACTGTAGTCTTTGTCAAAAAATCTTAATAAATAAAAAACAAGGGTTTACCTTTAAAAAAGATGGCCCACAAACTGAAGAGCTTCAAGTGTGAACAAAACAATTTGCAAACGTGTGAAGCGGGGCGGACGCGATTGCGTGGATGGTTTTGTTTCATTCTCGGAATGTTCAGATTCCGAGAATGAAACAAATTCGTCACTGCCTGACATTTCTCGAGACAACAAAACCCGAAGAAATATACAGCGAAATACCACTCTCCACTAAGGAATTACAGTGCGATCTCCATTAAGCGGCCACCCTGCATTAAACGCCCACTTTCTAAAGTCCCGAATTATTTGTCCAATTTATATTGTACCTCTGTTAAGCGGCCAACCTCTATTAAGCGGCCACTTTTCAAAGCCCCGAGGGTGGCCGCTTAATATAGGTCGCACTGTGCACTAAAGAGCTTCAAGTGTGAACAAAACAATTTGCAAACTACGTCATCAAGTCGCCCCAGTCTCCCCCCAAAAATAGGAACCACTTTGGAAGAGGAGTTGCTCATCTTTGAGTGGCGAAAAAACATCTCTTTGAGTCTCTTCACTAGGAATAACATATTTTTCGCTCTTTGGATATAAAAAACTGCAAAACACACGCAAAAAATTCATTTCATAGGTACTTTAATACATAGTCTTACAAATCGACAGTTTTTTTAATTCCTCGAGTGTTAAATCTAGTCAATTCAGTCAATGTTATAACCCCGATTCAAAAATATACACTTCATCATGGTAGCATTCGAATTTACATTAGCAAATCTGATCCCATCTTAGAATTCATTAGAAATAAAATGGTGTATAGGTTTACAGTTGCCTTGTAAGTTATTCCAAACACAATGTAATCAGCTCCAACTCAAAGATGCG
Organism: Blastomussa wellsi; assembly: GCA_947652115.1. Lineage (NCBI taxonomy): Eukaryota > Metazoa > Cnidaria > Anthozoa > Scleractinia > Plerogyridae > Blastomussa > Blastomussa wellsi. The sequence continues at coordinate 5,111,511 of OX393565.1, read as the reverse complement.
TATATTATTTTATTGAAAGATGGAGTGAGACATTCTCAATAAAAAATTTGTTCATACTGAGAAAAGTAAGAATTATACAAATGGTCCAGATCCTGTAATATATTTTTCAATTCGGAATTTAGTTAATATACAGATTCATGCAAATTAATTAACAGTCCATTAAAGCTGAAACACGCAGTTTTCTCCGATATCAAATTAATTATACAAATTAGGCCAATCAGTTCATACACATTCATACTCGCGAAATATTTCGTTTCGTGGTTCGATGCTCTGAGAATTGCTTAAGTTGCTTTAGTTTCGTTATTGAGGAGAAATTTCGCTTGAGAGAATTTCCTGACAATGTCCTTTTCATGGACACCTGCGGTTTAGACGAAGCAAGAAGCCCAAAGATTATTGGCCGTCGCAGAAGCATCGATAAAATATTATCAATAGTCTGTCTTTTCTTGCCGTGCCAGCTAAAAAATACACCAAAATAAATAACGTTAAAACTCAGTAAAGGTTTCATTTTTTTCAACATTTCGCGTTTCTAGAAACATGTTTTACACAAGTGTTTCTAAGAAGCTTGCTTTTCTTCTTCCTTTGCAATTAATGGTGGTTGAAGCGAGTCTTGGCCATCCCCTTTCTGGTCATTCGAAAGTGTTTTCGTTACATTGTCCGCAATGGTTATGTCGACGAGATATCCTTCACTGATTTTCGCCTTGCTTGTGTCGTGCTCATATTCTGAAGCACCAATTTCGGTAAAACTGGTAGCCGTTGACTTCGGTTCATTTTCCTCTTCGTCGTATTTTTTTGTGCATGTTAGAAGAATTCTGCAGCAGTAAATCAGGAATAAGAACACAATACCTCCATAAAAAGTAGCACACACGATCAAAATAACAAAGCCCTTCTGTTGCTCCATGTTGCTTTCGCTTCTGAACTTCAGTTTTACAAAATACGCGCCAGATCAATGCTTCCCAGTTCACGTTTGGTGAAATAACTACGATAGCCGCTAACGTTTAATTTCGTGTTTTCTTGACGTCTTCTGCTGAAATACTTCAAATGACGCACGGGTAAAAAGTAAAAGAACAAAGCTGTCTTTGGTTACATTGTTTCAAGGCTTCCGTGCGAGAGCAACAGAGCTGCAAAGGGCCGGAATTTAAGGCGCCGCTTATAGCCTTTGAAAATATTCGGCTTTCCAAAAGGTTTTCAAGAAGTTGTATGTAAAAAATAATGACATATTCGAGTAAACGGAGAAAATTTCCCTCATTTTATGTGCTCATGTTTTGCCAATATGCTAGTAAAATATAAACGGCAGCATACTACGAAAAGCTAACTGGATCTTTATTCTAAAAGATTCCTTTATTTTGTGCAAGTATAAGTCAGACAAGATAATCGGATTCGCTCCGACGAAGGGTTAACGCTCGAAACGCCAGCTTTCGAATCTCTTTACGGTGGCCAATTGACATTATCAACCCAGTTGATAAAACCAAATTATCTTGCAATACTTCCCACCGACGCAGCACCAGTTTCTTTAGAAACTTACCCCCTCTAAGTAAGACAAGCTTTGCGAAACTGTTTTATAACGTGAAAAAAACGGGACAACGAAAATCGGCATTTCATGCCATTTTGCGTTTTCTGGAGGATTAATTTCCCAGTGTTTTTCTTGAACAGGGACCAGAAAGCATGAAGGATAACTGAAGCGAGAAGTTGGGTATCACAATTAACTGAATTTTAAGGGTACATACGTTTGCAGGTTGCTCTATAATCAAGATTCTGATTCCTCAGTTTCCATAAAAAGCGGCTATTGGAAATCACCGCAAGCGAGTCTTAATAGATTTTCTAGTCTTTTGCGTATTTCTTCTTGTCTGAACCAATCAGCGTTTTGCAAGCTGTTCAGCTGTTTCACACCACGGCTTCAGTACGTAACAGATCTGAAGTGACCCGGTGCTAGTCATGTTTTAGTCCTGCTTTATTTGCCCCTGGGGCGCCCTCACCCCCGCCCCTTCCGCCCCCACTGACCCCCAAAACGTATAAAGATGTACAATTGTGTACGTTTTGTCAGTGTCCCGGCTACGGAAAATATATAATTATATATTGCTTCTTCGGTTAGTATGCCCCAAGTCGATGGGGAGGGTTATTTCGAGAGGGGCATTTTTGGAGAACTCTTTATCAATTCACGGTCCGTTTTGCTTGTCAAGAAATACTCGGGCTATTAAAATTTTTATTTGCCCTGGTGGGGTTAAAATCAAAACATCAAGGTTTCATAGCCTGAGTGTTGTGTAGCGGAGTTTCTTCGGTCAAGATGTCGGAATGACTTAATTTTGGACCGTAATTTTTTGGATTCACACTCGCTTGAAGGCGGGCCGGGTAAAGAACTATTCAAGGGACCTTACAATTTTCAATGTAATTAAAAAATATTTAGGAAGAATCGAACTTTTGTCTTTTGCATCACTGAATATAAGAAAGGAAATCTTTCCCGTTCGGGCCGAGCCAATCACATCGTAAAATTCAACTTGTTTCATCCGCCAAGCAGATGTAATGCTGACGGTGAATTTCGAATTTACATCTCATCAAAAGACAACCAACAAATTTCTAATTTCCTTTTGTATTTCTTCCCAGCTTACTCGTCTCAATTTCTTTTGGAAATTTTCTTCGGCGACAACTAATTCAAAATGACTAACATCGAGATGAACTCGAATCCGGCTCCGTCGTGTGGCAGTTTAAAATCGCCAAAATAACAAAAAACATCTCAAATACAAAATCAGCTTCAAATTTCGCACCATTATATATTTCTTGGAAGTGAAAACTTACTTAACCTGGCGACAAATGTGGTTTGAGGATGTAAAAATCGTGTATCCATGGAGCCATCGTAATTGACACGAGTGAGTTCCTTGTTATTTTGGCTGTAATAATAATATGCATGAAAAAATTACTCGATTCTAATTGGCTGAGAGCAGTGCAGTTCAAGTGTAATATCAGTGCAAATAGTGGAATAAAGTGACATCGAAATTCTGGATTATGATTGCAAATGTTTTAAACGAACCGCTTTCAGTTGGTAGCATTATTAGCTGATCTTCATCAGCCAAAACGTAAATAAAGTGTCGAATTCGCATCAAATGCTCGCTTCCTGTCTGCAACACTGTAAGATCTTCCGGTACTTCCTCCAGGCGATTTTTTTCATGTTTATATTATTAATAAGCGGCTCGTGCAATTTCAGCTTTTTGAAAAACTCACTCGTGCAAATTAATTCCAAATTGAACTCGAAACCGTATGATTACCGATACTAAAACATTCAATAGCTGATGCAAGCCTTTGGTATCTTTCAGTTGAAAGGGTCTCTATTCCTTTTACATCCTCAACGAGGATGTCGACATGACTCACAACCTTCGTTGATTTTCGCGTCGCTTGCATCGTTCCGAATTGAAATGCTAGTTTCGCTATCTTCAAAATAGGACAAGCGCTAGCATCACTGCAGCGATGCTGATGCCTGCAACCAAAATGAAAAGCTCTCCCTTTGAACGAAAGTAATATAGCCAAGCCTAAAAGTGGAGCTCCGTAGCTTTTGCTGATTCTTAACAATTTGAGAAAATGATCTAAATCAGTGAAAATTCTAGCGTACGCAACTCCTCAAGAAAGATTTCGTTACCGAAAAAAATCAGAATTGTCAACTCCAATCACATAAATTCCGCCGAGGATGGCCGTGAAAAATTACAAAATCAAGCACAAGCTTTCCCCCGACTTTGTCACAGTACGGTAAACTTGCTAAATTTGAAGGTATGGTTGCACACTTCCAAGCGCCTCCAGAACTTGCGTTACCGCTAAGTCTCTGCCAGGGTTTAATCTTTTGCATTAATGGATAGTTCACTGAAAAAGAAGAGTCAAAACATTGATGTTTCGATAAGACTTTTTTTCAAGGGATGTTACTAAAACGAGGAATGGGGAATAGTGAATGGGGAATGGGAAATTGAAATGGGAAAACTGAAAATGGGAAATTGAAAGTGATAAAGTAAAACACTGATTAACTGTAAATAAGACAGGAAAATCTTTATCTAATGTGTGATCATATTTGCATATATCTTTAAAGAACTTTGGATTAGAAATAATTTAAGATTTTTCTCCTGATCGTGTACGCGTTACCTGCGGATCGAAGAATAAAGAATTACTGAATTGTAGAATACGTAAAAGAATAGGCTTTGTCAATAACTTAACTATAAAACATTGCGATAGGACAAAAGTTAAAACCATCACGGTTAAAAACTGTTAAAAACTTAAAAAAAAACTTTAAAAAGCGACGACGTTTCGACGTTTACTCAACGTCATTTTCAAGTCAAAATGAATACGAAAAGGTTTTTTGAATATAAATGTACAAAACAAATCCTCAGAGAATAAAATAAAGCACTATTAAACGCGAGACATATTTGCACGCAGTGTCACGTAAACAATTTAGCACGAACGGAGTCCTTCTGGGCATTGAGCCCAGGTTTTAGCTCCTCAGCTTAAATATTAAGCAGTCAGACTTCGTTCTACATTTCCTCATAACAGAGAATTGTTTGTCCTTCAAATCGGACTTCGATAGGCCATGGTCTTCCAAGTGTCTTCCAATTGCGGAATGTTTATGCTGAACAATGCGTTGGTGCAAGTGTCGGGTTGTATACCCGACATAATGTGTCGCACAGATCACATTGAAATTTGTAGACCACACACTGATGGTTGACAATGGGGGGCTTCTTCTCTTTCGGGGAGAGGACTTGGCTGATCTTCTTTGACTGAAAGACAGGCTTGATTCGCACTCCAATTTTTGCGCTCAGATTTTGCATTTCTCTTTTAACTAAGTTGGCTGATTGCTGATCTTTAAAAGGTAATGGTACCGCGATATTAGAGGTGCCATCACTTGCTTCATCAGGCGCACTAATATTGTCGATATTGCGCAGAAATTTGTTAATCGCAGAATTGATCAAATTTACAGGATAATCCAGGTTTAGAAAGGTAGTTCGAAGCTTGTCGCATTCCTCAGAAAACGCGGTAGGAGACGATCAGGCGAAAAGCGCGGTTGATCATTGTGGAAAGTAAACACCCTTTGTATCGTTTGTCCACATAGCTGTGGAGGTGGAGTAGCAGACCCGTGTTTGTCGGCTTTCTGTGTACTGATGTTTCAAGTCTGTTTCCACATTTAGTAATGTTCATGCCAACAAAGGAAATAGTATCCTGCTCGAAAACCTTTTCGTATTCATTTTGACTTGAAAATGACGTTGAGTAAACGTCGAAACGTCGTTGCTTTTTAAACAGTTTTTAACCGTGATGGTTTTAACTTTATTTGTCCTATCGCAATGTTTTATAGTTAAGTTATTGAATTGAATCTAAGGTCCAAAAGTAAGTTAGAAAATAAAAAAAATTCCTAGCACTATAAAGTAGAACGGAAATAAACGACAACGATTTTTCAGGTTTTCAGTACATTGCTTGCTTCGGTTTATTTATTTTGACCGAAAATAATTTAAGTTACCGCGGCTTTGCTCACGATGGCTCAGTCGTCCGTTTTAAAACTGCTTGAAACTCACCCGCCTTGATGTATTCCCTTTAAGCGGCAAAGGCGTTTAATTTCTGTGATAAAAAACACTCTCTCCTCCGCAGAGGCCTCTTTCATTTTCGGAAGGGGAATAGGGAGAGGTGAAAAAAAAAAGCGCGTGGAGGCTGGGGAGAAGGGAATTCAGAGTTCGCGGTGAATGCTGGGAAGAACGTGCCCCGCGCTCCCAGATTTTTAATTCTCCCCTTCTCCCCCTCCCCGGAGACTCTGCGGAGGAGAGAGATAAAAACACGAGAGAACTTCGAAATTTGTATTTCGTGCGCCCATTAGTAAAAATTCAACTTTCGATCCACTTGCCGCGATGGGAAGAAAATAAATGTTCTATATTTCTTTAAAGTCTGCACAAAAATACCACATTAACAAAATATTTCAGTTCTGATTTATAATTGAAAATAAAAATTTGTCATTTTAATTTTCCCATTTTCAGTTTTCCCATTTCAATTTCCCATTCCCCATTCCCCATTCCCCATTCCTCGTTTTAGTAACATCCTTTTTCAAATTTGAAGCAAGGAAAGTGCCCGAATACTGCTGTAGACTCCGTGGCGCCTTCCAAAAACCGCACAAAAATTTAATTATTGTTTGAGGTATTTAGTTTTCACCGGTGCTGGAAACTCTCGGTCAAGAAAAGCTGTTTACCTTCAATACTTTTCGTTAAAACGCTTCCTAGATAAATCGATATCCTTGTATATAAAGAAAATGTTAGGTGGTTTTAACCGAATAACGGCAACGGAAAAAGAATGTACTATTCCATGACTATTCGATAATTAAATTATTTCTTGTGTATCACTTCAATGAAAAATTGCTTTTTAAATGAAACGATTTTTTTTCTCTTTCAATTTTTACATCAGATATTTATCGTTCTACAATCAGATATTTAACGTGTACACCCGGTACACTCCGTACAGCCGGTACGCTCGGTACGCTCGGTACACTCGGTACACCCGGTACGCTCGGTACACTCGGTACAGCCGGTACCATCGGTACACCCGGTACGCCCGGTACACTCGGTACAGCCGTACACTGGGTACAGCCGGTACGCTCGGTACACAAGGTAAGCTCGGTACAGCGGGTACCCACGGTACAGCCGGTACGTTCGCTACAGCCGGTACGCTCGGTACAGCCGGTACGCTCGGTACGGCCGGTACGCTCGGTAAACCCGGTACAGTCGGCTAGAACGCTTTGTACCCTTGCATAACATTAAAGTGGTGAGAATTGGTAGGCCAAATCTTGATCTTGAATTTCGCCATTTTGCTGGGAAACTCATGAACGTCGCGATTTGGCTCGCCAAATTTTGAAATTTCATGATTTGAATTTCCCGATTTGGCAGGCCAATTCTTGAATTTCACGATTTGGAAGTACAAATCTTGAATTTCCCTATTTGGCAGGCCAAATCTTGAATTTCACGATATGGCAGGCCAAATTTGAATTTCACGATATTTTGGCCTGCCAACTCGGGCGAAATTCAAGATCATGATTTGGCCTACCACTTCTCGCCACTTTAATGTTATGCATGCGTGCAAAGCGTACTAGCCGACTGTACCGGGTTTACCGAGCGTACCGGCTGTACCGAGCGTACCGGCTGTACCGAGTGTACCCGCTGTACCGAGTGTACCGAGCGTACCGGCTGTATCGAGCGTACCGGCTGTACCGAGTGTACCGGCTGTACCGAGCGTACCGGCTGTACCGAGTGTACCCGCTGTACCGAGTGTACCGGCTGTATCGAGCGTACCGGCTGTACCGAGTGTACCCGCTGTACCGAGTGTACCGGCTGTACCGAGCGTACCGGCTGTACCGAGTGTACCCGCTGTACCGAGTGTATCCGCTGTACCGAGTGTACCGAGCGTACCGGCTGTATCGAGCGTACCGGCTGTACCGAGTGTACCGGCTGTACCGAGCGTACCGGCTGTATCGAGCGTACCGACTGTACCGAGTGCACCGGCTGCACCTAGCGTACCGGCGGTACCGAGTGTACCGGCTGTACCGAGTGCACCGGCTGTACCGAGCGTACCGGCGGTATCGAGCGTACCGACTGTACCGAGTGCACCGGCTGCACCTAGCGTACCGGCGGTACCGAGTGTACCGGTTGTACCGAGTGCACCGGCTGTACCGAGCGTACCGGCTGTATCGAGCGTACCGACTGTACCGAGTGCACCGGCTGCACCTAGCGTACCGGCGGTACCGAGTGTACCGGCTGTACCGAGTGCACCGGCTGTACCGAGCGTACCGGCTGTATCGAGCGTACCGACTGTACCGAGTGCACCGGCTGCACCTAGCGTACCGGCGGTACCGAGTGTACCGGCTGTACCGAGTGCACCGGCTGTACCGAGCGTACTGAGCGTACCGGCTGTACCGAGTGTACCGGCTGTACCGAGCGTACCGGCTGTACCGAGCGTACCGGCTGTACCGAGCGTACCGGCTGTACCGAGCGTTCCGGATGTACCGAGTGTACTGAGCGTATAGCAAGTGATGCCTTTTATTTTTCTTTTCTTTTCTTTTAACGCGAGAGAAAAAAAGTACCAAGTTACAAACGTTTGCAGGAAACAAACAAAAGTACCAAGTTGCAAGCGTTGACCATCACGTTTGCTGCCATCCTCGTCCCCAGGGCCACGTGTTTTCTTTTAACCACGTGACCCAAAGAAACGAGGGCTCTGGGAACGAGAATGGTTTGCTTCTTGAATGCCTTATTGCAATTAAACTAAGACTGACGTCAAAACCAAGGTTAAAATTAAAAAGCTGTCTTGACTAAAGCTTCTGAGAAACGATTTTTATCTTGCCGTGGAAGACGTCACTGTAGTATCAGGAGTAAGATAAATATACTTGAAATTGTGTTGTTGAGAAAGTGGCGTATTTACGTTTTTGTGTCCGGAATGAAAGACAAGTGCACATATACACTGCTTAGATCATGAAAAGCCATCTAGTCTCTACCCCAAGCAAAACATATTACACTTGGAAATCAACGTTGTGTATTTGGCATTAAAAAAAAAACATTCAAGAAAGTCAAGTAAAAAAGATGACCATCCTAAAGGCCGTGGCAAATGAAGAAAAGTTAGACACAGAAATGTTTTCCCGTCTGTGCAACAGAAACATATATTGTTTCCAAAATTGTTTCCCAGTTTGCTCAAAAGGAGCAACAATGTGTCCTCGTTTGCTACGGCATGTTAAGTTGTAGATACCACTCTGCACTATCTGACATGTCTCACTAGTTTAATGTACATTTAAGCCAAAAATCAATAAAAATCGTGCCTTCAAAGAGCAAAACGCGCGCGATCGTTTTCTATCGGTCATTATAGTTCATCACTAAATTTTCTCCGATTCTCATTGGTCTAAATTAAACACGTGACGCGATAGTGTTCATCCGCGGAGGGCACTATCAGCGCATCGTGCCCGTCCGAGGAAAATACCCGGATGGATAGTGCCCGTCCATGACTTTTTTTGGTAAACAAGCGGGCTTTCGGCAAAAAAAAATTCAAGCGCTATTTGATTGATCTGCATTTAGAGGTTTTCTTCCCAGATTTTTGTGTATTCGCACATTTCGGCTTACTGCAAAAAACTCAACATGCTATTTTGTGAATGTGCGCGCGGAAGAAAATTTAGTGGTGAACGATAAAGACAACAGACTGTTTCTGTCTCGGAACTGGCATATTTGCCCTCGAAGCTTCGCTTCTCGGGCAAATATTTGTTTTAAGAACATCAAATTTCCGCGGGGCAACCATCAGCCGATAGTTCCTCGACAGAAACACTCTATTGTTTAAATAGAAAACAACGCGAGAACCAATCAGATTCGCGGATTTCCAATAGAACACAGCTGAGTTTCTACTAATAAATACCAAGCTCCTTTGGGAACCGTTAACATTACGTTATTATAAGAGTTTGTATGGGAATATAACGATCGTACAAAATAGTTCAAAATAAGGAAAGAAATAATAAAATCGACTTACCTGTCCTGTTGTGTGTAGAACTTGTGTGTTTATGGCGTTTGAAGGCGTTTCAAAGCGATTCCAGCAGGTTTTAGCTTCTCTGCATTCCTCTCCAAATATAATTCCTCAAGGTAGGGCACTCGAGTGACGGAGCCCGGCAGATCGACTGAAGGAATCCAGCCATAAATTCGCCCCAAAGGATCCGATCGCCTGAAGATTCCGCCTAGAGAAACGCTAATAGATGCTCTTAGAATAACTTCCCTTCATCGGATGAAAACGTCCGCCAAGGAGCAATTTTTCCGTGCTTTTCCATCGATAGCCGTCCGAAGATGCGTTGACAGTAGGGACCTTACGAAACCACGACGGCGACCTCAACGAGGACGTCGCCAAACAATAGATTTAATGAGCAGAACAATAGTCCTGCACGTGCGTTATCCATATTTGCAAAACAACGATGTGAAGTGACTAAATTCTGCGTTTTGTTGAGAACGTGAGCCACAACGGCGAGTAATTAATGTTTCTAGTTTGAATTTAACAAGCGCTTAAAAATCCAAGTAGAAATTAGCGCTGATACTGATAATCACACTGAACAAAGTTTGATAGTTGCGAGATGTTTACCTAAAATTTAAATGCATTTTTTGTGGCCTTTGTCTTTGGCGTCGCCGTCGTGGTCTCGTATAACGGTCCCTTGTGTGTTCCGTGCACCGACCGTTTGAAATTAGCTTAGTGACCCGGTCACTGAGATCAAATTACCTTCGCACACGGTGGAAGAAGTAGTCTATTCTCACCTGTCTCCCTCACGCCTATTGTTGAGTATGGGCACCAACAGTCTCGTGTTGAAGATAACCCTAAAATACCACGGCGGAAACTACAAAAACCGCACAAACGGATGCCCATCCTCAAAATGAGAACCCCAAACTAAAAACCCCATCCTAACAAAAACAGAAATTAGGAACGAGGAAACGCAGAAACGAAGTCTTTTAAGCGATTAAGATCCGCATATAAAGTTGTGGAGGCGGAGGCCGCTAACTCGTTTGAAGACAATAAGTCAGAAGGAGATCCTTCACGAAGAACTTCAGCTAACTTCATGTAGTAAAGGGCAGTACCCTTGTTGGACCAACCCACGTGGGACATCACATCAGCGAGCTGTGATCCAGACAAAGCGAGGGTAATGGCGGAGCCCGAGCGGAAACCGTGTAGAGTCTCGCCTTCATCAATTTTCGCGTCCTTTAAATAATATTTCAAGCGGGCTTCTGCGGAAGAACTTGTAAGGGGCTTATTGACGATATGACCCTGGTGATTAGTGGGTCGAAATAAGTAGCCGTTGGAGAGAGTTATACGGAGTTCTGAGGCGACAGCCACATATGTTTCAATTGCCTTGACCGGGCAAAGCTGGGGATTTGAATGGCGACGAATTCCAAAGACGTTATGGGCGCCGTCTCGTAAAGTTTTACCCCAAACATGATTAAAGAAAAAGCCATCGTCTTTAGGGAAACGCATAATTTCTGCGGTTTTCACACATCCCAGATCAGAACCTCTATCCGCGCTGAAGAATAGAGTTTTAAAGAATGCTTGATCTCGAGCTAGAATAAAGAGAGCGGAAGGGCTGACTGCCGGATCCGCCATTTTTCTATCCCATAACCTTGCCAGAGGTAAGAGCTTCGGTAGAAAAAACGGGACTGCTTGCTTGGGGACGATATGAGCACGCAATTGTTCCTCAGATACAGCCTTAAGATACCTTTGGACTGGAGAAGAAGCAGCAGGATTACCAAAACCTAGCATACTATTCCATTCGCCAGAACGGCCGGCCTCGTTAAATAGTGCACGAAGTTTTCCAATATAGGAATCCACGGTTTTAAACGCGAGTCGCTTGGGGCAACCGCAATCAGAAGCATCTTGGTTTGGGGCGTTTACACATTCAGCTACATGAACAACCCTTTTCCCGTGACGATCTTTCCAAATCAGAAAACGCGAAACATCTTCGGGGGTGGCTGAATAGATAGACTTTGTATTAGGTAAAGAGGCTAAAAAGGTTTCAAATTCCACGCGCAAAGAGGATTTTTGCTTTGAATACGAAGACGTGTTGGCCGTTTGTGTAAGCTGCTGCAAACGAGCATCAATGGCGGCGAGATCCACTTTTATTTTCGAGGCAGGCTGACGCGGGACTGACTTTCTTTTGTAGCCACACATTTGGCAAAAGCGAAACAAATGGTCGTTGGCATAAGCACATGAAGGGCAAGCTGCAGCGGGGATAAAAAACCGCTGTACTTGTGGAAGATCCTAATAGGGAAGACAGATGAAAGACTAAATGAGAATGAATACCAAATATAGTTGAAAATAACTAAATAAAATCAAGGAGAAACAAAAAGTACAAGACTCGATGACTTTATTGAAATTACATCTTTAATGACAGAAACACATCAATGCAACAGCAAAAATGGATTTGCTTGCTTGATAATCCTTAAACAGTATTAAATACTGTGAGTCTAATTATTTGAAATCCGGAAAACCCAAAGGTCCCAGGGGATCGGCCTGTCACCCAAGATACCATCCTTGGAAGGGGTGAGAAGAACGCCACTAGCCCCTTTAGAGGCCAGCAAGAAGCTGGAAGAGCATGCAGACAGAAGCAAAGGCCACCAAAACTGACGTGGGACCACGTCTGGGACAACAAGGGTGTATGGCAACTTCAGGCTATTAAGATACTTAAAGACTTTGGGAATAAGGCAAATGGGCGGGAAAACGTAAGGATTCGAAAAAACCTCAGGTCCATACAAGTTAGGGGATTGTGCAAACACATTAACCCCTAAAGCATCAACTAAGGGACTTTCAGAAAAAAATGGTAGTGGTTTGCCAGATAGGTCAGTTTGGACATTTGAAGCTCGTGCCATAAGATCAACGGAGTGACCTTTAGGACCGCCATACAGACTTTGCACCAAATCCCACGTTTCTGGACTAAGTCTAGAGTCCTGAAAGCTTAGCCGACGGGAGGGAGAATCCGCAGGGTTCCCAGGGCCAGGAACATAGTAGACATGCAGATCAACGTTAAGATGCATGGTGGTTTGAAACAAGCACTTAAGAGCGGTCACCAAAGAGTGGGAACGGGAACCACGCCTGTTCCAAGAGTGAAGCAAAACCTGACTGTCAACAAATGCATCCACCCATGAGTTTCTTACCGTATTCCCAAAGGATTTTAAGGCATTGTTGAGGGCAAGAGTTTCCTTGGTAGCGATGTCGGCCCCAATAACAGAAGAATCCCAGTAGTCGGAAGTGCTAACAGTAATGGCACCCGGACTCAATACACCTCCCCAAGCAAGAGAGGAAGAATCCGAGAACAAACGAAAATGGCAGTGTTTTTCGGAACGCCAGGAAAGGAAGCCATTCCAGGTTTCCAAAAAGAGCCAATGCTCCAACTCTTGTCTCAAGGGCCCGAATAGTTTGACCGGTCGGGATGAGCGCACAGCACGAGAAAGGGCCAAGTTAATTTCGTTTGTATAAAGCCTTGCACCTGGCACGGCCAGAACCATTGAAATGCACTTCCCTCCTAACCTTTGGAGAGTAACCAGGTCGATGGATTCTGAACTAAGAGCCTGCTTGAGAAGAGAAAGAAACTTTTCCTTCTTGTGAGGCAATAAAATGAAGGCCTGTTTCTCAGAATCGGAAATAAAACCCAAGTAAGGGACTTGCTTGCAAGGTACCAAAGTCGATTGTTCCAAACCAATAAAATAACCGAGGGAGGAAAGGATAAAACACGTAAGAAAGATAGCAGCGTTGGCTAAAGCCAAATTAATGCTATCCTGGGAGGGCAAATTTTGATAAGCAACCGGAAGACAACCATTAGGGAAAGAAAGCTGACTACTGTGACGGTCGTCGATGTACAGTGAAGATGGAATGCCAAGCGACCGTAGATAATGAGAGGCAAGGAGGCCAGTGGAGTGATAAATGTAGGCGGACGATTTCCAACCAAATGGAATACAACAACTGACAAAAAAAAACCATCCGCCCCACTCGAAACCAAAAAATGTCCGGCTGTCCACTGAGAGTTGGATATGGTCGTAACCGGATTTGTCATCGCAGACAGTTTGAAAGAAGCCAGGGAGAACATACTTGGGTAAGTGCTGAACACTGTCCAATTTAAAAGGGCGGTCTTGAGTCCAAAGGTTGAGAAATCTGTCGTCATTACAAAGGCGTGGTTTGGTAGGTTCTACTGTAAGCGGCATGACCAGGTGCGGAGGTGGACATTCCCCTACCTTGCCCCAGAGGGAGATGGCGCCTGAAGCTAATCTCTCGATAAGAGTATCAGAAATAAACTGGGCAAACGCCTTGCAAGAAGGGTGATTAGCAAAAATGCGAGCAGGCGGTCTTTCGCAGTTATAATTGACTCCCTTATAGCTTCCTTTATAATGGGTAAAAAACTTGTCAATGTGGACAAAGTTATGAATCCAGTCTAGCACTTCAGAGAAATTGTTATCAGACGATTGAAATAACTTGTCCCATTGATCTATATGGCGATGGAGTTCACCCGCTCTAAAGGAACTTGAGTCACGGAAGGCCAAAAGGGAGGCGTCGGCAAATGCTTCTCCCGCGATAACTGAGGAGATGAAATCTTGACTAATATGGGCGTTGTCTGCCATTTCCTGGGCCTCAGTAAGAAGAGATCCCTTATAATTGACCCAACGTGGCGAGTTAACAGAAATCTTGGCAGGATCAAAGTTGGGAGTCTTTTCCCAGTCATGAAAAGGCATCTTGAAAAACTAGAACAGAAGAAAGAAAAGGTAAGGCCCAGGGAATGGCAAACTCAGCCCCGGTAATCCGAGAGGGAACATTCGTTCCCCTTGAGAATGCCACCCGAGGGAAGAAGAAAGAGGAGCGAGAACAATATAGCGAGTGGATAACAGTAAAGCGAGTGGGCAAATATAAAATATATAAAATATAAGTCGGTATTAAGGGATAAAAGGGTGAAGGATTAAAGACGGAAACCCCGAAATAACAAAAAATAAAGGAAACATAAGGCAAGTAAAAACAATGCACTATTCGCCTAGAGAAAAATCTTTATTGCATAAGATGATACAACAAAATTATGTTGAAGGACGGTTAAATCGAGGCTGAGCAGCAGAAGAAGGCTGACGAGAAGGAGCGCGCTTCCAACACTGGGGTGACTTATGCCCTGGTTCACCACATTTGTAACAAATAACGCGAGAGGATGGCCGCTGATAGGCTTGAAAATATGGTTGCTGATATGGCAATCTTCCTCTACGCGTCTGTGTGCGATATGGTGAGGACCGCTGGAAGGACTTGTCAACCTTCGAGATCGTTTCGATAACACGGGAGAAATCCTTGTCAGCTAACAAAGCCAGGAAATACGCCTTGAACTGCTCAGCTGGGACGTGGAGCTTCTCTCTCAAAGTCGAAGCGATAACATCATAGCTGGCGGCCTTGGGGTGACTGGAGGACTTTGCAACAGAAGCTAATTCTTCTGCGTAACGAAGCGCCTCATACTTGTCGAAGTCCTCAACTCTTCTGCCACCATAATATGAAATTCTCTGTATCAATGACTCGACTGAGGTGCCTTGTGCACTTTCGAGTAAACGATAATGCAGGGCTGACAGAAATAAAAAATTTAAAAAAGGAACTGAATAAAAAGAAAGATTCCAACAATAGGCAAGGAAAACACAAAAGGTGTAAAAACAACAATGTAATATAGCCATAAAAAACACAGCGCACAACTTGTGACCATGAAAGTGGCACGTGAAGCTAACACATTCGAAACCGCTAAATAGCTCAAATAAAGAGCGAGGAAAAAACATGACGGATTTTAAAGATGAAAATAAACAAACATACGAATTCAGAATTGCCCGCGAAGCCCACGTGAAAAGAGGGCAAAAGTTGAGAATCAGGGCGAAAAACAAACCAAACAAAAGTATAGCCCGCGAGGCCCACACAAAGGGGCAAATAGTTTATAACGGCGAGTAATATACAAAACAAAATCGCTGTGGCTATATGCCCGGCAGCCGGGCATATAGCCACAGCGAAACAAAATAGGGCTTGCACAGCTCACACAAAACGAGGGCAAAAGTTAAAAGCAGGGCGAATATTTTACAAAACAAAGTTTTAGCCCGCACAGCCCACTGGTAAAGAGGGCAAACGTTATAAGCAGGGAAAATAATATGCAAAACAAAATTTAGCCCGCTGAGCTCACACAAAACGAGGGTAAACTTTTAAAGCAATTTAAATATAGTGTAATACGGTAATTATATCCCGTACTAGCCTACACGAAACGAGGGTAAAGTTTTAGAAGCAGAACGAATATACAAATAAAAATTTAGCCCGCACAGCCCACATGAAACGAGGGCAAACGTTAAAAGCAGGGCGAATAATTTATAAAACAAAATGTAGCCCGCTCAGCCCACACGAAACGAGGGCAAAGTTAAAAGCAGGGCAAATAATATATCAGACAAAATTTAACTCGCACAGCCCACACGAAACGAGGGCAAACGTTAAAAGCCGGGCATATAATATATCAGACAAAATTTAGCCCGCACAGCCCACACGAAATGAGGGCAAACGTTAAGAAGCAGAGCAAATAATATATCCAACAAAATTTAGCCCGCGCAGCCCACACGAAACGAGGGCAAACGTTAAGAAGCAGGGCAAATAATATATCCAACAAAATTTAGCCCGCACAGCCCGTAGAAAAGCGGGCAAATGTTAAGAAGCAGGGCAAATAATTTTCTAAGAGGAAATGAAACACAGCTCACGTAGGGCAAACAACATACAAGGTTTGGAAGCGAAATACTAGGGAACCAGAACGAAACACGTGGTAACGAACGGATAAAATAAAGTTTCACAAACCTCCAAAGAAACTTCGTTTGCTTGCACTGGTGCTTGTGCAGGCGGTTGAGCTTGTTCTTCTGGCGCTACTGGTGCTTGAGCTTGATCTGCTAACGCCGCCGGTGCTTGACCTTCTTGTGCTTGGTTTTGTAAGACAACTTGAGCTTGTTGGACTGCATCTGCAGGGACTTGCGGGTCAGCCATAGTAATCTGAACAGCTTAGCAGCTTCGAGAGAATGGCATCACTCCTTTGTCTACTCTGCCTTTTATACGCGCGAGGTGAGACCGCTGAGAATAGGGATAATATATTACCGTTGCGGTGCTGACTCGTCCCCAGTCTCTTATCAGAAAAAATAACAAGCGTGGGGGATGATGGGAAGGAGGCAGAAAGGGTCCCGCCTTTCCTCCTTCCCATCATCCATCGCGTCTTGCTATTTACTCACAGGAGACGACTAGGGACGAGTCAGTTTTTTCTGTAAACCGCGAACGTCAAACCTCAAAATATCACGTGACTTACGCTCTGCCGTCACGTTTGCCGTTTGCGGTTCACGTTCTAACTGCGGGAACCTCTCCTAGCGGTAAGTGAAATACGGCAAAGTATTTTGGCCACTTTAACGGGACAAACTCGCGTTCAAGTCTAAACACTAGGCTTTTGTATCTGTATGCTACTTGAAGTTAAGATTTTAGCATTCCACGGATGATAGTTTACGAGTTTTTGATGCCTTTTATTGAAGTAGTCGGAGTGAAGGAAAAATAAAGATAGCTCAACTAAACTTTACACTGTTTACAAAAGATGCCGACTGCCACGGTAGTTAAACTACCACGTTTTCAATTTTGCAAGCATTTTATTAATCTGTCTCGTGGTCAAATCGATAAAATTACCCATGAGCCGTTTGCTTTCAGGGAAAACGAGAGGAGTGTTGCTAAAGTTGAAATTATCGTAAACCTCAAACGGCAAACGTCTAACCTCAGACTTAGGTTTGCGGTTTGCCGTATCGTGCGAAAAACGCGGTGCTAAAGGTCTCTATTATCCCTTCTCCCACCGGGAGAATAGTGAGAATGACGTCGCAATATTTGGGCAAAAGATGAACTAGAATCAGGCCATGATACGATTCTTATAATATACAACAGGAAATCAATTACTCTATCTTCCATGTGTCTCCGAAGATTTAATCACAGGTATAGAGTGAGAAGACGTCTTTTTCAACACATCTTTCGTACAGCAATACTTCTTAGAAGCAACAACTTATAACTTGTAGACGCCAATGTCTTTTGCATCTTAAGGACACTTCTGAGGCCGAGTGCACACATTAATTAAGAACATGGTAAGCCTTGCATTTACAAGACAGAATAATTTCTCCTTAACTTAATGGCTCGCATCTACGAGATCCGAGAAGTTTGATGCTATAAAAAACAACAGTTCTATAAATTATTCCACGTGTAATTTGCCTTACTCTGATTAAAAAGACGTCTATCTTCACGCGGTCAGTTCTTTGCCCGCTCAAGATAGGCCGGTCTACAATAATATAACTTAATGGCTGTTTAAAAAGACGTCTATGTAAAAGCGGTCTATTCTTTGCCTGCTGAAGAGAAGGCGGTCTGAGATTCGCCCACTCAAATGCCAAACAGTCCGGGCAACGAGTGCCAGTTTTGGAAAATCTTCGCTGACGTACTCGAGGATTTTCCGACTTATTTTATTCAATCAAAACCTTGCACGAGAGCTCGTGAATACACCGAAAGTAATCGCGCGAGCAAACTCGTCATGTTGCTTAGCAACTTCAGGCACGAACATCGTGGGCTCATTTCTGTTTCGGAGCGGGATTTTGTCATCAACTGGGACCTCTAGGATTGGCTGATACTTAGGCGCGAAAATTTATCACCTAGCAACAACCAATCACGGATGTCTGTACAGAATGGGATGTTTCCGACTGTTGTTTGAGCGGGAAAAGATTTTAAATCGCGAAGAGAGAAATCCTGCAATTAATAAGAAGGCAACTTTTTTCCGGAACGAAACTCACGAACTAGATAACTAGTCATCTTTTTTCGACAGAATCCTCTTGAAAGACAGTCCGAATCTTGCTCGCGTCTTGTTCACCGACCGTTTTTTCTGCGGCGAGTTGTGATCCAGGTCGCTCAATGGTCGACTCGTGCTTTGCTCTGAAGAAATCAGACCGCTGTCCTGAGTGTTCATTGCGCCCGGGGCCCAATTGTGAAGGTGCTCAGACGAGGAGGCGGCACCATCAGGGACCCGGCACTTCAAGGGCCCATCTAGAGTCAAATCACTGCAATCCTCGCATTCATGGTGACACCCGTAATCAAAATCTCCTGCGTGCGCATGGCGGTCACATCCTTCATCCGAATCAGAACTCTTATTGAACGAAAACGGTCTGACTCTCCTACGTCGCCGATTCATTCGAGTGTGAACGCACTCTGTAGAGCTACCGCTTGACAAGTTGCCATGTTCTGGCACTTTTTTCCATGCGTAACGGGACCTAAAGCCACTAATACTATGTCGCCTCAAAGTGTACCCGTCCTCGACTTCAGTTCCAACACGCCCATCAGCATAGGGCCTCCTCCTATTTTTCCACACCCTCCCTCCACGGAAATTCAAGATGTAGTAGGGTTCCGTGTCTATTCTCGAGTCGGTGGACGGACGGAGATCTTGAAAGCGCACAGGATTCGCGCCGCTCTCACTGCCCCCCACAACAACGCCATCGGGACACGAACAGCCCCGACACCCAGCCAGATCATCGTTACTATGGTAACGCGGACCGTCTCTATGGAGGGAACAGGGTGCCTGGTGTACAGCCGACGATGGAGTCCCTTGAAGAACGCCCCTGTCCCACCTGCAGGAAGGAAAGGAGGCACAACGCGTCAATCCTCCGTTCGATTGACCGTTTGCCTGATTTCGTGAGGTGTGCAGTTTTCTGGACTTCAACCTACCAGTGCTGGGAAACCTGGGTGTCGAGCTAAGATTCCCGGTTCCAGCTCCTTCTCGCCTCATGCGCCTGATTGTGAGTGCTCTCTGTTGTTCTTCCGTGACGGAGTCCAGATCAGCGGCTGGCCGTGCGACCTCTTCGAAGTCTGGGTCAGGCAAGAAGGCGTTGTATGCAAAGAAGAACACTGTGCTAATGATGAAGAAGTTGAAAGTGATGGCGAGTAAGGCCGATGTCACGGGCCAATTGATCATGATGTATCTGAAGACAAAGGATACAATAGTTTCCTAGGCAAGTCAAGCTACAAAGAAGGCAAGCCAAAATTTGGGGGTTGATTACATAAAAAGAACACTAACAGACTTCAACGTCAGGGGAGGGGAGGGGAGGGGGGGGTTAAAGAAAGAGGAAGTGATGGGGCAGTATCTAGAACTTATAAATGCGACAAAAAGCCGAAATTTCTAGTCCTGAAACTGATGGACCACTTTACAGTTCTGTTAAATGTAACCAGGCCTCTGTTTGAAAGCGAAGTTTGGGGTGACTTTGACACGATACAGACCAGAAACTATTTAGCATAAAAACATAATGATTCACATATCAAACGCAAGAGGGTTTGTATCAAAACAAGGTCACATTCAGCCTCACTTCCACTCAAAGGCTTGGTGACTAAAATCACAACTATACAATGGCAGAGGGAAGCTACCCTGGATGCCAGATGTGTTCTGTGATTGGTGTGTGGCGGGCGGGCCACCAAAAGAGCGGTGTCGCTGTTTTTGTCACACTTTCACAGATCCACTGCTACCTAGCAGTGGTTGGAAAAAAGAGTCTTTTGCACTAAGGTAGCAGGACTTCAGGGCATGGAATGTTTTAAAAGGTAATACTGCCAGAGGTGGTAGTGGTGGTGGGTATAGTGGGGGGAGGGGGTTGGGCAAACAGGGCGACGGAAGTTACCATTTCCAGACAAGTATATCCTAATCTTCCATATTTCTGTTTACTTTATCAATAGTATTGGTACAAATATGCCTAACTCATTCTATGTTCTGGCTTTTTGTTCTTGTGTTTAAACTAACCTCAAACCTGCAAAATGAGCTTCAATCCTGAGAGCAGCAGAGTAGATTTCAATTTGTTTACTGAGTACAATCACATTAGCACCCACAGCAGGGTGATACTAGAACAAATAAGCAATTATGGACCTAATGGTTAATATGTTATGAATAACAGCATGCATTTGTATTGTGTGGTGGAAATGGTAAATCCAAGGCTTAGCAAGGCCAAGACTTAAATAATACAGAAGAAATTTAGACTCTGAGACACGAGCATGACTATACTAAAGATGGCCAAACCGATAAAATTCTAGTAAGATTCTGCAAGGCATGTGTTTTTTTGTTGGGGGGGGGACAACTCCCATATAACAGAAATAGGGACACTCGTCTTGCTCAGGGATGTAAATATTTTTGGATGTGTGTCTCGCTTGGGGTGTTCCCAACAAACATGCCAAGAATATTTGTTGTCGGGGTTTGTACGCCCCTTTTTAGTGACCAGCAAGAATAAAATATATATAAAGTTTGACTTATTTTCAACAAGGTAATGACAGATGACAGTAATGACAGATGGCAGGTTTCAACTGATAAATTAATGCTATTCATTTCAAAGACATGTTTAAGGTTGTCTTCATGTGACTCTGATTCCTTTCAGAGAAAATAAAATTACTTTTTAAGAGAAAATAAAAACTTAAACTAAAAAAACTTCAAATGCGACCCTAATATGGTCTGATACAGCCAAGAGGAGACTGAAGAGAAGTCAGCAGATTTAGGTGTCAAGAGTGAAAGGCAGCCATGTTTGTTTTCACTCACTTGTGACCCTGTGTTACCTTTCAGTTCAAGTATTATCTGAGCATTTTTACTGACTTTTTGGGGGAAGAACGAGCAGTGTAGTGGGAAAAATAAAACATCAAGACTGAGCATTTTAGTGGGGAAACAAAAGCATAAATTATGTACAAAAGTCTTCCACAGTACAAACAAACTAACAACCAAAAGCAACAACCCCACCACTTACAGAATCCTCCACATATTCCTCCAACAGGTTTATCCTCACAATCTGTTTTTCTTCTGAAAAACCCAGTAACATTGGCAGCGAGTAGAACACTGTGGCAAGAGAATGAAGCAGGGCTGACTGGTAGTGCATCATACCCTACAAATAACATGAATTAAGATTAAAAAACATTTCTCTCGAAATTCAAAACCATGCGTTTTGACGTACTCTGTGTATACAGTTACGGTAAAGCAACTGGACCGTGTACTGTACTTTTAGCTGAGAACTATCAAGCTTAAGTGACTTGATAGGCATCACCTTTTGCAGAATAAGTACCTGGTACCATGCCAAAGAAATTTGTCCACTGATTATTCAATCACCCTTCCTGCTATCTGTTTGCAAGTACATAATAGTTTTGACTGACTGTGAACTGTCTGTTGTGTTCTCTTATGTCTTCAACCGGGGAGCCGTTATCTTTTAAATATTTAATGACCACAATGCAAGAGAATTGACTTGTTGTTGCCTTTTATTTACTTTTCTCCACGATGATTAGAACAGTTGATCACACAACACTTGAATGCAAACGAAAAATAACTCACCACATGCGTCAAAAACGTTCTTCAGGGTCAGCGATAGTGTATCAGGTAAAACTGACACGAGGGGTCCAACTTAAAAATGCTTTTTGCAATACAAAAAAGTTCTGATCACGAGAAATGTGCAAAGGCCATGTAAAAAGTAAGAGATTCCAAGAATGTATAAATAGTAATTAGAATAGCTCTTTAATATTAACACATAAATAGTGGTGAAAAATTCTTTGGAAAGTAATACTCACAGATCTTTCTGAACTTGCCAAAACTTTCCCAGAATCAGACAAAAAGGTTACCTTTACCATAAACATTCCTAAAAGGAACAATAATAAAATTGATGTTACTGAGATAACACAAGGTTACTGTGCTCGAATCCAAATTGAGAGGTTCAGACAAGACCCCCCATCTTTCTGAAATTTCCATTTTTGTAAAGAAAACAAAACCCCACACCCCTCTGGAAATTGTTAAAGATGCAATACAGGTTAATCACTTGTTAAATTACCTTGATGTATAACCATCCATCCCTTTTCATTCCAATTTTGAATGGGAGAAACAAGCAAGGTTAACCTCGAGTGCATTGTGGTCAAAACATGTGACATTTTAGGTGGACTGGTAAAAAACTAAATGGAGGATTTCTGTGAACTTTCTTGGTTCCAATTCGCTTTTAGGAGAAAGGAAATCTGCTTTAAGTGTATTTTGTATCAGAAACCTTAGTCTCTATTTTGACAGTTTAAAATCTCTGCAGAGTAGGTAAGAAGCGATTTTAAAATGAGGTTGCACTGCATCTTTGACCATAGCACCTGGAAATGTAACTCACTGACAACCCCCACCTCTCAGGAATTTCCTGGGGTCACCAGCCTTCTATAGTAAGTCTTACATACCTAGTTTTTCATTAACAGGAGAGTGCGGCATCTCAAGATCTAAGTAAACCTGGTATCGTTGTCCCCTCATCAATATCTATCAAATAACACACATTATTATTTGAGATACATGAAAGATTCTCTTAAATACAAAGGCTCTGTGCTATGGAACATTGTGTGCTACAATGAACAAGGACTTGAGCAATTAAGTTTTAAGGACTTGCAAAAACGTTTAGTTACTCGGGAATATTTCAAAGATTTTGTAGTGACTTTGTTTAAACTGGATAATCTTAACCTTATTGTTCTTAGCAAATCTTAATTTGTAAATAGTGGATTTTTAATATTTTAACTATAGGTTTTATATTTGTAGATTTTTTAACACACGACCCCACAAGCTTTTAGCTTTAATACTCATCGTGTACAAATAAAGGTTTACTACTACTACTACTATTGTTATTCAAAAAATTGTCACGTTGACCATATATGGTCATTATGCTCTCAATACCAATCAACTGCTGCTGACGGATACTCTGCGATATACGTCTTGCAAAGCGCCGCATAATGGCAACTAAGTATCATGGGATATTCTGCGCGATTTTGCAGGTTAATTTTAAATGTACATATAACTGACACTAGTTAGCCACACCTTTGTTTTTGTTTACATGCAAGAGTTTCAGTATCGTATTATACTAGGAGCATGTTCAAATGAAAGAGATCACTGAGAAACTTGTTAAATTGATAGCATCAAACATAACTGACAGCAATGCGATAAGATTTCGCTTCACCGTACAATTTCCATAATTTTGATGGCATCAAAATCGCTGACTAGGGCCCGTCAAAATATCAATGCATTAACGAGAAGAGAGGTGATGAGAATTAAGAAAACCATCAATCAGCTGTGTCAAAAATTGTAATGAAATTTTCAAATGGCAATTGGAACGAGCTTATACGAAAAAAGACTAAACGTTTTCAAGATCTGATTGGTATGGCATTTAAACGGAACTGTCACACCTGATAAATTGGCATATTTTAATAAGAAAGGCCTGTAGCTTGCTGTAATTGTGCTTTATTGTCTTGCAGTAGAAGTAGAAAAATGCTAAAAGTGCTGAAAGCAAAGAAATATCAACCAAGAAGAAAAAAACCAAAATTTCAGTGTTATGTTACCAAATTTCAGTGTTATTGGCTGAAGCACACATATATAGTACACCTTTTCGTTTCAATCGATTTTAAATATTTGTACCCAGTCCCCTGCTCGTTTAGAAAATGGCTAATTTTGATGAATTTCAATCCACTTCCATCCTTGTAATCCTGTACTACTTCCCCAAAATACCTGTTCTATCTTGTTCTGTGGAATCTTTTTATCAAATTTATTCGTGTATTTGTTGGCATTTGGGACAATGATATGGAAATTAGAACATAAAAATTTCTATAATCAGGCGTGACAGTGTCCCTTTAAAGTAAATTATTTTGGCTGTAAAGGTAAGACTTGAGACTTGCACAAACAGGTTGTGGCACATCGCAAATTGCATGACCTTAAACGTGAGTGCTAAATGGATTAGCTTGTACACGCCCTTGCAAAACTGTGAACTTGCTTAAGTCACGCAAAGTAACTTTCAGTCGTGAAAATCACTTTAAACCAATGAAATAAATAGAGATACTTACTCGTTCTCCAGTACTAAGCGACAAGTTGGCTTCGGGAAAAGAACACAATGCTTTCTCGCGTGAATTCTCGCAATCGGAGCTGCAAGACCAGGAAAACGAAAACATAAGTTCGAAAAAGAAGATCGCAGCTACGAGTCATTTAGAAATGAATCAAAAGAAATTCAACTTACTTGAACAGTAGAAATACCGGTCTTACATGGCTCACAGTTGGCATGTAAGCGTAGTAAAAGCTCACGTACATTAAAACAGCGATCCATAGAATTACAAACACAGTGCAACACGAGAGGAAAAAGCGGACGACAGTCGCGCCAACAAGCCGACTTGCACCCACAGTTACATCCCTAACGAATCGTACGAGCTTCCACTTTATACTCATATTAAGTCAGGGTCATCGAATACGTGCTTTTAAGGACACTTTGTTTCGTCTATCGCAGACAAAACTCCCTTCCGACATGGTTGTTGCTTTTAATAAATTATTTTCAAACTGCGCAAGGTTTGTGTCCAGTCTCTCTCGTAGTACACTGTCCTGGGGGTCGTGGCAGGGTAGTCCTGGGGCGTTTGGAGGGCGTTGGACTTAATCTTTCTGCGCCCATTCTCGTCCCCAGAGCCGCTTGTCCCTCTTAGCTGGCTGGGCCTGTGCACGAGAAACAAGTGGCTCTGGAGACACACGATTTGATTCGCTGAATTCAAACAAAGGGAGTCCAGTCACATCAGCCGTTTTAAAATCCTTTATCGTTAGCAGGATTAAAACGGCTGATGTGATTGGATTCCCTTTGTTTGATTTCAGCGAATCAAATCGTGTGTCCCCTGAGCCACTTGTTTCTCGTGCACAGGCCCAGCCGGCAAAGAGGGACAAGCGGCTATGGGGACGAGAATGGTGGCTCTGGGGACACACGATTTGATTCGTTGAAATCAAACAAAGGAAGTCCAATCACATCAGCCGTTTTAAGCGTGCTAACGATAAAGGATTTTAAAACGGCTGATGTGATTGGACTCCCTTTGTTTGATTTCAGCGAATCAAATCGTATGTCACCAGAGCCACTCGTTCCTCGTGCACGGGTCCAGCCGGCTAAGAGGGACAAGCGGCTCTGGGGACGAGAATGTTCTGCGCCGAGAAACATACTTATTGTCCATATTTTTATTTTGTTGTTTGTTGGTTGCAATTGGTTGGTTGGTTGGTTGGTTGGTTTGGTTTACAATCAACCCCCTCCCCTCCAACTCCGACGGGCTGAAATTAACGTATTTACTCGCGCAAACGAATACATGCACAAACAAAACCTGGTCAAAAGTTTTGTTTTGTTACTAAAACCAGGTATACCGAAACACCGGAAAACCGGAACACCGGAACACCCCGGAACACCAGAAATTTATTGGCATTTTATGGTATTTCTGGTGTTCCGGTGTTCCTGGTTTTAGTGCATGCCTTGTTTTTTGTTGTTGTTTTGTATACACGTTTTTTTTAACACGCAGTTCTCTCGTTTACAGCTAAAATACTCAAAGTATCGACAGTTTTCCTTATTGAGTTGTGCAAAAGAGCAACGTTTTGCTACTTGGGACCTATCAAAATAACAAAGGTGTTTTTTCTTGTAACAGTGTCCTTGAAAAACTGATGCCAGTATGTTAACAGGGAGAAAATTTAAAAAGGAAGTTCCTGCGAGCAAACAAAAAAGTAGGAAAACATGTCCTCGACTAGGGTGAGTTGAAAAAACTGACCCCCGGTCCGCGGACTACCGACTACTGACCCCCTAGTCCGCGGACACTACCCTACGGACTTAGTCCGTGGACTACTCTGTGGACTTCCCTTACGGACTACCCTATTAAACAATCAACGAAATTTACTTCTGGGAGTACACGAAACGTACCTAGCTACCGACGCGGTCATTCAACCCCCCCCCCCCCCCCCCATCTTGATTTTCACCCGACATCTTGCTTTTCGACCCAGTCTCGCTCCATTCTTAAAGGAACGGTATCACGCTATTTTTAGCAACACATCGAAAATCCGAGGGACGCTTTTCGGTTGATAGAAGCTGATAATGATAAAAAGTCCTTTGAAAGACTGCCGTAAAGTATAGAAACTGTTTATAGATGTTTTTGCGGGAGGATGGCCAAGATCGACGCCAACTTGTAAAAGTCGCGGGCCGACGTTTTCAAGTTTTCCCATTGCATCTCATATGAAATCACTACTAACATATTTTGCCCCCTCCTTCTGTTTTGAATTCACCTGATGCTATAAAATTAGTGATTTAGAAACGATTTCAGTATTGACGAGGCGTTAGAAGTTTAAATTTTGACCTAAAATCGTGATAAACTCGGTGATACCTTCCCTTCAATACAACCAAAAAATAGAAAGATAGCGGGTGTTTTGTATGATCCCGTCGGTAGCTAGGTAAGTTTCTTGTATTTCTTTAACCCGCAGAAGTAAATTTGGTTGATTATTAAGGGTAGTCCCTGGGGGTAGTCCGCAAGGTAGTTCACCTGTCCGTAAGGTCGGTGCACTCGGGGGTCAGTGGGTAGTCCGCGGACCCCCCTGATCAGTTTTTTTCAAATCTCCCATTCGACTAAACTTGCAGTGCGCGTGTTTTAAATGTGTAGTTACGAAAACAACTTATACCTAAAATGGCATAAAATTATCTGAAATGATCTGCGAAATGATCTACAGAAGTTTGACACGCCCAACACGATATCTAAAACGACCTAAAAGAGCTCACAGGCCCATCCATAATGAACGATCGAAAATGGATTAAAATTCTAATTCGATCTGCCCTGATTAAACAAACTCAATTTTTTGATTTTATCTTTTACAACCCAACATGCCCGTAGCCAGGTTTCTTTTGGGAGGGTGCGATCCAACGAGGTTACTGCATTTCGTGCGATTTGAAAGCAATATGATACGAAAACCGGCAGCCGCCAACACTGCGCAAAATGAAAAATATTCTAGAGTATTCTAGCCTCGAATATGTCAGTGTGATGCCATAGAATCCTAGAGTATTCAAGGCGTACGCTATACGTGAAGTACACCTGCAGTATTCGAGAGTATTCGATTTGAATACGTGAAGTGCCCCTGGAGTATTCACGAGTATTCAATATTGAATACGTGATGCACACCCGGAGTGTTCAATTTGAATGTGGAAAAACAGGCCGGATCCTAATAGGATATCCCAGGTGTAGAATACGTCGGAAAATTTCAGTATACGAGGCGTGTGCCGAGTCGTATTCAAGCGAATTCTGGCCCGAATATTTGGCTTTTCGCGTAGTGCAAAAGCGAACTTAAAAACGTGGATATTACTCAAACTTTTCAACTTCAAAATGGACTTTTTGGCGCAGAGACTACTTTACGCATGTATTTTACAGTAACACAAACATAACTGCAAGGCTGATACTACGTGAAAAAATTGACTTTGCGAGACAACAACCCGACACGAAACAGCTGTCCACGGTTGCAGCCTTGCTTAATCGGTTTTTGTCGGGTTGTTGTCTCGCAAAGTCAATTTTTTCACGTAGTATCAGCCTTGCAGTGATGTTTGTGTTACAGTTTGTTTTTGGCTGATTAGGTCTCTTGTAGATCCTACGTAAACTAGCAGCATTATCGTTCGCGGGCCTTTGCAGTTTTCACGTCTATTCTACAGTATTAGAAGATAATTTCACTATTTAAAAAGAAAAACAAGTAGAAACAAAGTTGTAAATCCGAACAGAATTTATAATATAATATACTAAATACTATATACTTTTTTAAATCCTTGGACTACAAAAATGTGGACCTCCACAGCGTGTTGGGGGGGAGGGGAGCGCACCCATCGCACCCCCTCCCTACGGGACTGCCTAAACCCAGTTGTACAATGGCTAAAAAGCCCTTCAACCCAATTAAAACGACTACAGGTTCTATTAGAGATATTATTTTAGGCCATTTCCTCTTCTACTGAGTAACGACGGTCCTAAATGGCGACCTGTCAAGCAAACCTGACATCTAGAACGTGGCAATATTTACAGTTTGCTTCCAAATCGCTGAATCTAATGACTTACACTCTAATTATAATTACTCTTTAGCTGTCCGTTAACCTTCTGTTGTCTTACAGGTAAAAACCACGCGAGCGAAACCGCTAGACCGCAATGTTTGTTCAGCTTTTCCATTCAGTCTGTTCCACGCTCATTTGCAAACTGACTCTTGCTCGTGAATGACTAATTGCAATAGAAATCGTGTTGAGAATAGGCGTTACACAACACATGTAAAGAAAAACTATACTGGTTATCTTTTAAAATTTTCACGGTAATCTTAACATTACTTTGATGCGATTAAAACCATTATTTCATATGTAAACGCCTTCCGTTTTTTGCTTTCTGTAATTTCACATACTCTAAAAACTGAGAGAAAATAACTTTCGGTCTGAAAACCAGTTTATTACTGCGCCTGATAGATAGTGGATACTCATACAACTCGCTAAGTTCTAGCTACTTCAAGTTTTAAGGCCGCAGATTTCTCTGTCGTTAATTTTATTGAAGTGATCGACCAAAAACTGTTAAAAGTGCCAGAGTCTATCAAATCCCATCTTTTTAAATTCCTTTTTCATGTCTTTCTTGAAAACTGAGTAAACCAAAGGATTCACCGCCGAGTTAATAACAAAAAGGATGTGAATAACCTTTTTCAAGGTCTCCGAAACGACGCAAATTTTGAAGACGAAACAAAAGCATCGGTAATTTCCTCCAACGTGACACAGGATGAAGAACAAGATAATTAAAATAACCATGTTCAATGAAGCTTTCTTCTCCCCGTTCTTATTTCTAGCCTCGTTTTTTTTAGTATTGAAATTAAACCTGATCTGAGCCAAAACAAACGATTCCTCTCGTGAAATCTTTCTCGCTACGTGGGAAAGACGAACAGTGACAAATATAAACAGCACGCTTGGAAAAAGCTGAAAGATTGATACTCTGAATGTTTCGAAGATAAAAGTGAAGGAGTTGTTTCCGCTTGCGGAATAAGTGAAAAGTGAAGGTATTGTGAAGAGAATTAACGGTGTAATCCAAGCAGAAGCGAGGGATAAAAATAATCGTTTCCTTGTCGTGAATGAAGTGTATTTTAAAGGCATCGTTATTGCAAGGAATCGATCTGCTGTCAAGGCACATAAGTTTGTAGATGAGGAATAAAGAAACGTATGGCTGATTTTGAACCATAGTCCCGTGTGATCGATAGATAACTCCGGGAAGAAGCTTGAGATAAAAAGGAGTGGAAAATAGCTCAATCCAACCCACAAATCAGCCACTGCCAGTGACAGGACAAACCAGTTTGCGGTGACGTGCAGTGGCGGTCTTTTGATGATCAAGTAGATTACAAGAGCGTTTCCCAAAACCGTTATGACGGTGAAGAACCAACCAAGAATGAAAAACCACATTTTGTGCCGAGTTTGAATGTCGATAAAAGCGTTAAAACATACAGAAAGGTCCCACCAATTAGCAGTCCACTCGAATTATGCAAACACTGTATGTTCGAAAACTTGTTAGTCATAAAACCTTGCACCAGTTGTCAACTTTCTCGCAACCGCGGGTGTTGAAAACACAAATTCTTTTTCACCAAGGAAAAACTTAGCCTTTCTCGACCATCGGTGCGTTGTGGTAAGCCAGAGGAAAGATTAGACCAAACTAGAAATATTCAGTAAATGTATGGCTTGTATAAGTGCAAATTAAATTTGCGGATGATTGAAGGGCGAAATATATCATGTTTTCCATATGTTAAGTTCAATGACATCAGCTGTTCCTGGGGAATTACATCAATTTTCAATGACTGAAGGTTGTCGATGACAGCCAATAGAAAAGTTCACCTAATCAACCTTCAAAACACTTTCAATATTGGAACTTGACACCCGAAAGGAGTTCTCTTTAATTATTTAACTCTTCAATTAAACTCAGAGATATATACGACACTGCCAAAACGTTGACATATCTTTTTCAGTAGCAATAACTTATTTACATGACGACTAACAGCTTGCCTAATATAGGCCGTTATAAATTATTTATAAATGTGCTTCTTTTGTCATCTGTGTTGGTTTTGAAATCTATGGTTCAATTTTGGCAAAGTGAACTATGAAAGCAAATATAAATATGCCATAAACATTACATTTTTCAAGTTAGCTTGACACCCCCTCCCCCCACCCTAAATTTAACCTGCTTTCGCTCCTGCTATTACGTCATATGTGGAAGAGCCTGTAAACTTGCTTTTGCTTATAATTACCTGGGTTACATGAAATTACCGGAGAGTCTGAAAATATGTGTCAAGGCTTCGTGTGGAAAAAGGGCTTTTGCATGGCAGGCAATTTACGGTATTTCCTTAGAAAAACCTTCTGTAATTTTATAACCTCCCCAGTCTGCGTGAAAAAACTTCCAGCATTCTTTTCAAGAGCAGCTCGACCGTGCTGCTGAATCGTCAGCAGTGGAACGTTGAAAAGGTTCTTATTTGACGGCTTTCGCCCTCCTTCGTGATTACAGTAAACATTTTTGATCATAAATGTGCATTTCTTTTATATATATATAGATATTGCTCTTTGGCATAACAAAGCTTTGATTTCATGTCCAAATTGAGCACTTTTCTGGGATGAGTCATTACCTAGCTCGCACACTAGCTCGCTAGTTTGAGAACTTAGTATGGCTTAGATACTACCACATGTGTAGTATTTGGGGTGGCTTTTTAAGCTTAACCTCCGTCCTAGACGTTCAGCACTGCACTAATGAGGCCCAGAAGGCCTGCAGTTAGTTATATATATATATTGTTTGATCAGGTGATGTATGTCGCTGAGTCGCTTCCACCGAAGCGCTGGAGATTAGAGCTGCTGTATGCAACTGGTAAGCGACTGCCCGTGCTTCAGGTATTTCATAAGAAGCTAAATACTGTAACCAAAAGGTCGATACAGCAGAAAGTAAATCGTGATTTTTCAGAACATTACAACATTTTTTTAATTCACAAGACATGTGTCGATGTTTTTTTCACTTCATCGTAATTAATTACGCATGTTTCATCTAGTTGTTACCTTGTTGTCACTAATTTTCTCGAGACTTAATTTTCGCGATTTAAAGAATTTCGCGAAAGTAAAGTCCCGCGAAAAAAAGGTACCGCGAAAATTAAGGACGCGAAATTTAGTGACCTAAAACGTTTAACCTTTGTTTAAGTTTCCGTCTGTTAGGAGTATACATACGAGCAGGACTGCTCAAATTTCAGTTCAACGCATGTCCTTATTCCTCATCATCTGACGCATCTTGCTGAATTAGTTCTTGCAACAGTTCCTTAGTACAGCCTGAGTCTTCAAATTTACAGTCGGCATCTGGCTCCCTATAGTAGCGGAGCTCCGGCTGCCCGAAGGGCCGCAGAGCGGAGCCCCATACCTATAGAAATAGAAGAACCAAGCACGCATACAAACTACAAACAGGAGAACCATGCCTTTCATTTCTCATGGTCAAATGGCAAGCGGCATGCTCGCGGCCGCGTGCGAAATACGTACGTACGTCCGTACGTCCGTACGTACGACGTCGCCCTTAGTATCAATATGGCAGCTATAGTTCAGAGTTCGACCTGGTTAATATTTTTAAAGGTGGCCGTAAGCTTATTTATTATATATATAGCGACAATTTTAGGTAATAAACCTTGCAAATAGAATTCTATATCTGCTATATTTTCACATGTGAGAAAAGCGATACGTCCAATCAGCTTCGCGTATAGCTTTCTTCACATGTGAAAAATATAACCAATCAGCAGCAAGAGTAGAACGACCTAACCAATCAGAGCGCGGGAATTCAAATGGTTTCCAACGTGGTTGTGAAAACAACGCGCTGCAAGTTTGCAAGCTCTCGAAGACAGTTTATGTTTTGGCTACAAATTTTGTACTTTTGAGAACTTTATGGAAAGGAAAGCCATCAGAAACACGCCAAGCAAAACCTTAGGAACACAGTTATGATATGGAAATGCTAAAATCATTCTCCAGGCGGAGCGAAGACAAACTAAATGTCGATAAGGGAAAGCCAAGAAATGAAAGACTTTCATTGTAGCTTTGATACAACGCAGCCGTGGACGTTCTAAGAAAATTCAAGCACTCTTGGGAACACCAGGGTAAAGTAAATATTTCACTTTTGAATATGGATTTACGTCGTAATTATTGTTTAATGAACCGACTCCTTGTGTTATCACAACTTTTGTTCAAAAATTCGCCAGTTGATTTGCGCGCAGTAATTGATTCACTTATGGCGACGTTTCTCGATGCGATAGCAAAAGCTTTTCTTTTAAAAAGTATTAACACAGTGTGTTTTATACCGCCATTTAAATAAAGTTCTTGTTTACGATAGCTTGTCGTCGCCGTAATTTTTCGTTTCTATTTAAAAGAGATCTCGCTTGGAAAGCCATCAGAATGCATTTGCAGCTTTGTTTTCCTCGCGCTGCGTTTAACTCTTTGATTATAGACTGGAAAAATCACTTTAAGTTTACAATGGTTGAGTACTCGTTATATATAATAAACAAATTACAGCATAGAAAGTGCTTTGTACGGATTGTTATTCACTCGTCGCAAAACTTTGGAAAACTCACTCGTTCGCTGCGCTCACTCGTTCGTTTTCCAAAGTTTTGCAACTCGTGAATAAAAATCCGTACGTCGCACTTTCTATGAAGTAATCTATATTTATTATATATATAGCGACAATTTTAGGTAATAAACCTTGCAGATAGAATTCTATATCTGCTATATTTTCACATGTGAGAAAAGCGATACGTCCAATCAGCTTCGCGTATAGCTTTTTTCACATGTGAAAAATATAACCAATCAGCATCAAGAGTAGAACGACCTAACCAATCAGAGCGCGGGAATTCAAATGGTTTCCAACGAGATTGTGAAAACAACGCGCTGCAAGTTTGCAAGCTCTCGAGGACAGTTTATGTTTTGACTACAAATTTTGTACTTTTGAGAACTTTATGGAAAGGAAAGCCATCAGAAATACGCCAAGTAAAACCTTAAGAACACAGTTATGATATGGAAATGCTAAAATCATTCTCCAGGCGGAGCGAAGACAAACTAAATGTCGATAAGGGAAAGCCAAGAAATGAACGACTTTCATTGTAGCTTTGATACAACGCAGCCGTGGACGTTCTAAGAAAATTCAAGCACTCTTGGGAACACCAGGGTAAAGTAAATATTTCACTTTTGAATATGGATTTACTTCGTAATTATTGTTTAATGAACCGACTCCTTGTGTTGTCACAACTTTTGTTCAAAAATTCGCCAGTTGATTTGCGCGCAGTAGTTGATTCACTTATGGCGACGTTTCTCGATGCGATAGCAAAAGCTTTTCTTTTAAAAAGTATTAACACAGTGTGTTTTACACCGCTATTTAAATAGAGTTCTTGTTTACTATAGCTTGTCGTCGCCGTAATTTTTCTTTTCTATTTAAAAGAGATCTCGCTTGGAAAGCCACCAGAATGCATTTGCAGCTTTGTTTTCCTCGTAGCGCTGCGTTTAACTCTTTAATTATAGACTAGAAAAAATCGCTTTAAGTTAACAATGGGTGAGTACTCGTTATATATAATAAACAAATTACAGCATAGAAAGTGCTTTGTACGGATTATTATTCACTCGTCGCAAAACTTTGGAAAACTCACTCGTTCGCTGCGCTCACTCGTTCGTTTTCCAAAGTTTTGCAACTCGTGAATAAAAATCCGTACGTCGCACTTTCTATGAAGTAATCTATATATATTTACCATGTTATGGTCAATTGACAGCTGTC
The DNA here is from genome assembly GCA_947652115.1 of Blastomussa wellsi. Lineage (NCBI taxonomy): Eukaryota > Metazoa > Cnidaria > Anthozoa > Scleractinia > Plerogyridae > Blastomussa > Blastomussa wellsi. The sequence continues at coordinate 5,077,386 of OX393565.1, read as the reverse complement.
AAAAGAAGGTATCCGCTGATCAGTATCACATGACCAGATCGCGAGCTCAGATTTAGAATTCATCGAGGTAACGTGTTTTTCTGACCGCTGACCAGTTATTGTTTTTCATTGATCGCAGGCTCAGGTACGATTTTTTTGCTTCTGGCAGCATTTTTTATTTTTATAGTCATTCTCAGCGGAAATTCTGCAACTGGAGTTGACATTTTTAAGTACTCTTTCTTATTTCAGCTGTGGAATTTAAAATGTCGGATGTTGGATTCTAGCTTGTTGGGTTTATTGTAAGGAAACGGCATTACTGACAAACTATCGGCAGCATTATTTCGACAAGTTACAAAGCTGTTTTCTTATGGAGTTTTAGTATTCTCTCTCTTAGCGGGCATTTATACTGTTTTCATGTAAACATGAACGATTACTCACGGGTCTGTGTTCTTACAGTTTGAATATCACCGCTCTGAATGAAAAAAATATCTAACCGCACTGCTCTTGTAGCTCCTTTCAGCCAATACAAAAGATTCATAGGCTTTGGCTACTATTTTTGTGGTCGTTTCAGCAGGTTCATTTTGATACTTAGTTTCTTTCTGGATCGCTCCACTTTCGCTTATGGTTTGTACTTACGTTTGACGGATTGCATAAGCGTCTGTTGAGTTAAACTGGTTAATACCTCGCCTTCGATAAAAGCTATCATGTTTTCCCTTGGCTTTTTAACGAATTCAATGACTTTGGTTTACATTAATTGACTGATATTTATGGCATCACGTGCGATGCTACAAGATCAACAAACAATCTTCTGAGGCGGTGCAATATCGCACAGAGCCTCGCTTTCAAAGTCGCAATTCTAAGGTATATAGTCTTAACCGTTTATCTCGGTTATAACCATGGGATGCTAGTACATCGCCGAGTTTATTCCCAGCATTATTTTGCCAGTACCCCATTTATACACCTGGGTGAAGAGAGGCACAGTGAGAGTAAAGCGTCGTCCCGAAGAACACAACGCAATGTCCCGGCCAGGGCTCGAACTCGGACCGTCCGATCCGGACTCCGGAGTCCACTTAGCACGCCAACCATTAGACCACCGCGCCTCCCATAATTCCCAGTAAGGCATTTATCATCGATTTCTTTTCAACGTTGTGACTGCCAGAATATTTTTATTAATTTATGCGCCGGTCAATCTTCATAGACCAATTTCGATAATTTAAAAGTCAGCTTAAAACAATAGACCTCAACAGGAGGCTGAGGGGTATAAATTATTATTTTTAGGCTGAATATTAAAATATCGAAATTGGTCTATTAGCCGCAGACGGTGGGAGCGGGAACAGAGGCAGTTCATAAGTGGGGCATTTAAACTTAGCTGAGATTTTCTTTTTTGTCATGTATTGTCAACAGTCGTTATTAAAAAGTTGGGACTCTGTGTTTGTGTGCACGAGGAGTCCGCCATGTTGGATTATAGTATTCATGTCTTTCGCGTGTGTTTGCATCCGGCCTAATCAAATGTATCTCGAACCCATCAAACGGTTTCTCGGTATTTAACATGTTCAATTGCCCCACCCCAGCCCCCAGGGTATTTTCGGATTGTCAAGAGTCACTAAATGTCAATAAAATGTTGTAAGAAAATCCGCTAAAACGGTCCTACTGAGTTCCCGTAAAACCCATCACCAATAGATGAGTGTGGGGAAAGGTGCCAGAGAGTTTCTGTGGGATCCCCTATCGAGCGTGGAGGGTAACCATGACAACCCTGCGTACATACGTTATCCATTTTTGTACATTTCTTAATCGTCGTCCTCTACAAAACAACGACGTGAAATGACAAAATTCTGAGTGGAATGGAGAACGTTAACCACAACGACGAGTTTTCCATGTTTCTAGTTTGAATTAAATAAGAGCTTAAAAATCAAAGTAGAAATAAAAAAAAATTTCAGTTAGCTTGTATTGATCTTTTAGGGGAGAGCTTTAAGCCATTTCCACACTTTATAGTACTTTTCTCCACAGGTAAAGAAACCTGGCGCTAAGCTGATTGGAAGTGTCCAACAGATTGATTCTTGAGCTGTTTTTCAGTCACTTCACGACACCTTCCGGCGAAAAAATAATTGCTCCTCAAAACACCCGGTTATTCTCGCCATAATTGGGGTATTATAACCATGGTTATTTTGTCCTTAATTTGGGTATTTTAACCATGGTTATTTTGGCCATAATTTGGGTATTATAAACATGGTTGTTTCGGCTATAATTTGGGTATTGTAACCATTTTTATTTTGGCCATAATTTGGGTATTATAACCATTGTTGTTTTGTCCATAATTTGGTTATTATAACCAGGGTTATTTTGGCCAGGTTTTGGGTATTATGAGCATGGTTATTTTGGCCATAATTTGGGTATTATGACCATTGTTATTTTGGCCATAATTTGGGTATTATAACCATTGTTATTTTGTCCAAAATTTGGTTTTTAAAACCATGGTTATTTTGGCCAAAATTTGGGTATTATAACCATGGTTATTTCGGCCATAATTTGGGTATTATAACCATGGTTATTTTGTCCATAATTTGGTTATTATAACCACGGTTATTTTGGCCATAATTTGGGTATTATAACCATGGTTGTTTTGTCCATAATTTGGTTATTATAACCAGGGTTATTTTGGCCAGGTTTTGGGTATTATGAGCATGGTTATTTTGGCCATAATTTGGGTATTATAACCATTGTTATTTTGTCCAAAATTTGGTTTTAAAAACCATGGTTATTTTGGCCATAATTTGGGTATTATAACCATGGTTATTTCGGCCATAATTTGGGTATTATAACCATGGTTATTTTGTCCATAATTTGGGTATTATAACCATGGTTATTTTGGCCATAATTTGGGTATTCTAACCATGGTTATTTTGGCCATAATTTGGGTATCATAACCATGGTTATTTCGGCCATAATTTGGGTATTATAACCATGGTTATTTTGTCCATAATTTGGGTATTATAACCATGGTTATTTTAGCCATAATTTGGGTATCATAACCATGGTTATTTCGGCCATAATTTGGGTATTCTAACCATTGTTATTTTGCCCATAATTTGGTTATTATAACCATGGTTATTTTGTCCATAATTTGGGTATTATAACCATGGTTATTTTGTCTATAATTTGGGTATTATAACCATTGTTATTTTGGCCAAAATTTGTATATTGTAACCTTGTTTATTTCGGCCATAATTTGGGTATAATAACCATGGCTGTTTCATCCATAATTTGGGTATTATAGCCATGGTTGTTTTGTCCATAATTTGGTTATTATAACCAGGGTTATTTTGGCCAGGTTTTGGGTATTATGAGCATGGTTATTTTGGCCATAATTTGGGTATTATGACCATTGTTATTTTGGCCATAATTTGGGTATTATAACCATTGTTATTTTGTCCAAAATTTGGTTTTAAAAACCATGGTTATTTTGGCCATAATTTGGGTATTATAACCATGGTTATTTCGGCCATAATTTGGGTATTATAACCATGGTTATTTTGTCCATAATTTGGGTATTATAACCATGGTTATTTTGGCCATAATTTGGGTATTATAACCATGGTTATTTTGGCCATAATTTGGGTATCATAACCATGGTTATTTCGGCCATAATTTGGGTATTATAACTATGGTTATTTTGTCCATAATTTGGGTATTATAACCATGGTTATTTTAGCCATAATTTGGGTATCATAACCATGGTTATTTCGGCCATAATTTGGGTATTCTAACCATTGTTATTTTGCCCATAATTTGGTTATTATAACCATGGTTATTTTGTCCATAATTTGGGTATTATAACCATGGTTATTTTGTCTATAATTTGGGTATTATAACCATTGTTATTTTGGCCAAAATTTGTATATTGTAACCTTGTTTATTTCGGCCATAATTTGGGTATAATAACCATGGCTGTTTCATCCATAATTTGGGTATTATAGCCATGGTTTTTTGAACCATAATTTGCGTATGATAAAAATGGTTGTTGCGGCGATAATTTGGGTATTTTAACCACGGTTATTCTCGCCATAATTTGGGTATTATAACCATGGTTGTTGCGGCTATAATTTGGGTATTTTAACCACGGTTATTCTCGCCATAATTTGGGTATTATAACCATTGTTATTTTGGCCATAATTTGGGTATTATAAACATGGTTGTTTCGGCTATAATTTGGGTGTTGTAACTTCGGTTATTCTCGTCATAATTTGGGTATTATAACCATGGTTAGTTTGGCCATAATTTGGGTATTATAACCATGGTTGTTGCGGCTATAATTTGGGTATTTTAACCACGGTTATTCTCGCCATAATTTGGGTATTATAACCATGGTTAGTTTGGCCATAATTTGGGTATTATAAACATGGTTGTTGCGGCTATAATTTGGGTGTTGTAACTTCGGTTATTCTCGTCATAATTTGGGTATTATAACCATGGTTACTTTGGCCATAATTTTTGTATTATAGCCATTGCTTCTTTGGCCATAATTTGGTTATTATAAACATGGTTGTTTCCGCTATAATTTGGATATTATGACCATGGTTGTTTCGGCCATAATTTGGGCATTATAACCATGGTTATTTTGTCCATAATTTGGGTATCATAACCATAATAGTTATTTCGGCCATAATTTGGGTATAATAGCAATGGGTTTTTCATCCATAATTTGGGGATTATAGCCATGATTTTTTTCAACCATAATTTGGGTATTATAAACATGGTTGTTGCGGCTATAATTTGGGTATTGTAACCACGGTTATTCTCGCCATAATTTGGGTATTTTGACAATGGTTATTTTGGCCATAATTTGGGTATTATAAACATGGTTGTTTCAACTATAACTTGGGTATTGTAACCAGGGTTATTCTCGCCATAATTTGGGTATTATAGCCATGGTTATTTTGGCCACAACGTGGGTATGAAAAGCATGGTTGTTTCGACAATAATTTGGGTTTTGTAACCACAGTTATTCTCGCCATAATTTGGGTATTATGACCATGGTTATTTTGACCATAATTTGGGTGTTTTTAACCACGGTTATTATGTCCTTAATTTGGGTATTATAACCATGGTTATTTCGGCAATTATTTGGAAATTATAACCATGGTTTTTTAGCCATAGTTTAAGTATATTTTAACCATACAAATAACCAAATCTTGGCCATAATTTGGGTTCAATAACCATCATGGTTATCCAGTCCATAATTTGGGTATAATAACGATCATGGTCATATTGGCCATAATTTGGGTATAATAACCTCCATTGTTATCCAGGCCATAATTTGGGTATAATAACCATCATGGTTATCTTGGCCATAATTTAGTATAATAACCTCCATTGTTATCCTGGTCATAATTTGGGTACAATACCATCATGGTTATCTTGGCCATAATTTGGTATCATAACCATCATGGTTATCCTGGCCATAATTTGGGTACAATAACCATCATGGTTGTCCTGGTCATAATTTGGGTACAATAACCGTCATAGTTATCCTGGCCATAATTTGGGTACAATAACCATCATGGTTATCCTGGCCATAATTTGGGTACAATAACCATCATGGTTATCATGGCCATAATTTGTGTTCAATAACCATCATGGTTATCCTGGCCATAATTTGGGTACAATAACCATCATGGTTATCCTGACCATAATTTGGGTACAATAACCATCATGGTTATCTTGGCCATAACTTGGGTACAATAACCATCATGGTTATCCTGGCCATGACTTGGATACAATAACCATCATGGTTATCTTGGCCAGAATATGGGTATAATAACCACCATGGTTATCTTGGCCATAATTTGGGTACAATAACCATCATGGTTATCCTGGCCATAATTTGGGTACAATAACCATCATGGTTATCCTGGCCATAATTTGGGCACAATAACCATCATGGTTATCCTGGCCATAATTTGGGTATAATAACCTCCATTGTTACTGATCCTCGTCATAATTTGGGTACAATAACCATCGAGGTTATCCTGGCCATAATTTGGGAATAATAACCACCATGGTTATCTTGGCCATATGGGTATGAAAAGCATGGTTGTTTCGACAATAAATTGGGTTTTGTAACCACAGTTATTCTCGCCATAATTTGGGTATTATGACCATGGTTATTTTGACCATAATTTGGGTATTATGACCTTGGTTATTTTGGCCATAATTTGGGTGTTATGTCCATGGTTATTTTGGCCATAATTTGGGTATTATAACCATGGTTATTTTTTCCATCATTTGGTTATTGTAACCATGTTTATTTTGGCTATAACCTGGGTATTATAACGATGGTTATTTCAAGCAGAATTTGGGTCTTGTAACGGCGGATATTCTCGCCATAATTTTGGAATTATAACCATTGTAATTTTGGCCATATGTTGGGCATTATAACCAGGGTTATTTTGCCCTTAACTTTGGTGTTATAACCCTGGTTATTTCGGCCATAATTTGGGTATTATAGCCCTAGTTATTTGGCTATAATTTGCATGGGTATTATAACCATGTTTTTTTTAGCCAGCGTTTAGCCATGGTTATTTTGGCCATAATTTAGGTGTTTTTAACCACGGTTATCATGTCCTTAATTTGGGTATTATAACCATGGTTATTTCGGCAATTATTTGGAAATTATAACCATGGTTTTTTAGCCATAGTTTAAGTATATTTTAACCATACAAATAACCAAATCTTGGCCATAATTTGGGTACAATAACCATCATGGTTATCCAGTCCATAATTTGGGTATAATAACGATCATGGTCATCTTGGCCATAATTTGGGTATAATAACCTCCATTGTTATCCAGGCCATAATTTGGGTATAATAACCATCATGGTTATCTTGGCCATAATTTAGTATAATAACCTCCATTGTTATCCTGGTCATAATTTGGGTACAATAACCATCATGGTTATCTTGGCCATAATTTGGTATCATAACCATCATGGTTATCCTGGCCATAATTTGGGTACAATAACCATCATGGTTGTCCTGGCCATAATTTGGGTACAATAACCGTCATAGTTATCCTGGCCATAATTTGGGTACAATAACCATCATGGTTATCCTGGCCATAATTTGGGTACAATAACCATCATGGTTATCATGGCCATAATTTGTGTTCAATAACCATCATGGTTATCCTGGCCATAATTTGGGTACAATAACCATCATGGTTATCCTGGCCATAATTTGGGTACAATAACCATCATGGTTATCTTGGCCATAACTTGGGTACAATAACCATCATGGTTATCCTGGCCATGACTTGGATACAATAACCATCATGGTTATCTTGGCCAGAATATGGGTATAATAACCACCATGGTTATCTTGGCCATAATTTGGGTACAATAACCATCATGGTTATCCTGGCCATAATTTGGGCACAATAACCATCATGGTTATCCTGGCCATAATTTGGGTATAATAACCTCCATTGTTACTGATCCTCGTCATAATTTGGGTACAATAACCATTGAGGTTATCCTGGCCATAATTTGGGAATAATAACCATCATGGTTATCCTGGCCATAATTTGGGTACAATAGCCATCATGGTTATCCTGGCCATAATTTGGGTACAATAACCATCATGGTTTTCCTGGCCATAATTTGGGCACAATAACCATCATGGTTATCCTGGCCATAATTTGGGTACAATAACCATCATGGTTATCCTTGCCATAATTTGGGTACAATAACCATCATGGTTATCCTGGCCATAATTTGGGTACAATAACCATCATGGTTATCCTTGCCATAATTTGGGTACAATAACCATCATGGTTATCCTGGCCATAATTTGGGTACAATAACCATCATGGTTATCCTGGCCATAATTTGGGTACAATAACCATCATGGTTATCTTGGCCATAATTTGGGTACAATAACCATCATGGTTATCCTGGCCATAATTTGGGTACAATAACCATCATGGTTATCCTGGCCATAATTTGGGTACAATAACCATCATGGTTATCCTGGCCATAATTTGGGTACAATAACCATCATGGTTATCTTGGCTATAATTTGGTATCATAACCATCATGGTTATCCCTGCCATAATTTGGGTATAATAACCTTCATGGTTATCCTGGTCACAATCTGGGTATAATAACCATTATGGTTATCTTGGCCATAATTTTGGTATAATAACCATCATTGTTATCCTGGTCATAATTTGGTTACAATAGCCATCATGGTTATCTTGGCCATAGTTAGCAAAACTTAGTTTTCTTACAAAAGAAAGCTTCAGGGTAGAGAATTACATGGCAATAACAGAGACCTCGCAGCATATTGGCGATTGGGGAGGGGGTGGGGGGCTAACGCAAGTGCGCGCTGAAGGTGCAAGCCCCCACCAAAAAAATTTTAAAACAAAATATTCCCAATTGGGTGAATTTAATACTTTTACCCAAATAATTGTTGCCCCCCCCCCCATTTCCGGGTCCGCGGCCCCAGAATAATGGTATTAAAAGATAAATTGCCTGATCATATATTCAGCCCACCATCTTGGAATTTAGCAATTTAAAAATAAATATTTAGCTTAAATTGACAATTGGTTCATGCTTTTAGCTGCACACCATCGACTTATGGTGCACGCGGGAAGTTTGGACAGCAGGAAAGAAGCGTAACAGTTGCTCGAGGCGATAGCCAAGGGCAACGCTAGCTTCTTGAGTGCTCTCCAAGCTTCCCGCGTGCACTAACTCGATGGTGTACAGCTAAAAGCATGAACCGATTGTTTTATGACATTGCCGGAAAACCCACGCCAGAAAAAATATAGCGAAGCGATTTGCTCACGTTATCAGCGTGCTCCGTTGGATTTTAGAATATAGCCCTGTATGCTCGCCATGGAATCTTAGCGGGTTTTATTTTTAATAGAACATGGGCAAAAACTTTTCCAATTTAGGGCTGTCAACAACTGGTTGTCTTGGAAACGTCAAAGTCATTGATCACGTGAGAATAGTTTCAAATTGTTGCCAATACAATTTTAGGAAAAGGCAATAAAGCTTAGGGTCATTGCTTATATAAAGCTTCAGAATTGGCGCGGACCTCAAAAGCCTTCCTCCCCCCGGTCTGGAATGGTTACATCCATTCAAGATTGGCCAGTCCCATCCAATGCTCACCAGAGATCAAGATCAAAGAAAAAAAGGACGAAAAAATCAAGAGAAAGCCCCTAACAAAGTTCTCTTGTCCGACGATTTTTAATTGAAGACAGGTGAGCCAAAATATGAACATCACACAGACTGTTTTGGCAAGCTACTAACAAAAGAGCGATCGACACAAAGCTGAGAGAGTGAAAAGAAAGATAACTTGAGCGTGCTCTCAGCTCAACTCGATTATTTTCTTCAATAGTCACACGCGTTTATTATTCATTATTCTTTTTACAGAAACTGTATTATTCTTTATTCCGAAAGTCCAAATCCTAAATATTCCTTATTCATTTTCTTTTTTAAGGCGTTATTCATTATTCCGCTTCCACCTCCGATAGTAAACTTGTTTGTTGGTGGTTAAAATGGATCACAAACTTGAAAGAAGGCAAGTGCATAATACTCGCATTAACATTGAATATAGATTTTTCGAATTTTTTTGCATAATTACAAATTCTGTACTGCTTGCCTTAACAAGCCTTCTTCACAAACCCGAATTTTGCCCAACTAATAGCCCCTTGTAATGTATCGCATTCAGATGATATAACAAATACATGTATCTTAATATGATTATAAGGATTTCTGTGGGCAACGTGCTTCGACCCAGCTATATTGCAAGTTTGACAGTTTTCTATCCATGTCTATTAAACCGCCATGATCTCCAGTCACCAGCAAAGAGTCAACTTACTTAGCAAGTTGCTTTATTTAGCAGTCTATGACGATTTTACTGTCGATTTCTGCCTCGTAATAGTTGATTCTGGCTTCGCCCTCGTCAACTGTCACGCGATAAAAATCTCGAGCTCATAATCTAATTGCTACACCTGCGTTCTATTGGAACTCTGTGAATACGACTGATTCTCTAATTGTTTTGTATTCGCTGACGAGCAAAATTGATTTATTTTCCTTTTATGTCCCATTGCCCCTTCTGGAATTTTCCGTTCCCTTCCTTTCTGGAATTTTCCAACTCCACGGATGGGTCGCATCTACCATTCTTAATGAGCTGTTGCTATAAGACCCCTAAAATAATGACATCAAACAAATTCCCAATTATTGATTAACAAGTCGCGATTTCTGAAAATTTAAGAGGGCTCTGAAACCGCTTCGTAGAAAAAGTTGTATGTTGACATGCTACACCTGCGTTCTATTGGAACTCTGTGAATACGACTGATTCTCTAATTGTTTTGTATTCGCTGACGAGCAAAATTGATTTATTTTCCTTTTATGTCCCATTGCCCCTTCTGGAATTTTCCGTTCCCTTCCTTTCTAGAATTTTCCAACTCCACGGATGGGTCGCATCTACCATTCTTAATGAGCTGTTGCTATAAGACCCCTAAAATAATGACATCAAACAAATTCCCAATTATTGATTAACAAGTCGCGATTTCTGAAAATTTAAGAGGGCTCTGAAACCGCTTCGTAGAAAAAGTTGTATGTTGACATGTTGCTCAGAATTCAAAAATAAAAAGATAGGGGTCACCAAGCTCAATCATGAGTTATTTGCACTTAGTGCTAAAATGAAGGATGTTTTTAACAGGTCGTACTTTGCTACAGTAGCCAGAAATGTCAGGATAACATCAATTTCTGTTGTCCAATAAATTGGCCATTTGTTTGATACAACTACTATGGCAGAACTGATAGAGTGGTACTAGTAATCCACATCAAAGTGGTAGTCTATATTATTATTATCTTGATGGCAGTGTTCGTTTGATGCGCTGGTCAACTTCTATTTCAAATACGAAAGTTGTCTCTAGCAATTCTTTCTCCTGCCTGTAAATAGACCCTTTAATCCACCATCGTTTGTTAGTAAAAAAAAGTCTGTTCACAAGGAGCCTGCCAGATCTTTTTTTGTATGCAATGTTTTACGTTGTCCAGTATCATTCTGATTCACAGTCTAAAGTACACTACTTTTGTATCTCGTGTTTCATTCAGTTTTCCATGATCTCTAGTCACTAGCCAGCGAGAATGCAGTCATTTATTGCGTTGCACAGTATCAGTTTGGTGAGTACAATATCTGTTTCTCAGATATTTTCCAAGATGTACTATCAATTTTCTTTTTTCCAACAGTTTCTGGCGATTTCAAGAAAGATGGGTGAAGTCATAAAAGGATTGGAAAAGATATCCTTGGCTTCATGTCAATAAGTGAGTGCAGTTTTCGTTTTATTTTAGGCTTCACTTATATCGTGTAGACGTTAATTTTATGTTAAGAATAAACTGTTGCACAAATATTGAAAAGTTTTTCAATTTCGACGACTCGTCGGAAAAAAGGTGTGAATTTTGACGTATTTTCGAGGAACCCAATCCAATATAGCTTTGTCAATTACAAATCAACATTAACAAACTTTGAAATGGTGTCATAGCTGAAATTCATAAAACTAACTGGAAGCTCCAATTTTAGGCTTGCCTAAATTCATACATTAACCTGTTGAGTGATAGTCTCCTTCGGACGCGTTATAAGGGTCGTCACGCAACGCTCCTCCCCACTAACGGCTGCTCACCAGAGAGACACCTTCCTTTCCCTTTGTTTTTGAGAACCAATAGAATGCACGTTATTGTTATCGGCTACGCCAATCAAATTCCTCGTTATATTTGCTGGGCGCTTGCTGTGCGCGCGAAAACAAAACATGACAGATGTACACGTGCGAAACAACGATCTTGACCCGGGGATCTTGACCAAGTGAAAGATGAATGTGCGAAGGAGACTAGTTGAGTGACGATGCCTGAAACTTTGTTTCAATTTCTTGAAGTAAATCATAACCCTTCACTTCAGCTTTGGCATCAGATCATTTCAGGCATTACTCCTGTGTTTTCCGTTTTTACAAAACAAGCACATATTTTTTTATTACCCATGACAGTGTTAAGCTTTCGTTTTTGCAGAAGTTTCACAATAAATAATGACTTGGCCGCGACGTCCCTTATCATCAATCCATAAGGAGACACATTATTACAACTTGGCATGAAGCGGTGCTCTGAGTTGTGGTTTGTATTTTCTGTACATCGTGACAACAGCGGCTCCGCCGATTCCAAAGTTGTGCTGCAAAGCTACAGATGCTCCGTCCACTTGGCGTTTGCCAGCTTCGCCTCTCAGCTATAACAGTTCAAAATAGAATCAAACAATTTTTTTTAACAAAATGCATCCGACCATGAATACTAGTATTTAAAACCGTGATAATTCCTACCCCTCCCCCACCACCACCACCTCCACCGCGAGAAACGCCCGAGAACTGGGAACCAGGCTTTATTTCTCTCCTTGTCATTCTCGTCCCCAGAGCCCCCTTGCCTCTGCGTGACCTGTTCACGAGGAACAAGTGGAACCAGAATTTTTATCAATGTCAAGATAATGAGCCGTTCGTATAAACACATGTTATCGCGAAGACTCGAACTATTTTGTAATGCCACAAGCTTGGGTGAAGAAACGAATATACAGTCACTGTATGGGAAAGTTAATAATTTATATTGGAAAAGAAACAAGAATGAAAAGGGCAAGGATTAAAAAAAACATAGGCACCTGCCAGTTAAGCTCTGCACACTGCGCCAGACCTGTGGCACCGATTGGATGGCCTGATGAAAATAATGACACATGCAGTCAGTTTTATACGTAATATATTAAACACGAGAGACAATAAAATTGCGAAGTTTAACACGTTCATCGCCAGAGTTCTGAATGCTTAGAAATTTATTAGAGCCAGCAATCTTTCTGTTCTAACACACCCATCTGAACTCTCGGGTTGAAAGCACTAATCTAAGACATCGAAGCCTCGATGATTCAAAATGAGTTGTGACAAATTTATTGAACATACCTTTGGATTCTAAACCGCCTGAAGGATTCACCACCCATCTTCCTCCAATGCGGCAAACTTCGCCACCTATGGGAAATATCGCGCATAAAACTAGAAGTCATAGTTATAAGGAAAGCCTACTGATCCACCCCGAACGCGCCGGCTATCAGAATCTTGACAGTGAAAAAATAAAATAAAATCATAAGCAACTACTTTTTTAGTGCAGAGTGCACTATTGGGATGGTATGTTGTGGGCGTAGCGAATCTAAGGCACTATGGCGCTAAGGTGTGAACTTTAATGTTTGTTAAATTAATTAATATCAATTAATTAATTAGTCTTGCGGGGAGGGTGGGAGTGGGGAAGAACTTGTGTGGAGTGCACTGCTTAAAACGCCGATTGTCTACGTTACTTTTTGTATATCCCAAGGTATATATAAGTTTCAGAAGTCATCATACCATAATTGTGGTACCATTCGTTCCAGAACGAAGTTATTCGCTCTTAACGCTTGCGCAGAATAGTAATTTACGTTACTGTCGACTACTGCGTAGAACCAAATAGGGGATCACACACACTAACGTAGTGTGCTCTTACTTGCGGTAGAACGCCACCTGTAATGCGCAGTGTAGTATTATGATTGTGTATCTTTTGCGCGGAATAACGAAAGAAGTAAGGTTTTATGCAGGCTTTATGCATTAATGGGTACTTCACTAAAAAACGAAAAGAGACAAATCATTGATGTTTGCCCAAGATTGTTCGAGTTTGTACAGAAAGGAAGGAACTCCTAAAATTTTGCTGCAGACTCGGTGGCACCTGTCGAAACAGCAAATAAACTTAATTTAATTTGTTTTTAAGGCGTTTCGTTTTTAACCGATGCAGGAAACTTTAGGTCGAAACACTGTTGTTTGCCTTTAAGTGCACCTAACCCCAAAATATTTTTTTCGCTAGAATAAACCTTTGCACCAATTTGAAACGCATTGCACCTTTTTACCAAATTCTGACTATTTATAGCATTCAAAAGCTATGATAAACTGTGCATCATTTGTTCCAAGACCGAGTCAGAAGGGGCGTGGGTCTATTCCCGATTTGACGTCACAAAAATATTTGCATGCATGTTTACAAAGACTTGATGCGATGCAAATCATTTTGTGACGTCAAATCAGGAATAGACCCATGCCCCTTCTGACTCTGTGATGCACAGTTTATCGTAACTTCTTTTGAATGCTATAAGTGTTATTGTGTTACAAAGAAAAAGTCAATCAGGTGTGAAATTGTGTAGTCAATTTCAAAGTTCATAACACAAGCCCATCCCTCTAATTATTTTTATTGTTAATTATTGCTTCTCATACTTTTTGTATCTTTCTATAACTAAATGAAGTAAACCCAAAAGCATACTAAAAAAGGTGCCTTTGCAAGGAAGAGTATGGTTACTTTTGCCAGTCTTAATTTGATACCAAAGGAGATCTTTCTATCACTAAAGAGAACTCTAGCGTTATAATACGTTTCCTTTGTTCACATACATTAGGTTGCTTGTAACAATACCTAATTTACACGTACCGATATGTCACCCCTATGTATTTGGTGGAGAGTGAATGTGAGGTGCAGACACTGCTGGCGTATTTTTTGGAAAATGTTCTAAGAAACGTTTGGAAACCAAAATATCATGTGGACAAAAGAGATAGTTTGTATATTATTATTATTATTATATAGTGAAAGCTCTCAGACTCCAAATATAATTTGTTTTGCAGTATTTTTTGCCAGTTAGTAAAAGTAAAAGTAAAAATAGTTTATTAACACCTCTGGCAGTTACAGCCTTGCTTACAAAACCGTGAACACCAGAAATGTTTATGGAATGTTATTGCGTTACAAAGAAAAAGCCAATCAGGTGTGAGAAAACCAAACCACAAACAGCAACGGTCATTAGTTTGTGGTTTTGAGGTTTGTTCGCGTGTCCTGAACCTTGCTGCGATTGGTCACTATACAATCAACATTCCTGAAATATTTCAGGTGTTCACGGTTTTATGAGCAAGGCTGTAAAACTGAATAAACAGTGTAGTTTACAACCAATATTTACTAACTAAATCTAACTACAGTAACGATGATAAATAATCTACATTCATGCGAGTCTAAATGTAAAAAAGTCATTTGCTCTCTTTGTCCTTTTCATTGTTTTTGGAGCTGTAGTAATTATTTTTTTGGCACAAAATACGTCACAGCGAGCAAAAATCTGTGCAAATCGGGACGATTTGTTGGATTGCCATAGGTGTCTAGGGTGCATCGGATCGCCATTCACACGGCTCTGCTGCTCTGCTCCACAATTATTGTGCTTGACAAATCATGCCAATTAATTGGTACGCGTAAATTTGTCTTACAAGGAAAACAGAATTACCATTACTTACCATTTTTGTTCGAGATCCATTCAGCTGAGTCAATAAGCTCTCCACCCCTCCCCTGAGAACACAATCCCATGGCTTCATACATGAATAACTGACAGAAATGGATCAAAATAATTTGTATTAACAACTCAATAGTAACGTACAATAGATTTATCATCTATCAATTAATTTCTTCTTGTTCGCAATTGGTCTAAGCACGTCACGTGATGCAATAAACTCCAGCAAGAACAAAGGAAACCACCATTCCCAGTACAGTAAATAGTTTGAACCCGAGGGAAACAGTCAATCGTGAAGTTTGATCATCCGGGTAAGGGTAGTCCTGAGGCTACGTCCACACTAATCCGGATAAATTTGAAAACGCAACTTTTTTTCTCCGGATTGGCCTTCCGTCCACACTAAAACGGCGTTTTCGGTGACCGAGAACGGAACTTTTTGAAAACGCTCTCCAAGGTGGATAAATTTGAAAACGCTGGCTAG
This sequence comes from Blastomussa wellsi, assembly GCA_947652115.1. Classification (NCBI taxonomy): domain Eukaryota; kingdom Metazoa; phylum Cnidaria; class Anthozoa; order Scleractinia; family Plerogyridae; genus Blastomussa; species Blastomussa wellsi. The sequence continues at coordinate 5,061,569 of OX393565.1, read as the reverse complement.
GTGTGTTAGTGTGGACGGTGAAACGGAACTTTTTGAAAACGCTGACATCAAAACAATCGAATAACGTTGCTCGGACGATGTGGGCATGTTCTTGCATGTATTAAGCGTTTCTTGCGAGGCAGCGTTTCAAAATCGATGGCGAATCAATTTGAAAACGGTATAACGTGGACAGAAAACATTTTATCCGCTTTCGAGGCGAAAACGCCGTTTTCAAATTTATCCGGCTTAGTGTGGACGTAGCCTGAAAAGGACTGCTGTCTGTGTCAGTCACTCAGGGTTGGTACTCTTGTGAGCTTTTGAAATTCCATTACTTTCCATGGCCTTTTCCATGATTTGACTAAATTTAAGCGTTGTCTAGGAAATCATTATTAATTTTTGGAACGTTTTTACTATTTTCCTCACGAAAAACCTAATTGATTTTGTACTTTTTCAATAAACATGATTTTCCATGACTTTCCATGACTGACACTCAAATTCCATGACTTTCCAGGCCTGGAAACTGAAATTCTAGAATTCCATGACTTTCCAGGTTTTCCATGACCTGTACGAACCCTGTCATTGTCACCGACAACAGTCCTTCTCAGGACTACCCTCACCCGGACGATCAAACAACACGATCGACAATTCCTAGTCTTCAAATTTGGGCACTGGTAACGCTCCACTTGGGCACTGGTAACGCTCCACTATATTTTGTTTCTGTATTATATAAAACAGATAGATTCCATGTTGCTGTGCATCTGTTCAATAATAGAACACTGATGACGTTAAAATGCGGTGAGAACGTCAGTGACACATTCGGCTATCGCCTCGTGTGCCACTTTTCTGTTCTTACCACATTTTGACGTTATCAGTGATCTACTACTGAACAGACCAAGGACAAGGCCAGGGGGAGGTCCTGGTGTACCCGTGGACCCCTCCCCCTCCTTGTGAGGGTAAACAAGTATAACACAGTGTGGATGTCAACATGACAATCTGGTGAGTACCACTGGGTGTGCTGGCTATGCCCATGCAGACGCACGGCAACATGGAATCTAGTTGTTAAATGTGATTAGCAAGAGGGATTACTTTAGTTAACTGGTGTTACGACACTCAATTGAAAATCGCTCTTGATTAATCTAATCAAATCTAAACAAGGCAAATTTAAACTGACCTCATTGCACGAGAAACAGTCATGGACTTCAAGAACGTTCACATCATACGGGGTAAGACCAGACGATCTGTAGCAGTCTGCGGCAGCTTTACGAGCCATAGCAACCCCTGCCAAGTCCAGAAAACTGTGCTCAAATGAGGATGGGAGGTCTGTGACCATCTGCTGTGCAACGATCTCAACAGCTTTGTTCTAAAAACACCAAAAGCATCTTAAATCAAGAGAACTGACGGCGCATTGTTATCGATATGACGTAAATCAAACAGAACTTGATTCAATCAAAACAAAAATTGCCCAAGAAGACACAAATAAGCAGACATTCCATTTTTCCTTCAGTGGCTTCCAGAAGAAAAGGGCACAGGATTAATGACAGAAGAAATTAAGATAATATGTCAAAGTTGCAGTACTGTCTACTGTCTTTATTCTAGTCATTTTGTCAGTTGCGGAGCAACGCAGAGAAACAGAAAGTGAATATATAGATGCACCCCTTCTACTGGATTATGCTCTCATATTAATCAAATGCCCAAAATTCTATACCTCTTCCCTGCCCCAATCACCCACCCATCCCCCAACCAAAATACCATTCCCTTTCCATGCAAGGCCATGTGAGAAGTTTTTTGGTAGTTATACAGTCAAAGCTCTCTTAACGGACATTTCCATAAGCGGACAGCACTACTTACGTCCGCATTTTCAAAACCCTGTTGTAATTTCCAAACTCTGTATTTTCGGTCGCAAACACTTTCAGGGGTTACGACTTAGACTTTTCCTTTGTTTTTATGCTCCCGTAAGCCAACACCCAAACTCTACCCATCCACAAACTTCACCCAACCCTTAGACTCATATTTCTTAATTTAACAGCGAAGAGTTCGAAAGAGTGTGACCACTTTTAATTAATGCACATTCTTTGGTGAAGTTATTATCCAATCAGATGTCAGTTTTCTGGACCTGGCAGGGGTTGCTATGGCTCATAAGTAAAAAAACTCAAATGGAAGCTTTCCTCAGCTTCTGACTGCATAAAAAGAGCGTGAATTATTTTGGGCTTCTCGCTAGTAATTATGACTGCAAACCTGCATCTTATTGGACGCCATGAATTCCCTTGAACATACAACAGCAGCCGCCGAGCCATCTGCCGTGGGTGCAGACATGGCAAAAGTGATGGGTTTGCAGATCATTTTTGAGTGAGCGATACCCTTCAGAGGGATCTCCTTTCTGATACATGCGTTTGGGTTGTGAATACTGTTTTTGTGATTCTTGTGAGAGATTTTAGCACACTGTTCAAATGTACTTCCATATTTCTCACTGTGCTCTTGTGCTGCATAGGCAAAAAGCTGAAAAGTGAATAGGACAATGGGAAAATTCAATACCTTTTCTATTGGTGGTCATTAGTCGAGTCAAGGTGGGTGTTCTGGAGAAATTTCCCCAATCCACCATTAGCCAGAAAATATTTCAAAAATTAAGCAATCTAAAGAGAAAAAACATCTCAGTAGCATAGTTCGCAGTTAGAATGACATTTTGAAATACTGGATTAAGTAAAAATGGGGTACATATTGAATAGGTTCAGCATGTCAAATTGGCTGGAAATGCAAAGTTTTGTGGAGATCTAATTCAAGCTCGATGAAATATAACAATTTAAAAATTGTGACTATTTCAAAGAAAAGTATGGCATGTGTACCCACATGCCATACATTTCTTTTTAAAAACCATGAATTTTTTTTAAGAGCTACATCACAATATTTTGAGTTATTTTTGCAACGAACCAAATTACTCTTAAAATGTGGGAAACCTAAAACTAATAGATTACTAAGGAAGAAAAACACCAGAGGTGATACTAAACCAAAAAGGAACAAGGATGGTTTAGGATGGGGAAGATTGAGACAGATTACAAATGATGATTTTGAAAAATTTAGGCTAACTTTTTCAAAATGCGCGAATTGTAATGTAGCTCCTTTAAGGCTGCATCAGAACTGTTAGAAACTTCACATTTTTGCTGAAATTGGCATGGCGATTCTAGTCTGAACCCTCTTTTTCAATTCATGTAATGTGTAGACAATAATATGATGCTAGCCGCGAATTGTGCTATTGATTCTACAGGGCATGACATATTAAGGAAGCTTTGCACGAATGAATTCCTCAACTATGACTCCCTTTATTGTAGAAGTAAAAAAAAACTACATTTGTTAGTTGGTAACTTACTAAATATATTGGCATTCTCTCACCTTTATCACATCAGACGTCATTGTATTTAACTGCGGGTTGACAAGACCTGGTGCGGCACCTATAGATACCATATGATCCATGTGACGTTTGACAGGGGATACACGGTCATTGTATCTCTCAGACAAACCTCGCTCCATCTTCTCAAACCCTGCAAGAGAAAAGAGCTCCCTTTGTTGAGTCCACTTTCAACTTCAGGTGTGTAAGTCTGTATATGAATGTGAGGAAGCTGACGGCCCTGGGACAAGATTTGTGCACTTTGACAAATTTAGCCTAAATTGTTCAATTCATCATTTGTAATCCATCCCAGTCTTCTCCATCCCTAACCATCCTTGTTCCGTTTTGGTTGATTATCATCTCTTTGGTTTTTTTTTCTCCCTCAGGAAACTATTATTTTCAGGTTTTCTACATTTTAAGGTAAAGAGGCAAAGTCTGCGTCAAGCCTAGTGGCCCATACCACTGAAGCATAGACCGGTGTTTTGAGCATGAAGCGACCAAGAGTATTTTACTGCCCACTTGATGGGATGCTAGTCCATCGTAGGGTTACCCCCAGCAGTAAATTCGCTAGTAAAGGAATGGACAATGCCTAGCGCGCGTCCATCCAATTCGGGATGCACGCGGATAGTTGGGAGAGCACGAAGGTAGCGTAAGAGATGCTCGAGGCGCAGCCGAGAGCATCTCCAGCTACCTAAGTGCTCTCCCAACTATCCAAGTGGATCCCGAATTGGATGGACGCTAGCTAGGCATTGTCCATTGCTTTTATAACATAGCAAGACATTTTTCACGCTGAAAAGTCGCACTTTCGCTCAGTTGTTGATCTCTCGACTTATCTGATGTTTCCGATGTTTCAAACATTTCAGACACGTTATCTAACTCTTGAATGTCATCGAAAAACCCTAACTCAAATGTTGGGTTATTACTAGCCATAAGTGACTGCTAAATTTAATTTTTTTCCGAAAAGGTTGCGAGAAGAAACTCTTGCTGGCAAGAAATTTCACCGACAATGACGTCAGCCTGAACCATCTCTATGAACCATCCATTTCTTTTTCATAAAAAATTAGCCAATCAGAGCGCGCGCTAGCATATAGCTATGTTATAATACCCATTTATACACCTGGGTGGAGAGAGGCACTGTGAGAGAAGAGTGTCTTGCCCAAGGACACAACACATTGCCCTGGCCGAGGCTCAAACCCAGACTGTCCGATCTGGAGTCCAACGCACTAACCATTGAGTTAGCAAGGGCAATTTGGCTCATCACAAAAAAGTGACTCAAAATATTGTGATGCAGCTCCTTTAATGTGCCTGTATGAAAGTGTGGTGGTCTAATGGCTACTCTGGATCGAGTGCTGTGTTTTTGATCCCTGGCCAGGGCCAATGTGTTGTATTCTTTGGCAAAAACTACTCTTACTAAAAGTTCCCTTTTTGACTCATACTCAAGCACATGTAAAAGGGTATCAACAATTTTAACACTGTAACCTTGCAATGGACTAGCATCCCATCCTGGGGGAGTAGAAATTCTCCTAGTCAGTTTGTGCTACAAAAACCAGAGTAAAGCACTGGCCATATTGATAGATATTGGCCACTAGCCTCAAACACAAACTTTCAGATTTGAGTGCTTCACCCACACTTCATTTATCCTGATTTGTTGTTGTCATTGCTATATTGCGTTGTCATCATCCATCATCGTTATCATCATCATCATTGCAAATGCAATCATTGATCACTATTGTCATTATCACCAGCTGCGTCATTAGCACAGCTAATCAAATTTAGAAATTAATGAATAGGCCATGCCTTCTCTCTGCTTATGACAATAGAGCATTTTCACCTGACATCATCAAATTCTAAAATCCAAAACCAAAGAGCCACCAAACTTATTATACTCATCAGGCATAAGAAGTGCTAAATTTATATCTGTGTACAACTTTTCAGCTCAACAGAGTCCTTCATTTGGAAACTAGTGCAATTTGAATTTCAGTGTTATGGCGGTGTGTGACTTACAGTTACGATCATGTATATCGAAAAACATATACTTATCTTGTGAGATTTAGCCATTTTATGAGTTTAAGTATTAGGAAAAGTGTTTATATGAACACCTGTTTGTTCAAAACAGGTTGCCAGCTGCCTAGATAACCAAAGTAAACTCCAGATGTTTAAACTATTTCCGGCTGCCATGTTGGTGTTCCACTGAGGTACACCTATATGGCGGCCTCATTCCTGGGCTCTGTAAATTAGTGCGAAACTTTTCGACGAATATCTGAAGTTTGGAATAACGCACACGCCTGAAACCTGGAAGTGCTTTCTTTACGACTTCTTGACTCTGTCCACTGAATGGTTTCCGATTTATTTTTTTTGGTCACGTGAGTGAAAACACTCTTTATTATAATTTCAAAGTTAGTAAGAATTGGAATTGAAGGAAACAGGGAAGTTATTACCTACCTAATGCTAGAACACACCCATACTGTCCACTGAGAACCAACAATCTGGCAAGCATGAGAGCTGATGACGCAGATGAACAGTTGTTGTTTGTGTTGAACACAGGTACCCCAGTCAGACCAAGCTCTGAGATGATGAGATAAGGTGCAACAAGATTCCTGTTAGGTTCTTTAGCCCCAATAAGGTTGGATTTTATAAATAGTGCAAACCTCTCTTAACTCGTGAAGGTAGCATGGCCACAACTCTGGCCAAGGGAGTACAGGACTAGAATGAACATGAAATTTAAGAGGTGGTATAAATTATAAAAGGTGGCCTTGCAATCTTGAAATACTGTGTTAAGTAAGAACTTACCATACACGGCCCTTTGACCTGTAAAACAAAAATAATGGTATATGTTAGAGGATAACTGTTGATTCAAAGTCTCTTACTCTGCAGAGAGAAATTTTGTTTGGAAATTAGTTAACATCTTGCTTAAAGGGACACTGTCATGCCTGATATACGGTATTTTAATAAGTATGGCCTGTAGGTTGCTGTAATCGTGCTTTATTGTCTTGCAATAGAAGAAGAAAGATGCTAAAAGTGGTGAAAGCAGAGAAATATCAACTAAGAAGAAAAACGAACTAATAAAAGATATCAAAATTTCACCAGAATTTCAGCTTTGATTTCTGGACATCCTGTCCAGAACATACCGGTAACAATTTCTATAATCAGGCGTGACAGTGTCCTTTAACAATCAGCAGCATGCAAAAAGAGGATCTGTTTGCAATTTACTCTACTTTAATTTGGTTGGTCCAGAAAGGACTCTGTTTCCCTATTTTTTGGCTCTATACCCCACTATGGTCCCAGCTATTTGCAAGTTAACTGCATGATCGAGGCAACTCACCTGAAGTTGGTTCACCATAGCAATAGCTTGCTACAACAGCTTCCACATCCTGATAAGAAATCCCTGCATCATTAAGAGCTGCTGTGCCTGCCTCTCGGGCCATATCTGTGAACAACATAAATCATTATCAAATACATATTCTGCATATTTTTAGTAGATGAAATTATTCAACATGAACAGCTGATCTGTGGATGTAGATGTAAAACAGTGAAAAATGATTATCGTAGTGAGAAAATAAACTGTGACGATGGATTATTTCTCGCTTTACTGCGGTTTTCAATAACATGCGAATTCTGAAGTTCAAAACCCAACCAACGATTGCGTTTTTCGCTGCCGTCAATCATAATTACGGTAAAAGTTAATGAACCTTGAAAATCAGAAACAAACAAAATGGATCGAAGTCTACCAATCACAACTGACAGATGTGACCTTTTGACCCTGTTGAAGTGTACCTCTGTTTTCTGAGAGGTCCGCTTGATGATTGATGGCAGTGAAAAACGTAGCCGTCGACATGAGCAGAGTTCGCATGTTTCTGAAAACCGCAGTTAATAAGAACATAAGAACCAACGATTGCATTTTTCGCTGCCGTCAATCATAATTACGGTAAAAGTTAATGAACCTTGAAAATCAGAAACAAACAATATGGATTTAAGTCTACCAATCAAAACTGACAGATGTGACCTTTTGACCCTGTTGAAGTGTACCTCTGTTTTCTGAGAGGTCCGCTTGATGATTGACGGCAGTGAAAAACGTAACCGTCGACATGAGTAGAGTTCGCATGTATCTGAAAACCGCAGTTAATAAGAACATAAGAACCACTACAGCCTGACAAATTCAACTGGTTCTTATATACAAGGAAATATATACTGGGTACCAGTTAGATTAAAAATTATCGCGACTGACATGTCATTTATCTGTGCCAGCAACTCCCTTGTAATTAATGACTGGTCCCTTGATTTGAGAGGATGCAGTCAATTAAGAACAGCAGTATGAGTTGTGCAAATACATTGTATAAGTTTCAGACAGAATTTAAGAACATGTTAAGAACAGCTTGAGGTTGATGTTTCACTAAGTACCCAATATATTAGAATGGCATTAGCCTGAAACTGAAAGCAGGATTTTACTGTAACAGAACATGCTGACCAGCACTAATTTTCTCAAGTTTAACTTACCGTATTTATTCGATTAAGCGCCCAACCACGAATAAGCGCCCACCCCACCCCCCAAAAAATAATTTTGAGCACCCAACCTCGAATAAGCGGCCCCCCTCCCATCCCCCAAAACATAAGTACGGTAAATAAAGTGTACAAAAGCAAAACGGGTATTGATTATTACGGTATTTCTTTAATGGTTCACAATCTATAATTTCATTGTCTGAAAAATCTATGAGAATGTTGGAATTTTTCTCAGAGTTTCAACTGAAATGGTGAAAACTTAATAAGCGCCCAGCCTCGAATAAGCGCCCACCTCGAATAAGTGCCCACCCTGAAGGTCCAAAAATTAAATAAGCGACCAGGGCGCATAATCAAATAAATACGGTAACTTAAATTACAATCACCCACACTGTACTCACCTGGATAGTCCCATTTCTTGGTGAGAGGCCTTTCAAACCTAAGAAAAATCCATTTTATTATAAACAGGCTTCCCCAAATACCGAAATAAAGCCCTGAGCTTTTACAATTTCATATAGGGCTTTAAGAGGGCTGAAAACTAGCCAGAGTAGCTCACATTGTACACGTTAAATTAAGTTATATACCTATCATTGTTAAATTATCCCAGACTGGAGAGAGGAGACTGGAACTGCACTAACCCAACTTCTATCCCACGGGCTCAGGGAATTTTGTCACATAAAAAAATCAGTAATTCACGGCTGAATAAATCCAGGAGCAAATTTTTTAAATCTTTGCTTCAATCTTGGGATCAGCGGTGTTTCAGCGGCAATCAATTTCTTCGGAACTCTGCACTCTGAATATCGATTGGTATCACACGCACAACTTACTTTGTCATTCCAACACCGACAATGAACACTTGTTCCGAAGCTTTCCTTAGATCTGCCATCTCTGATCCGTACAGACGAAAAACTACATGTGTGGCGAAAAATCCTCAACTCAAAACATCTGCAAAACCCAGGAAAATATTGGAGGACCGCTATGTTGAAATGGGCAACATGTTTGAAAGTGACTTCATGTATGCTGACACCAATAGCTACCAACTTTAAGTAACATCAGCACCAATGTCCCAGAGATATTTAAACCTGTTTCAGGAAAAATAAATCTGAACGCCTGGAACAGGCTAACATACATTTGATAATCTGAACGGAAACTGAAGGTTTTCAAGGTTTACTGATGCTTGGCAGCGGGTGAAAATCATCATATGTTAGAAGAGGCTGAGTCGTGTTCTATTGGGAATCCACGAATCTTTAATAATTATCCTGCAAAATGGCGCGGAATATCGCCTGATACTTAGCCGACTAGGCCGTAGGCCGAGTTGGCTGAAATCGGGCCAGAGCGTTAGAGACCTTTTATGGTATTGAGTCAAAAATATATGACAGTGTGCTGTTTTAGAATTGGTACCTCCTAGGGGTGAAAACAATTTTCAGGCGACGCCCACAAACCAGGATCTTGCAATTGGTACTTCTTAAAATTTCCTTTTAGAACCACTGCGCACCATAAATGGCCAACACTCGTAAAAGCACGTGTACTTACGATCTTAGATCGTCTTGTTGTTTTCTTCTGGAGGCCATGGCGCTTGAGAATCAAATCGACATTTTCTCAAAAACGAGTACGGCGACCTACCTTTTTTCCCTCTTTGTTTGACTTGGGCAATAGCTTTTTTCCCGTACAATAAATATCGACTAATTCCCAGAGTTGAAAAAGAAACAATGGTCGAAAACGTTTTTTACAAGCCAATCCTGAGAAAAATCGTAACGATATATTTAACAATTATTCCACGAGCGCGCGTTGGATATTAGATGGTAGATAGCCAACGAGGCGCATAGCGCTATAACCATCTCATATCCAACAAGCACGAGTGGAATAATTGTTTCATTAAAAACGCCCAAAGATATTGTACAAACATTGCGAAAAATGCATTCTTTTACGCGTACACCTACCATATTTGTAGGTCAATGGTGTATGAGCTCATATACCATTGCCTCTAAACCAATCAAAACTCAGGAAATGCAATATACCATAGCTAGTTTTTAATAAAAGGAATACACGTATAAATGAGGTGCTGTCGCTCGTAAACGAGCACGGGGACCCCCATTTTTATTTGAAAATTTAACTTCCAAAAATACAAAGTGGCCTTTCTGGTCTTTCTGGGAGGGTAGGGTGGGGCACCTCGCATAGGACCTAGAGTCCTGTTCGTGCTCTTCCCTCTGGGCAGCTTTTCGCAGTAGAATGCTGAAAACAATCCATAGGCAAGTTTTAAAATAGTATGCTTGGCTAGATACCAGAGATGCAAGCGAAAACTGGTTGTGTCGATTGACTAGGGCGGCATGCATACAAGCGACAGGTGTTAAATACCAAACGTGACGTAACGTCCCTGTAGGATACCGAGACGATAATTGCAAATTCCGAACATAAAAACATTTCTCCAGAGTATTTCATTTAATTTAAAGAAAAAAGTCGTTAGTAGATCTTGCTTTCTTTTTTGCTTGCTGCCTGAGCCCTTTAATTTTTTTAATTTAAAGTATTTAGACTAGGCGTCAGTATTCTAAGTAAGTTTATTTCACCTCAACGGGTCAAACCGGCCGAACAATCGTTTTAATTAATGAGCAACGCCCCGCAGATTGGACTTTATATTCAACGCAAATATATAACCGTGAACTAGAAATTTGGGGTTTTCATTTAGCTGATCTGTGCCGATTTGGTTTAAAATTAAAACCTACATGGAGAGCTTTGGTGTGGTTTTGAGAAAAATAGGTAAGTAATCTAAAACAGTAAATGAAAGTATTGAACTTTTTGTACATTTTAGGCTGCAGTATGTTATAAATGGTTTGTTTCCGATACCTTATAGTTTTAGTAAAAAAGGCGGTATGAAAAATTGAATGAATTTTAACCGATTCCGGGGATACCAATAAGTGACATCAGATATATAGTAAAAATAAACAAACGTGAAAGAGAGCTTCAGTAATAGCTTGAGTTTTTAGCAGAGAGAGATTCACGATCGAATGTAAACTCTAACATCAATGAGACTGGATAGTAAAACGAAAAGTCGATTATTTAATTTTAGTTTAAAATCTTACTAAACTTTATTGAATATCGTCGCTAGGTAAAGCGTTCCGCTAATTTGCTGCAAAGCAAGCAATATAAGACATGTAACGGTATCCTAAAATAAAAGCGGAATATTTTTGGTTGGTGGATATGCCAAGAGCTAGAACTTTCTAGAAATACTTAAAGTTTAATGACAACTTTTCGATCCAAAACCCACTTTAATGCGGTAACACCTGTCTGTTAAACAGAAAACGACGACGCCAAACTGAAAGCTGTCATTTTCCTCCAATCAGGTGAGTCGTTTGCTGTTGGTAATTTAATATAAGCCATTTGTAAGGTCATTCTATCCACATACAATTTGCCGTATAGACCGTTTTTCATAACATTGAATAAATCTGTCTTTAGGATTAAGTTCTGCATGCATCAAACAAAAATACTTGTTTTTCCTCCCATGGTCTAAATTAATAATTTATCATTTTACGCTTTGCTAATAGCTTATCGCGGGTACTTGGCTCGTGAGAGAGTTCGACGAATGAGAGAAAGAGCTGCTGGCCAAGAAACTGCAGTTATATTCTTCCTACAACAGGCCAGTAAAATATGACATATTATATCTTTCCTGTATTACCAGGTTGAATCACGCACACGTTTGTAACTAATCAATATTCGATAGCTATTCAAGCCGTTCGGTTAGTTTTGGAGTAGCGAGAAAAACGGTGAGCGAGAAACCCACGCCATTTTTTGCCACTCACTACAATCCCAGCTCGGTTTTGACGCTGCTCCCGAGCCCCGAACTAACCAAACGCTGGAAAAAATATTCGGATTACAATACCTCCATGGGAAAGAGGGATTCAGAAGGTTTGAGTATCACATTTTTCTCATACAGAAATTTATCAAAATAAAATAAACTCTGTCTGTGTCTTAAAGAAACTGTATTTACAGCTACTCAGCTGTAAATACTGAAGATCGATATCTTTTGAAGCACATTTTACTTCATACAGATGGTTTTCACTCACGTGATAAGGCGGCCATATTGGTGGACTAAACAATACAAAATTGTTGCGCAAAATGTGCATAAAAATATAGGCCTTAGTTCTAAAAGGAGAGGAAGTCTATTTCTCTAGTCCACCAACATGGCCGTCGTGACGTCACGTGAAAACAATCTATTGGTTAAGAAAAGGGCGCGAGTTTTTTAGCGAATCACTAAGCGTAGTAAGGCAAAACCGAGGCACACGCGAGTTACTTTCTGCACTCAAGTGAAATTCAACCACTCTAGCCTGTTTTCTGATTACTTCAAAACTGCAAACAACATCAGCAAATATATGTAGATGGAATGCGATGTTTTTTTTTTATTACTACTTTACTTTAATTCCTAGACTTCCTAGCTGTCGAGTTCACGGAGAACCAGAAACGAGAAGCGAATGACCTTGAGAAAGTCTATTTAATTCTATAAAGATGCTTGACTTTTATTTTATTCTCTTTTTACAGCTGGAAAACTCGTCTGACGACATATATAATTCGCAAATGACTTCAAGAAAGGTACTGAGAGGTTTGTTGACAAAGTCTTCGATCTGCCTTGCACTTGATTCGCGTGTTCAGAACCGGTGACTCGCGCCAGTTCCCCCGACTAATACTAGATTTTCCGACACTTAAGTTTTTTGCAATTCTTTGTTTTTGGAGTGTTTGGAACTAGTTTGAAACGGAGGCTAATAAGGGGGGATGTCATTAGCTTCCATTGTAAGCTACCTCCAGTCCAACGAAATTGGGCGGAATATCGCCTGATACTTTTGCCGACGAGGCCGTAGGCTAGGCCGAGTTGGCTAAAATCAGGCGATATTCCGCAAGATTGAGCAGGATAAATGTTGTATTATTCAACAAATTGTCAACGAAATACCATTACCAGCTAGAAAAGTTTCCCCTATGCGCGCTTTGCAAGACTCCGACCGAATTATTTTAACTTAAGTACATCGCAGAATATCTGTCAGCAGCAGTTGACGGATATTGAGAGCATAATGACCATATTTGGACAACGTGGCAATTTCTGTTGTTGCTCCAAAAATGGGCTCTTACTCCGTGTACCGTATGTAAATGTAGTACATTGTTTCACCTGTGTTCGTGATTCTTTGTAGTTTGGGGCAGTATTGTTTCTCATCATTTGTTTCTTTTGTTTTACGTCATGTGTGTCGGTGTGTGTCCGGTACACGAAGAAGGAGCCCATAAATGCGATTAAATTCACGTGTACTCCCGCCTCCGGCTCTGTGAATTTCAGAGAAAAGTATTGTTACTGCTCTCTCTCTCTCCCTCCCTCCCAGGTAATGTAGCATCTCTCGTAAAATTTACATTCTCCTCGTGCCCCTGTGTATCAGTTGTTTTTTTGGGTCAATATGCATTTTGTTCATGTTGTCTGTTCCGTTGCCTGAGTCGAAAGGAAGCAAACGAGGCATTTTCCCGCCCTCGCTCGATTTCTCGTTCCGGGAGAGCGGGAAGATGGGAGCTCATGCGAACGTTGTTTTAGTAGGCTCTCTCCCCAGAAAGCATCCTATCAGACTGAGTTTTCATCAGTGCGTATTCGACACATGGAACAGAGATCTGTGAGAGTCAAATTTCGATCGCCCTCAAATCAACCACCAAGCTCTACTTCTATCAGGCGCTTCTATGTACAACCCGCCACTATGTAAGAGTTATCATTGATCCCACTCCAGCTATTTTATCAGCTCTATTACACCAGCTACACGCCAGAATTTGGGAAGCAGAGCCCCGGGGGATGACTCCCACATCAAAAAACTAAAAATAAAATTTATATTTCTACATTTTTTTCGCATGCAGCCCTAAACGAGACCTTGACGGCTACAATTGTTGCCGTTTTGCCAGGAACACCCATTTAAAGTGAGACCAAGAGTCCATCCGCCCCGCCTCTTTCACAGGGAAGCAGACTCGCTGACTTATGCCGCCTCGATTGTTGCGCAAAACTTTCTCTATTAAAGTGCACCTAACACCAAAATATTTTTTTCGTTAAGATACACCTTTGTACCAGTTCGAAAGGCATTCCACCTTTCGTTTCTCCTTTTCATCAAATTCTGGCTATTTATAGCATTTAAAAGTTTCGAAAAACTGTTCATTATTTGTTCCACGACCGATTCAGAAGGGGCGTGGGTCTATTCTTGATTTGACGTCACAAACTGATTTGCATGCATGTTTACAAAGACTTGATGCGATGCAAATCAATTTGTGACGTCAAATCAAGAATAGACCCACGCCCCTTCTGACTCAGTCGTGGAACAAATGATGAACAGCTTTCCTAATGCTATCAATAGCCAGAATTTGGTGAAAAGGAGAAACGAAAGGTGCAGTGCGTTTCGAACTGGTACAATGGTGTATTTTAGCGAAAAAAATATTTTGGTGTTAGGTGCACTTTGAGCATTCAAAGACTTACGTAATCACAAAGTTTAACTAAATCCTTGACTAATTTTTATTTTTTTGCTTCCACTCAACAGCTTAGACGTGCTTTAGGGCATTCAACTAACCAAGGCATCGATAAAATGTCGGCGATTGAAGAAAAATTAAAGAGACTCGGCAAAAGAATTTCGTGTTCAGAAGATTTAAACCAATAGATAGCAAACTGGAAGGAGCTGAGGAGAATACGAAGCTACACCGTCATGTTTTCAAATATTTCAGTAAAGAAACAATTTTAAACAAATTACACGTTTTTGGAACATTAAAGCAAATATGACCAACATAATCAGTTTTAGGTTAAATTAGTGTTACGAAGAGAAATTATTATTTTAGCTTATTTTAGGTATAGACTTATATTGTATCATAACTGATAACGATACCTTTTCAGTAATAATTAGGGTTAAATTAATTAAAACTGTGCTCAATTCGGCTCATTTTATTGGCTACAATTTTATTGGTTCTGTTCACTCTTCTTTTGTCCAACATGCCAATGAACACAAATTCCTAAAAAATCCCAAACCAGTTAGTTATTGGCGGAGTTGAAATCAGCACCACTGAAGACATTCTCGTCCCCATAGCCCTTTTCGTTTCTCTTAGCCGGCAGGGCCTTGGCACGAAAAACGAAGGGCTCTGGGGACATACGATTTTAAAAAAAAAATCGAATTTTTTTTATTGGCTGTTGAGAACATCACAAGGAAGAACTTGTTGAAGCTTTATCAAAAGTCAATTCCGAAAAACAAACCAGACTCAAACTCCCTTGCGAAGTCCAGTTTCTGTTAGACGTCGAACAATCTGTATGAGCCCCCTGATCAACGTGAAGACATCAGATAGCCAAACATTAACATACCAGCAAGGAAAAATACAACCATTGCCATTAAATGTGAAACGAGAGTACAGTGCATCCCTGGATTAACATTTGAAGCAAATGCTGCCATTTGCCAGTTAATATATTTCTGTAAGTTGCTTGTTGGACAGAAACAACGGCACTTATAACTTCCCCTGGAAAATTTGTATGTCCTTAACTCCATCTCACATGGGTGACATAGCCGTCCATGCATGTCTCTTATACCAGGCAGTACATTTGCTTTGTACCTATTCAAGTATCTTTGCTCTCGAGCACGTTTCCACGGTGGAATATCATCTGGTTTGTAGTTATTGCTCCTATTATGGTCAGCAGCTGATCCCAAATCATTGTCGCCAACATGCCAGATACGGCTTATCGTTGGTGACACAATCCTCAGCACTGTCGCATTACTGTTATATAATAACATCAATCCTAGATAGAGTGGCCAGTCCCTCTCAGCGTGACCTAACGCATCTTGTTGAAATGTCTTAATATACTCCCACATGGAAGAGTTAAATGCGTAACCAATGCTTTGAACAAGAGGCACTTGGCTCACAACAAAGGAGTCCGGCTGATGATCCACTAAATTCTCCTCTCCTACACCTTGCAGTGTGCTAAAGTGAATGTTAGGAACAGAATTCTTGACAAGAAGGGAGTACCACATCACTTCCATAAAATCTGGTGCAACAACAATGTCGTCTTCGACAAAAAGCACGTCTCCACTAAAAGTTTCATTGTGTTTCAACTGGAAGGCATCTAAAGACAAAACATGTCAAGAGTTTACTATTTGTTTGGAGCTTTGGACAAGAATCCTCTAGCAGCAGGTAAAGTCTGCATTCAAGCCTAGTGGCCCATCAGGCTTCAGGCTTATCCCTGTTTCCTTAACATAAGACAGCTACGAGCATTTCTACTCCCCCTGGATGGGATGCTAGTCCATCACAGGGTTTGCATAATAAACAAAACACAAAACACAGCAAGTTTGTTCAAGAGTCTGTTTATATGTAGCGGTGGGAGGCACGTTGGCCTAATGTGTAGTAGGCTGGACTCCAGATCAGATGGTCCGATAAGTTCGAGCCCTGGGGGGCACTGCATTGTGTTCTTGAGCAAGATGCTGAACTCGCACAGTGCCTCTCTCCACCCAGGTGTATAAATTGGTACAGGCGAAATGATGCTGGGCTGTGTTAAATACAAAATTTAAAAAGGAAATGTATGATTGTAAATTAGAATTTCCAGAAAGGAGAGGTTCAAACCAAAACACATACTGTGGGGGAGCACGGTTCCCTATTGAATTATCCTAATTATTATTAAGTAATTATTATTATTATTATGATTATCGTATCTACAACAAAATTCTTGTTTTTGATTGGTTCTATGCGCGCCTATTTGTGGTCTAATCGGCGCGCAATCCCGTGGGTATCCAATTACAGGTATCCAATTTGAACAACTTCAAATTGTATACCTGTAGTTGGACACCTGCGTCATTTGCGCTAACCTCAAATTTTGTTATTGATGTGATTAATTGGTAATTGGACTTCATGTCGTACAATTCAGGGAGTAATTGTGCTCGTAATTTCAAATCGGCCTTTGTGCTGCACACTTGGCCGATTTCAAATTACTCGCCTGATTACTTCCTGAATTGTACTCCACTCAGTCCTGTTACTATTACTAATTATTATTATTAGTATTGATATTTCCTGGAGCAACAGAGATAATTGTTTTTTCTCTTGACCTTATTTCGTTTTACTTTACATTAAATATACGTACCATGCTCATCAAAAACTTTTTTCATAGTATCCCACCAGTGTGCTTTTAGTACTTCTGGGCTTCGCTGTTCCTCTTCGTTTCCAAATGTCCACACAAGCTTCCTACAAAATGTGATTTTTCCAAGCACTTTGTATGTCTCGTTTATGTCTTCCATAGAAGAGGCCTTTGTGTGGTGTAAAACGAACAAGCATGGAGTGCTAGGGACAATACTACCCGAAGACGAAATTGACTCCAACGTTCTTTCCAAATATCTTGGCCTGTAAGAACTAAAAATGACCAAAGGAACGAAGGGTGCTTGGAAATTTTGCGGGAAGGCAACGTCGAATTTTTGGGGCCATTTCTGTCCACGTTGGCCGAAGAGTATTGGAATCGCCAGCCACAATTGAACAAGAATTACAACGATAAATATTATTGTTCTCTTGAATGACCGAAACCTAAACGTTCGCCTTAGAAGTAGAGTCAGAGCCATGAGAAATTAAGCTTATCCAACGTTATTTGCAGCAATGGATTACGTTTCATCCATATAAAATCACAGTCCTGGCCAGGCTGACGTGTCAACAGGGAACTTTGATTCGATTTCGGTCATTTTTGTACATAAATCGACTAACCATCCCTTTGCATGTCTGTAGAAGAAACTCCTCAATCGATGTAAATGCGCAGCACAAAACAAACTTATATAAGACGGTGTAAATTCAATATTCTTGATAGCCGTGTCGCTATTTCGGAAAGCTTGTTCACATTTTTCGGGGGAAGGTGTGACACAACACAACTAAGTAGGGAGGACTAATGTCGTATGTTCCACAGAAACGTCTGAGTATCACGGAATAACCTTATAATAAGGACCTTTACTGCAAAGTGGAAGGTTTTGTAAGCATTTTTTTATTTCGTCGGTCCAAAAATGGCAAATAGTTATGGGTGATTTGAAGATTTGTGCATGAAGCGACTTTTATGTGGGGTCTGGTGGGGATAGGTACGCTCTTTCCTTTGACCGCTGACCAATAGAAACGACAAATGTGTGATGAGCGTGACTACACTAATGCGGAGAAAGATTGTGCAAGTTAAGCAATATTTTGGCAGATAAAAAGATTTAAGTTATTTTCGGATTTTCATTGCCTTTGACATACTCGTCTATGAAGTTTGAACACTGATATGTTATTAATCACTATTCTGAGGTCATTTCAGACGTCACGCGCGACGAAGCCCAAAGGAAGTCTGCGTGCAGAGAGGCAAGCAGACGATTAGCTATAAAAGTTATTTACCGGTAATACTTTAATACAAATTTCGTGACTAATTTACAAGCGGCTTACAAATTATTTCAAGAAATTCGCTGCACAGAGTTTTAATTCGCTGGCAGCCAGTTCAGCCAGGCCAAAAATTCGGGAAAGGAAATTTTTCCATCTCCGCTTGTATCCAAAGATTTTAACGCACTGTCGAACTGCGACTCGTCTTTGTACCCAATCGATGTCATCAGGCTCTTAAACTCTTCTTTGTCGATAGTTCCATTGCCGTCTTTGTCGTACTCCTTGAATTTGGCGATGGCTTTTTGTATGTAGTAGAATCTCGAGCTGTTATCTATATTCTTGAAACCTTCCCCGCTGCGAAGCCATGCGATAAACTCGTCGAAAGACAAATCGCCGCCGCCATCTTTGTCCACAAGCATGTAGCAAGCTTGTGCTTGATCGTCCTGCATTCCCAAGTCGTCTTTTAGCAGGAATAGAACCTCCTTTTTCCCAAGGCGCCCACTATTATCCGTGTCATACTTCTTGAACAGACTTTTGACAACCATTTCTGGAACGTCAACACTGAAATAACTTTTTCCTGCCATGCTGAAACTTAACTTGGTGAAATATTCCGCATTCAATATTACACAAACAACAATACAGCCCCGGATTGGGATGACTGAAAAAATACGGTTGTGTCACACAAGCTCTCAACTGGCTGTCACGCATGTTCCAGACGGAGTTACACAGGGAACTGGGGCGAGTTTCAGATTTTATCCAATCGATAAACTGACCACAGTACATGACTTATACGTTCGCAGGCTAGTCGACAAACGTGAGACACCGGTTGTTTACCATTTACACGGGGAAACCGGTTGGTTGACGGTTTGTGCAAATGGAAAGCAAAACTCCCCAATGGAAATTTCCGTTTGGGAATGGCGTGTTCCATTTACAAAACAGACCCAACTTACCGAGAAAGCCAAGGGCGAGTTTGACAAATCGGCGTAGGGCCTGGAACTTGTTGCGAATGGCAAATGGTAAGCACATTTTCCGTTCGGAAATTCCGTTTGGGAATTTTGGACTACCTTTCAAGAAATCCCGTTTTCCCGAGAAAATTTCCGTTCGGGGAGACAAAATTAGTCTTTCCATTTACATTCCATCCGGAATTTCCGGATTTTTTTGGCAAATGGTAAACAACCACCGTCTCCCGTATAGAGCGTTTTCAAGTGACGTCATCAAATTCTAAAATCCAAAACCAAGGATCCACCAAACTTTTTATATTCATCAGGCATTAGAGGTGCTAATTTTATATCTGTGTACAACTTTTCAGCTCAACAGAGTCCTTCGTTTGGAACCAGTGCAATTTGAATTTCAGAGTTATGGCGGTGCATGACATACAGTTACGATCATGTAAACGTATGTCGAAAAACACATACTTATTTCGCAAGATTTGTTTGTTCAAAATTAAACAGGTAACCAGTCGCCTAGATAATCAAAGTAAACTCCAGATGTTTCCACTATTTCCGGCCGCCATGTTGGTGTTCCACTGAGGTACACCAATATGGCGGCTCCATGCTGGGCTGTCACAAATTTGTGCGAGACATTTCGACGAATATCTGAAGTTTGGAATCACGCACACGCCTGAAACTTGGAAAAGTGTTTTCCTTATTTATATTCTATAACATCGTGGTTTCTTGGCTATGTCCACTTTTTTGGAGTCACTTGAGTGAAAACGCTCTATATCTGCGAGAGCAGACGATTTTTTCCGCCCTAGCTTGCCGAAAAATTCGTCTGCTCTCGCAGTTCAGGCTTCGTCGCCCAAAACCAAATAAATTCTCAAACTTTATCATCAGTTTTGTGACAACTGTGAAGCCTGCTCATTGGCGTACTATTTGGAAGAAGCTTAGATCAAAATCACTTAGCTTTGTTTGACCATTTTTGCTCATGGATGACTTCATTGATGACGTCATCTATGAGCTTAGGTGGCACTCGAATGCATTCACTGATGAAGAGTATCACACTGACTGAAATGAATGTTTCAAGGCCCCTTCCATGACTTGGCCTCTGTTTGACCTAAATGCACCAAACTTCGTCAGGAGCCCATTAGCTCCTGACTTCGTCAAATGACTTTCATGTTGTGGGGACAGTTTATCGACCTGATAAAATCTGAAACTCGCCACTGGTCCCTGCGCAACTTCTGAACCGCCAATAGGCCACTTCAGAAAATACCATAATATTCTTTGTTTGTCCCCAAAATTTTGCATAAGAATTGTTTTTGTTTTCTCTTGGGACCATTGTAAGACCCATGAGAAACTGGAAACAATGCTATGAAAAATTTTGGGGACAAACAAAGAACCTGCGATCATGTCCTCCCTCCCTACTTATCATCTCAGGGAAGGAGGGCATGATACATTTACTTGTCAGATCTCATGTAAAAAGCCAGATTTTGGCTTTTTAGCTGATTGGCCGTAAAACAATGCTTACGAAATGGACGTGTTCTCATTGGCTGACTCGTGTAAATAACGCTTCCGGTCGACAGAAAGAAATGTTTACAGGGAGCACGAGTTCGAACGATTTAGCTGAAACACAACCTGACCCAGGGGGGGGGGGGTGCGGTGAACCATTTGCACAGAAAATTCTCCCAAGTTGCCTTGCCCAAATTTCTCTTGTTGCCCAAAAAGTCTGACTTGCCCAAAATTGGCTCAGGCAATAGTAGACGGCTGCATACAGGATAGGTTCAACCGAGGTCTTTCTTAAAGCAAGTCTGCTAATCAAAAACTATTTCCCCATCTGACACAAGTTGTTTTTGCGAGGCTAATAAAAAAAACACAAAATATACTTTCGTCCGACCGGACGCGTGAAATTTACGGGCGATGCTCCATATACCAACTCAATATATGCACCATTGTGTCGTTCTATTGTTTAAGGGCCAGGCCCTATTGTTATGTTCTTTGTGACGCACTTCTGGTATTGACTTGGTATATGTAGCCTGCGTTGCAGACGAAGCTGAACTACACCAGGGTTGAGTTTCGTCTGCAATGCAGGCTAGGTATATGGCGCTCGACCCAAATTTACTGTGTCAAACACATTTTCGTCAGCTTTTTAAGAGCTGGAATTTTAAGAAGTGACTTGTCTCCATCGAGTTTGTTCAGTTGCACAATCCGTGTTCTAAGGGGGGTGATTACATGACGATTATCAGCCCGGGCTGAGATTTCAGCCTGCGTTCTGAAAGAAATCCTCTAAAATGAACGTGAAGATTACATGGAGGAAAGTTTGGCCCCGGGCTGGATTTCAGCCCGGGCTGAAAATCCTAGCCCGGTTTGTGAAACCAAACGGGCTGAAAAATCGGCAAGTCCATGAAATCGAAATAAAATGCCAGCCCGGGCTGAAAAGACAACGTGAGCATGTGCAGTGGGGTTGTTTTCTTGGAAAAATATTTCAGCCCGGGTTAAAATTTGTCATGTAATCGCAACAATATTCCAGCCCGCCACACCGGGCTGCAATTCGCCATGTAATCACCCCCTAAAACGCGATAAGTATGTTCGACCTTTGGAATATTTAGAGTGGGTAAAACAATAATAGGAAATCGCAAACTACGGACAAGTAGATTTTATGTTCGGACAACCAAAATGTGGAAAGAATCCGTCCGACGAGCAACTGTTAACAAATGAAATAGGCCAACTACCGAAATATCAAGTTCTGTTTTCGGATCCAAGGCCCAAAGAAATGAGGCAAAAGATGTCCTTTTCGACCTCTGTGCGACAATTTTTGCCATATTCCCTTAAGCCCCAGCTAAGATAGAATTTGAATCTAACAAAGTAGGTCTTCTTCGAGAGTATCATTAACATTTCAGACTACTTCTGGCAGCCGCCAGACTTGTTGTTATGCAGGGCAAGTTTTGCCACATTACCCCAGTGCTCCATCAGCTGCACTGGCTTCCTGTTTTATTTCGTATTAATTTTAAGGTTTTACTTTTAACTTTCAAAGCCATTCGAAAATTAGCACCGTCCTATATTAACGATCTTGTCAAAATTAAGCCTTTAAATTCAAGATATGGACTGCGATCTAACGACGGAATACTGCTATCTCATCCGAATTTTAAAACTTTGACAACTTTAGGCGATCGTGCTTTCGTTGCCTCGGCGCCGAAACTTTGGAATGATTTACCTTTAGATATTAGGATGGCCGAATCTGTCGGCACTTTTAAAAAACTTTTGAAGACGCACCTTTTTAGTAAGGCTTTTTACTCTTAGTTAGTTTGGCTTTTAATATTTTATACAACACATGATGTAATTAGTATTTACTATTTGTTATTTTACTCCATGTATTTTTGTAATGCGCAGTTGATCATCTCGTCATGGAATCTGCGCAATATAAATTTGCAATTTATTATTATTATTATTATTATTTACCTCGGTGTAAAAACCTGCGACTTTTTTCGTTGTTTTTGAGCTATTGCTTTTCTGTTCTGTATTGTTCCGAGGTTCTTTGTTGTCTTGTTCGTTCTTCGTTTTACGTCACTCGTGAGTTTCACAGGTTTTTACACCGAGGATGAGCCCAACTTCAGCTTGGTACTGGGAAGATCCCTGATACAGAACGCTGGCAATTGAATATAGTTCGCCAACGCCGTGCACACAAGTGCAGAGTATTTACACCTTTTTATTTGCAACAGCAAAACATTTTCCAATACAAATATTTTGTGACAAAAATGTTTACGCCGTAAAATAAAACACAATACGAACGCCATGAAAGTTACATTTGTATAAATACCCCTTATCGGTATTGACAGAAGTTTGTATATTTATCATTCAACAAATTGTCACGTTGCCCATATATGGTCATGAAGCGATTATTTTCCGTCATCTGTACTTGAGAGATATCCTGCGATATACGTTAAGCAACGACAATTGGTAAGCAAGTAAGTAAGGAAGTGAACCACCGCATAATAGCAACTTTTCTAGCTGTAAAATGCGCTTCGTCGACAATTTGTTGAATAAAAACAATTATCTTGCTCAATCTTGCGGAATATAGTCTGATTTTAGCCAACTCGGTCAACGGTATAATAATAAAACGATTTCGCAGGATAAACGGAAATCAAAGGGCATCCACTGATGAAGGGCTATGCCCGACACGTCCGGCCTCTAAAGTTCAATATGGCACTTTTTACTCCTTAGAGAGAACGTTGACTTACAATTTTTTGTGTATAAGGAAAAGTGCTCCTTAGTTCACGGATTTTTCTCCGCCAATTTTTTATCATTAATTGTTAAATATACGATATCACCCTGTCTAGGTGATAAGCTTCTGGTATTAAATGATATGTCCAACTACATAAATAACTTTCTTTACAGCTCAAAGCTTACAGTTTAGCCCTTTCACCACTAACACCAAACCGAAGAAACATGTTAAACAATAAATATTTTTTCAAAGCAGCAAACGGCAAAACCATATATTCCCAAATTAAAAATAAATTCCATTCCTTTTCCGTTTCTTACTAGTTTTTGGTTGTTACGAATAATTTGAAACTTTGGTAAATTTAAACTTGTGAATTTTAAAAAGCAAACAATTTCTGGTAGAAGTCAAACTTCCAGGCCGGAAAATTTGAGGTAAAATCAACGTTTTTCTTATCATTTCTTTTAAAGTTTGCCGAGGGTAGTTAGGAAGAAAGATAATATAACTTGTTTAGGTCATTGTAAAATATTATACACTTGCAAAGTTCAAAATATTGTCCCCTTAATAAAGGACAAAAGCACATACTCCAATGTGAAAATGATTTGCACTTCTCCCAGAATCAGATACCCGTGGAGGAACTGGGACTGAATTGGTTTAAAAGAGGCTTTCTGCATTCTCGTCCCCTTGGCTCTTTTCGCTTCTCTTAGCCTGTGGGGCCTTGGCACGAGAAATGAACGGCTCTGAGGAAACAGAATTTCCAGTCCTAGATTCTAGGACGTCCGGACTTCACATTTGTAGTATTGATATTTCTTCGTTTTGTGTGCTGCAATATGGCGGCTGGTGAACATTTTGACTGCCGTTTACAATTGTTTTCGTTCTCGACCAGCCAATAAAAAAGTCAATTTTTTTTAAACCGTACGTCCCCAGAGCCCTTTGTTGTTCTTGTCAAGGCCATGCCGGCTAAGAGAAACGACAAGGGCTCTGGGGACGAGAATGAGTCCGAACATAGTAGGTTCCAGCCTCTCCGTGGGTATCTGATTTTGGAGTGTCCATTTTGGTCACATCCCTAAAAGAGTAGTAACTGCTACACCAGAGGACCAGTTGAATTACAGGCTCAGGGGAGCTGCTACGCTACTATTGGGGATAAAGGCACTTAAATTATTCTAGATTATTTCTTTCACTTGCGTAAAGCAATTCGAATCTCCATTCATGTGAGCGTATTTCAAGTCCTTTGTTTCGCCATTACTATAGCCATACTTTTTCACTCCTTTCTCCAGGTACGAGAAAATGTCCGCATGTCCGTTCTGCATCAGGGGTTGGTGTATCTCTCTTGAATGCTTATGTTCCAGCATCATGTGATTTTGCGGCTTCAAACCGACACATGCCCTGAAATCACATTTCCGAAATATTAAGACGGAATCCATCAGGAAGTCGAGTAATATTTATTTGAATTGGACAAAAATCGAGTACCAGAATAATTTAAATCATATTGCGCTATTTTTTACCCTTAATAAAAGGTAAAGATGAAAGTAATTATCCGCGATAACACCGACAACAATTTCTTATCAGAGCCCGAGAAAATGAATTTTAACTGTAGGCAAACTCTAACGTGTAACCATTTTGTAAAATCGTCTTTAAGCGATTCAGTGGAATTATAGTGGAACTTCGAAATTTGTTTTCCATGTTTGGTGTTGTTAGAAAAAATTTCTTTTCACAAGATATTTGAACCAGTAACTAAAAAGTTTGCAATAAGGTGTAAATAATTTTGGTACAACAATTTCTTATCAGAGACTGAGAATATGAATTTCAAAGCTCGCAAGCTATAGGAAAAATCTCACATCTTTTAAGCGATTCAGTGGAATTCAGTGCAACTTCGAAATTTGTTTTCGATATTTGGTGTTGTTAGAAAAGATTTCTCTTGATAATATATTTGAAGTAGTAACACAAAAGCTTGCAATAAGGTGTAAATCATTTTGGTACATAATTTTGTCCAATGAATGCTCGAAGTCCTAACGGATTCCGTCTTAACCTTTTATTTCTTACGAACAAATCATGCCTTACAAGTGACAGTTGATGAAGAAATCCCGTGTGGGACGGGACGGGACGGGACGGGACTGAGCTAGTCTCCTTCGCAACCGTTATTAGGATCGTCACGCAACGCTCCTAATAAGGGCTGTGAAGGAGACTAGGACTGAACCTATCATGCTCAACCCTGAAGTTGCTAAGCAACATGAAGCGTTTCTTCGCGCAATTAATTTCGGTGTATTCGCGAACACTTGTGCTAGATTTTTACATTGTTTGATAGCTCCAACGAAGATTTGCCAAGAATGGCTTTTGTTTTCCCCATTGTTTAGGTCAACAAATTAGATTTTGATAGAGAGAGATTGTAGGGGCAAAACAAAATAGAACAAAGTAACATATTGCCTTTAGAGTAAAGGGTAATTCACGTAATATCAGCTCAGTTCGATACCGTTTGCTGAAAGTTACGTTTGAGGTAGCTACTCCACTTTCCGGGGAATTTGGAATTTTACATTATAATTCACGGACCACCAAATTACACACTTGCAAATAAAAGAACAGTGATCCCCTACACTGGAGACTAAAGTAATGATATTGTAACGTCAGACTTGAGTTACACGTTCGTGGACTTGCAACAGACTAAAAGACTTTGTTTCTTTCCACCGTGCCATTTATAAAATCCACTTACCTAAAAATATTTTCAATACAGCTTCTTTGCTTAAAAAGTGCGTTTACAACTGGAGTTCCACCAGGAACTAAAGGTGCCTTCAGAAGGTAGCTGAGAAGCGAAAGGACTGGGTGAAATGACTGGAATTCAAGATCATCGCCGACTTTAAACTTGATTCGCTCACAGACCTCGCACAGGATCACCAGGTCCAAAATGATGGGTGCAGCCAGTAAGGAGTCCTGTGGACAGGTCAGTTACAAAATCGTCAAATCTTCGAGAAGAGTTATTTCATCCTAAACAGCTTTACTGTGCTTTCCATTTACCCATTTCTGTCAGAATTCAAATGGAAGGGTCCTTGTTTCAATGGTGGGTGATGGTTTTAGGAGCTGTTCGGTCTTCTCGTCATACTGGTAAATACAGTATGTAGCCCTATTTCCCGACACTTTTTGCATAAACTGCAATATCTTACCTCAAAACAACGCAAACAACCTCGATAAGATTGCATTTAAAACAGAAACTAGTTTGCTATCATTGGGTGTCCGGAAATAGGAACACCTCACCAAAAATGCAAATTAACTCTTTTGTGGTCAAGTTCAAAGATACGAAAATGAAAACAGAAAATTCTTGTATGCTGACAAACCTAGTCCTTTAAGCTTTACCTATGTCCAAAAAAAAGTTTAATCTGTATCGCATTTTGGGAGAACAGACCGCTTAACTGTAAATGGAGTAAATGGCTAAAAATCGCATTTAAGAAGAAACAAATTTTACCTACCTCGACTGAAAACTTAAATGTTCTCGCCTAAACGGAGTGTGGCTTGGCCACGAAAGTATCAAACGAAACCTGGCTAGTCGAAAAGTCTTTGGAACATATCGATCGGATTTGTTTTATTGTTTCAACGAAATGCAGATTCGTTAAGTCGAAGTGTCCGGAAATAGCGGTGTCCGAGAAATAGGGCAACATACTGTATAGTTTTATCACTTTTTTCATATATCAGCTTTTTTAGCAATTAAATCGAATCATCAGATAATCAGATTAGCTATTATTAGTGTATTAGATTAGACATTTTACATAGTCTTAAGTATTTGCTGCAAAGCGTTAGCGAAGCAGCAACACTATTTTGTGACAGTCTGTGTGGGGCCTGGGTGCTTTATAGGGTACATCGCCTGCTTTATATACTCGGCCGACACTCAGCTATTTTCCGGTGGTGGTGAGCTATTGAACTATTTCTATAATATAATGAAGTTTATCGTCACTCAATTCAGTTCATTCCGTCCATGCGGAATATTCGAGACCAACTATGACCGGTACAACCAAAATTTACCGTTGCATTTTCACAAATTGGTTGGTTGCCCTACTTCAGTTCAGTAGATTCTCACTGATGCAGAACAATGGGGAAAGGACTACAAAATGGAAATGGCATTTTGGCTGAGTTACCCTTGTCTCCTGTGCAGAAATTCGTTTGGTTCGTCTCACAATCTTCCTCATTTTGCGCGACGAGCCAAATCAGAAAATGTTGCTCCATTTTACAACAGTTGGTCTTGGTGTGCAATTAACTTAAACTTGAACTTGGTTGGTTCGACTGGTCGGACTGAGAAATTAAAAAGCAACCCCTCTTTTTTCACCCCCCCCCCCCTCCACCCTCTACTTTACACAAACACAATATACATACCTCGCAGGTATTGTGTAAAACAATGGTGTTGAGTCCATGCATAAATATCTCTGACGTGTATTCGTCCATGGCTCGCTTGCTGTCTCCAACGTATGGAACATACTTGATAACCACACAGTGGTCAGGTTTCTCGCCTTTCTCGTAGAGAATGTGGTTTGAGTCCACCATATCATCAACTACGTTGCTCTTGGAAATCTGTCACAAAAGGGATAACTGTTTATCGGCTGCTTGGTACATAAAGCATGCCTTCAGCTAGCAGGAATGAAGCTAACAAATTGGCAAACTTTTGTTGATTAGTGGAAAAATTTGAAATTTTCAGGCTTCTTTACTCAAACTGCTTAAATTGGAAAAATCGCTGCAAAAATCATTTCTCACTTTCATCTGCTGTTCACAAATGAATTATTTCATGTACTTTATATCAGAAACAGTTATGCAGGCATGGTCTTTCAGCAAGTTGCCAGGCAACTACTTTTTCCACTTTCCACCTGTAATTTGCACCCCTGCTTAGTAATTAACAAAATTTAGACACTTGAGTCACCCCTAAAGGTCTCTAAAAATATGCGCAGAAAAGGGATTCTGATTGGTTTATTTGTCCTTGTTACCTATAGAACAATAGGAGAAGCAAAAACTCTCTAGAGAGGGAAGGAAAGGCCGTTTGTCAACATGTGCTTTTTGCGGCCGGTTGAGGCCGGCACAGGCATTTTGGGGGTGGTTTTTGCATGGTCGGTTACAGCCGGCACAGGCGCCAATGGGTTAAAAGAAAACAAAGTTTTACCTCTTTTGACCTAAACTGTTTAGGTGCTGACAAGTTTTTGCCGTCATTATTTCCAAGATGGTTGTAGCTCACAATGGAAACAGGCTGCAATTATAATAAATTATTGGTTAGAAATTCTGGTAAAAGGAATGAGAGTTTGAAACAGCCCTCCTCAACCTAATTAATAATTCATCACATTAAAACAAAGGAAATCAGAACCGTAACCGTGGTTTGGAAATGTGATCTTAAATAGCATGAATTTTTACGATTTTATTTCTTCATTTTCTCCGTATTTTAAGTTTCGATTGAGAAGATATTATATCTAACACTTGAGACAGTGTTTCATCACATTTCCAAACACCTCAAAGTTCGTCAAAAATACTCTACTGCGAGTCATATTTTCAACTCTCTTCTCGGTGTTTGGAAATGTGATGAAACACTGTCTCTCCTGTTTGATATATTACTTACAATAGAACAAAGCACAGGAAGCCCCCAAAACAATAACTGCTACACTAGAGGACCGGTAGAATAGAACAAACAACAGGAACAATGCCCGTAGTCCCCACAACAACAGCAACTGCCATACGAGAGGACCGGTAGAACAATAGGAACAGAGAACCCCCAAAACAATAGAAATTGCTACACTAGAGGACCAGAAGAAATACAAGCTTATGACAGCTGCTACACTACAGAACTGCTTAAAATCTCAAAATGGCTGATCAATAAATTACTTGTCTCTGGACATTGAATTACGCACCTTCAGGCCAGCACTAACTAAGAAGTCGACGAGTACAGACTTTATTTTTGTCTGCCCAGATTTGAAGTCATCACCGCCAATGAAAGTTCCATGCTTCTTAGCAAGATCAACAACTCCTGGAACATTGGTGTTCTGTGGCGAGCCATTTATGTAGGAACACTGCAAAGAAAGGCTTTATATTTTATATCTTGCCAAACTGTCTTGAAATAAAAAATTCTTAAAATCATTTTTCTAATGTGAATTTAGGATGGCTCTTCTGTCTGACTGTTCTGTCATTTCAGATGGATAAATGTAAGGCAGGAAACTTGTTCTTCACCGGATTCATGTCAGATGAGTTTTCCATCTGAAGATGAGTTTCCAATCCGAGACCAGTTTTCAGTATTGTATCATACAGGCAAAACAAATTTCCGTATGAATGGTTTCACACTTGGACTCAATTCGACACGGAGGCCCAAAAGAGAACTCAGAAATGGCCTATTATTTTAAATGCAATTATCAGTTAGACAAAAATGAATTGGTATGCAATAACATTTGGCACAGCAAGCGTGTAACTTATCACCAAACAATCTCGAAAGTATCATGGGCGTATGGGTAAGAGGCCATAGTTTACCTTTTCCAAGATGCTGGCAACAGCGAAGATAGATGATGGAGACACCTCCTCCTCATTCCTTGCAATTGACTTCAACAGGTTTTCAGCGGTATCGTTAAGACCTTCACTCACATCACAAAACCTCTCAGTATTTGCAGTCCATAGAACTATAACCTGCAACAGAAAGATGGACAAACAATGTTTCAAATGGTACTATTAGAAAACGTATATATAAATACCAGCAACAAGAATTTGTATGTTGAAAGTATGGGTTCAAAGGTGAATATAAATTTCACAAGGAATTCCATCTTAAGTTTACTTTAATCAATTGCGTCAATACCACTCACTAAACAACAACAAGAAGGTCAAACTGCTGAAACTCAGCGCCTGAAATTAATGCTCACAAACTCGCAAAATGTGAGTGTTTTTGGATTTGTAACTGAAAAACATCTCCACTAGCGAACATTTGCGACTAAGAATGATCCCTGATTGAATTGAGTTTCATATCAAAAAATTCAAAGAAAGTATGAAAAAGTGCTTTGGGTACAAGTACCATGGACATACTGATGAGAGTGAAAATTGAGAAACAGGCTGATTACCACCCCGGGCTGCAGTAAATAGATGGTGGCTGTCAGGACAATGGCAATGGAGACCAAACTTTTTTATCTACCTTTTCAGCTAATTGCTATCAACGTATCAATGAGAATTTTAAGTTTTACACAAGTAAGTGCTAGTTGGCCATCTTTGCTCTTGCATTCATCACATGTTGTAGAGTCAAGGGTCGTGTTGACTGAAAACGCTTCAAACTCTCATGAAACAAAAAGACAACCTGGACGAAAATAAGATATAGCTTGCTAACGTTTTCCACATTCACATACTCAGCAAAATTGAAAAGCATTCTCTCAGTAAAGGTCTCTAGAAAAGCGCAGGTTGTGACAGCTGTTTACATTTCGATGGTTGACTGACAACTGGGTGTGAGAATGGCCAGGCCCCTTAAATTATACAGGAACATCGTGATTAAACCTGGTCAGGAGTCTGGACAATGCACTCAGTTTTCACTTAACTTAGTTTTCATAGATAGTGAGGCTCTACCTCTATCTAGACAATTTACGAGCTCTACTAGGTCGTCTAGCAGCAGTGCTATTACTTATATTCCCAAGGAAAGTAGAACTGCTACTTATCAACGTTCATTTTTCATACGCGCGTGCCGCACATTGAATGTTCTTCCCACTGAGCTACGCACAAGTCTAGCCTCATTTAAAAGTTTATTATTTCAATATTACAAAAAGGCTCTGAACCTGCACGACGTTGATGACATTAGAACCTGGAGAACAATCTGTCCTAGGTGTAACACAGCGAGGTCTCTCCTATGCCCGCCAACGTGCTGCTTCTAGCAATTTGGACTTCCGTTTTGTTTTTTTTTTTCAAATATTAGCAGCTTTAGTATTTTTTATATAAATAATTAACAAGGGATCCGCTGTAATTGGCTAGGCTGTAGTGGTCTCCCTGCCTAATATTTTTATGTATTCTAGTTAGTCGAAGCTAAATAAATAAATGCCACTGCACCTCTAACTGCATTTAATTTATTTATTTATTTAATTGCAGGTTAGCTTTCATGGGGAAACAAACCTTGTCAAGATTATTCTTTGTCTTAAAATCACGAATGTCCATTCTGATTTGCTCCATCATCTCCTGCTTGGTGCCGGACAATACATTGTCAGCGCGATCAACCTGATTTGCAGCAATAAAATCTGGGCAGTAGATAGATGGTCGAGGTTTTAGTTTTTCCAGGTAAGGTCTGAGCTGCCGCTGTAATCCATAGTCCAAAACCTGTGCTCTTTCTGCGGCATCAGCTAAATTGAGAGATGAGATATCCCATCCTGATGAAAAAAATGCAGAAAAATGAGAACACTGAATTTACAGTTTCACGTGAAGAGTATCTGTGATTCCTGAAGGTTTAAGAGATTATATAGGGCAATCTTTGCCGGTATTACTGTTTAAGACGGAATCTATCAGGAAGCCGGGTAATATTTATTCAAGTTGGACAAAAATCGAGTACCAGAATAATTTAAATCATATTGCGTTATTTTCAAACCCTTTAAAAAAGGTAAAGATCCGTGATAACACTGACAACAATTTCTTTTCAGAGCCCGAGAAAATGAATTTTAAAGATCACAAGCTATAGGCAAAATCTCACATCTTTTAAGCGATCCAGTGCAATTCAGTGGAACTTTGAAATTTGTTTTCGATATTTGGTGTTGTTAAATAAGATTTCTTTTGATAAGATATTTGAAGCAGTAACACAAAAGTTTGGAATAAGGTGTAAATTATTTTGGTACAACAATTTCTTATCAGAGCCGGAAAAAATGAATTTTAAAGCTCGCAAACTATAGGCAAAATCTCACATCTTTTAAGCGATCCAGTGCAATTCAGTGGAACTTCAAAATTTGTTTTCGATGTTTGGTGTTGTTAGAAAAGGTTTCTCTTGATAAGATATTTGAAGCAGTAACACAAAAGCTTGCAACAAGGTGTAAATAATTTTGGTACATAATTTTTTCCAATAAATACTCGATGTCCTGGCGTAATTCTGTCTTAATTTTTCCTCATTAGCATACAACTTGTCATGGAGAAGACAATCTGCTACAATTTATACAAAATAATTGACTCCAGATATTTAAAGAACTTGTGAGTAACTTTATAAGTGACAAGGTATCACAGTATTGGCTGAAAAAACGATAAACAAACAACAGTAACAATGGACCCTAGCCTTAAAACAATAGAGCTGTGCGCTATAAAGATCCAATGAAATTAGAGGTGCTAGAGAGCTGCGAACTATCCCAAATCTTCAGCTCTAAAATGCAACTTTTTTCAAGCCCGTTGTATCAAAAATCATGTTATGTTCTTTCAATATTCAGAATTGATATTTTTGTAATTCAATCAGAAACTGAAGTGCTTATGCTAATGAGGCAAATATTGAAAACAAAGATTCCCCTATTAATAACACCTTAAGGAACAATTAAGTACAAGAACTACATGTATGACAGGTGGAGATATCAAGTTCCATGTTTACTCCTAAACAATTGTCAGCAGGGCAGATTGGTTCATGTATACTCTTTCATTACTTACCATCAAACACTATATCATTAGGATGAACCATTGGTAAGAGATCCTTTAGGGGAATGTACACATCTCCGTCAGACCCCGTGCCCAAGCATACTGTGGATGCCTGGGTCAGAGAGCCCACATAATTTGCTTCCTGTCCAAGAAAAAGACCAAAACATCCACAATAAGTCATTTTATGACAAGAACTACAACTTTATACATTGTAACTCCAATTATATTGCCTTGATTTTTCCTTGAGAATAACAAAGAAAATTCCATATAGTTATATGTATTTTTATTATATATATAGCGACAATTTTAGGTAATAAACCTTGCAAATAGAATTCTATATCTGCTATATTTTCACATGTGAGAAAAGCAATACGTCCAATCAGCTTCGCGTATAGCTTTCTTCACATGTGAAAAATATAACCAATCAGCATCAAGAGTAGAACGACCTAACCAATCAGAGCGCGGGAATTCAAATGGTTTCCAACGAGGTTGTGTTACAAGCTCTCGAAGACAGTTTATGTTTTAGCTACAAATTTTGTACTTTTGAGAACTTCATGGAAAGGAAAGCAATCAGAAACAAGCAAAGCAAAACCTTAAGAACACAGTTATGATATGGAAATGCAAAAATCATTCTCCAGGCGGAGCGAAGGCAAACTAAATGTCGACAAGGGAAAGCCAAGAAATGAAAGACTTTCATTGTAGCTTTGATACAACGCAGCCGTGGATGTTCTAAGAAAATTCAAGCACTCTTGGGAACACCAGGGTAAAGTAAATATTTCACTTTTGAATATGGATTTACGTCGTAATTATTGTTTAATGAACCGACTCCTTGTGTTATCACAACTTTTGTTCAAAAATTCGCCAGTTGATTTGCGTGCAGTAGTTGATTCACTTATGGCGACGATTCTCGATGCGATAGCAAAAGCTTTTCTTTTAAAAAGTATTAACACAGTGTGTTTTATACCGCTATTTAAATAAAATTCTTGCTTACAATGGCTTGTCGTCGCCGTAATTTTTCTTTTCTATTTAAAAGAGATCTCGCTTGGAAAGCCATCAGAATGCATTTGCAGCTTAGTTTTCCTCGCGCTGCGTTTAACTCTTTGATTATAGACTAGAAAAATCGCTTTAAGTTTACAATGGTTGAGTACTCGTTATATATAATAAACAAATTACAGCATAGAAAGTGCTTTGTACGGATTATTATTCACTCGTCGCAAAACTTTGGAAAACTCACTCGTTCGCTGCGCTCACTCGTTCGTTTTCCAAAGTTTTGCAACTCGTGAATAAAAATCCGTACGTCGCACTTTCTATGAAGTAATCTATATATATTTATTTTAATGTCAGTCTGATAAACCGAAAATTTTACTTTAACATATTTCGCACTATATAGTTTCATGCCTCACAACTTGTGCGGCACTCATCAGATAATGCCAACGATTTCCAGCTTGTTGACCTGTTTTTGGCCAGCAAACTTTTGGTACTGATAAAGGAAATGCAAGGGGAAGATTGATGTGTCATAAATGCATGTAAAAGCTGCCGAATGCAACCAAAGGATTGGACAGTTGTTATTGTTTTTTTTTTTTTGGGGGGGGGGGGATGTTTAAGCCTGCAAATGAGCCCAGTGGCCCATTAGTCCTACTCCTAGTCACATGAAGTGACTAGGGTTATCTCCCAGCATTATTTTGTTGACACCTATTTATTCACCAGGGTGGAGAGAGGCACTGTGAGAGTAAAGTGTCTTGCCCAAATAATGAAGGCCAATTGGGTGTGGGCTGACATCCAACATGACTAAAACCTGATACATTTTATATAGCAAAATGGTAGAGGGTAAGAAACCACCCCAGGGCTCCAGATAACAGTCAGACCTCCAAACTTATACCTCAAGTCTTCAACCTTACTAAACATGCTTGATGAAACAAGTGACTTTTGAAAGTTCTAGGAATTGCAGGATCAGTTTTAATTGGTATTGAAGACAAAAAAATGACCAGAAGTAAAATACCATGGAGTTCATGGGCCAATGTTTTGAGAGCTAGGCATGTGCACTGGTCCAACTGAAAGTCTGATATTTTCAAATTAAAATTGGATCTTTTCAGGGCCGGCTGTTTTCCTACTGCTTGCCAAGGGGAATGAAGCTGCTGGGTACAAGGTACATCAGACCCATATTTGCCAGCATCTGATGAAATCTCAACTGCGGTTGGACGGAATGTCTTGACAATTTTTTATGCATTCTAATGCAAATGCCAATGTTTTGCATTGACAATACACTATGGAGGAGTTCAATGATATGATGTCCGGCATCACTTACTGGTTACTGAAGTCTGGTCCTCACAAGTGACAGAGTCACAGTTGTAAGCGAGGTCATAAGAATGCTTACAAGCTAGTGGAAATAAGAAATCAGAGTTGTAAGTGGAGTCATAAGCATCACAGAATTGGAGTTGGAAGAATCAGATCATTTTCATAAATTATTCTTATTCCACTTACGACTTTGTTGCTTACAATCTAGTGAAAGCTTGATTTTCAGAGTTGCAAGCAGAAGAATAAACCAATCACATTGCTAATTTCAGGCACTTTGAGTTCTACCTTTCTGCTCGAGACTCCGACAATCTAGTTTACACAAAGCATAAGCGATGGAGCCACAGGCAGAATCGGAACTCTGCTTACAACTCTACTGATTTGATTCTCACTAGATAAAAACACATACGACTCTGCTTAACAATTATGACTTCCACTCTGTCACAAGTGAAATCCAGGCTTTTGTCGGACACATGCCTTCATACAGGAACATGATAATGATTAGTGAAAAGCGACCATTCACAAAGAGCACATACCTTGACACCAAGTTTTGTGTCCCATGATAAACCCAACTTGTTTGCCAGTACAGCCCCTGTGATAGTAGAGCCATTGTTTCCACCCCAACCGACCAACATGCATCCAACCTTGGGTACCCGCCTTTCAGTCCGGAATGTGTACTGCGTCTCAACAGGTTGCACGATGTAAGAACCCTTCGAGTTGCACTCAACTTTGGTTGTCTCATAGGCATACTTGCTTTCTATGTATTCTGTAGTATAATGAACATTTGGACTCTGGACTCTGAATGTTGACATTTTGCTTGTAATTCACTGTTAGGACCTGTCAAATTGAGACAGAACGTAACATGATAGTTCTCTATGGTGAAAAATACTTTCAGTGTTGTTGTTTCGACAAGATGGTTTACATTTGCCTAACAGGAAAAAAGTTCCTCTCTTCTTGTTTGTAAACAGTTTTCTTCTTAAAGGGCCCTCGTCAGCCTCTGCCATTTTCGATGGCATTAAAATTATGGAAATTGTATAGTGAAGCGCAATCGTATTGTATTGCTGTACGTTATGCACATTTCTCAAGGGATTTCTTTCGTTTCGACACGCTCACGTAAAATATAATACTGAAATTCTCACATGTAAATAATAACAAAGGTGTGGCTGACTAGGGGCCTTTAATATATTTTTCTCGAAGGTTCTCTTTCTTAGCTTTCATGAACATGATCCAAATCTTTGATATAACCCATTAAAATGTTTTTGATTCTAATTTAAACCATCCCAAAATGATGATTGCAAAAACTAAATTTCAAACAAAGAACAAGATGGAAGTCCAGCATGATGACTGGAAACATTTGAAAAAAGAAACATGTTTCAAGATATTTTTTGGTCAGTTACGAGCAAAAACTGCTCCAAATTACTCCAAACTGTACTTACAATGGTAAGGCATGCCATCTTTCCCACTAGCATCACATTTAACGACATTTTACTTCTCTAAAATTCACAGAAATCAAAATTTTGAGTTTTTGGACAAGAAAGTGGCCCATCGCTTTTCCTCTTTTTCTTATCTTCTTGATGCAGTCCTTTTAGGTTGGGGGGTGCTCTGTCACAATTTCTTCGAACCCCTATATTTGAATTTTCTGGATCTGCCTCTTTTCACTGTCCCAAATTTGCATATCCACCTTTATTGTGATGTGTCAAATGGTTATCTAATTGGGTTTGATCACCATAGCAGAGACTTGGCTCCTCATTTGGTAATAAATAAATTTATTTGATGCCTCACCGAAAAACTCAAGAAAAATGTTATCACATGATCAGAATTTTTGAACCACAGACTAACAGCAACAGGCTGAAACAAGTCTTTTTCCATGAATGTTTGAGATCAATAGTACTGAAGACATCAACATTCAGAGAAATTTGAAATTCTAAAATTCCATCATAATGTAACTTATCAATTCATCTATCTACCTATCTGTTTGCAGCAAATAATAATATATAGACTGCAAAATATTCAATGCCCATTCTGAACATTCTATTAAGGCAATATAGTTTTTTTCATGACCTGGATGAAGTTTGAAGTTGTGCTTGGATAATGTATCTGTATGCCGCGATATTGCATACAATTTTCTCATCAGGTCAGTGTGCAACACCTCATTACTATGCAGTAAACACGATGACAGCGCCCACAATGTGAAACAGAATTGAACGTGAATTTTTATCCAAACGTTTGCAGAAAATTGGTTTCCTAAGAAACATTTATTTATATTTCGCAGCATCATTATTTTATTATAACAATTGATAATTCCAGCACAAAGGATGCAGTTTTGGGTGGTCAAAGGCCACACACAAAATTCATGTGAAACAGAAAGTTCTTCAAAGTCAGATCTTTCTTTTTTTGAATGCATATTCCACTGATGAACTGCTTTCAATTATTTTAGACTAGCATGTTTTTCTTCAAGGAATACGCTTTCATAAAGCCCTGGCTGCATAACACGTGTAACGCTTTGATCAGGCGTAACGACATTTCCAGTAAAACTACATAAGCTAATTAAAACTTTCGATCCCTCCAGAATTTACAGCAAAACTTTGAGCTATGTCGCAAAATTCTGAGGTACATTCAAAAACTTTAATAACTAACAACATGCGTTAACCAGTCTTCAAAGCATCAAAAATTCCGTGGTCCAGACACTTTTGTAGCAATCGACTACAACCCGAACCCGACAAATTAATTCTCCACTGTTAGGGTTGAATGAAGACATCTTTCGAAAGACGCTGGGGTTTCACTCATCAGAGAAAATTTAAGATGCCTTTTTTTACGGCTACTCACCTTAAATTCTCGGGCTTGGGACTTGTCAAGGGTTGAAATATATTCTTAAGCCACCGATAGCAACACCTTTAAAACACCGACGCGATCTGCATATGTGCTGTGGTGACTCGCACTCAAACATCTTCAATGAAATGCAAATAGAACATCTGATCCCATTGAGCCAATCAGGATACTCTGCTCAACCTTTGAACTCGCTCGCGGCTGGTTCTGTCCGTCAAAAAACCTCTCGTGCAAGGTGGGGAGGGGAGTTAATATGGTGATATTTGTTGCAGATCGCTATCCTGTCCAGACATTTTTGCCGAACAATGTTTCCAGGAAAATATCTGAATCGATCGAAAAATGTTTTGTTCTGAGCTGGTGAAAACAATACCGGAAACAGTTATGTTAAATATAAACGAAACAGAGTTTAAAGACCATTTCTTACCACATTGAAGCTAAAGTTAAAGATGAGATTTTTAGTGGCGTGATACTAAAAAAGAAATCCGTGAAATGCCTGGTGACCTTTCAATCGAAAACATAATATTTTCAGACGTAAAAATAATACGTTGTCTTCGCGTGTGAAAAGATCACATTGCTATGGTTATCGCGCCTTTCGCAGTGAAATTTCGTATCTCCACGTATTACCGTGTAATATCCTCCATTTCATTTTATATTGACCAGTGTAAAACTTTGACTTTTAATTTCGTTTTTTTTTGCGACGGGTTGTTCAATACACCCCACTGTATCGGTCAGTCAACAGAAATTTCGTTCATTTCGCTGGTCCCGTTTACTGATAACCTCCTTGAGGGCGTAACGGTGAGTTCGCAGTCTCATTATTGAAATTTTGAATATTTTGAACGGAAAGGCAGTCAAAAGGTAAATCCGAGCGTTCTGATTGGATCTTTCTTGGACGGGATTTTGCCATACGAGCTGTTGCCATGGAAACGTTTATCAGCCGCGTATTTTTTTATTTTGTTTTGTTTTCGAAAGCCGCCCGAAATTCAACTCGTCACCTGTTGTCCTCGATTGGCCGAGCTAGATTTAAGAGGAAAAATCACATTACCGCGCTCCGAAATTGAATAAAACGCGAAAATCAGTTTCATTTAGATAAGTTAGAAACGGTTACGGCCCGTAAATAGCATCTCATTAACGACACTCTAAATAGCAATACAGGCAATACAGTAAAAACCCGCGGATAAGAACCTTGAATTTAAGAATCTGTTGGGCTAAAATTTTCGATTTTGACCCCCTTTTCATAAGAACCTGTTTAGGCTAGAATTTCAAAGCAGGTTCTTATTTTATTAACAAGAGTCAAACTAAAAATTACATTCAGTGCAGCTTTTCAGCGCACATCATTTTGCAGACACGAATTGTGCATAATTTACATAAATGACATACCTCAGCTACCGAAAATCATAATGAATCGGTTTTTTCTTAAGAATATAAGAGCCTATTTAAGAACTGGTTAAGCCTAATTTCCTGGTAATGCACTTACCATTTACATAAGAACATTAACCTGTTTAGGCTGACTTGGAAAAAATCTAAGTTCTTATACGCGGTTTTTTTACTGTATTCACCAGCGCGCTTGAATGTTAATTTTGCCTTGTGGGCGTTCTAGATAAAATGAACTAGAGAGAACATATGTCAAACAACACATCTTTATTACAACTGTTTTTACAAGACGACTTTATAAAACTTTTTTTTGTGCGGGAGATCCGTTCACCAACATTGCGCATTGTCAAGTGCCACGCACAACTAACGGCAGGTAAGGGCCCCGGGCCAAGAGCTTGAATTAATAAGCCGAGAAAAGCAAAACGGAAAAGTTGCACGAGTCCTGCAAAAACAAACCAAAACATAAAAAATAAACAAAAGTTATTAAGCGGCTTGACGGCTTTTAACGAAACTTTTTTGAATTTGGATTGAGCACTCGCAAAAGCAAAAACTGTTAATCACATTATCTTCTCATCAGTCTTAATCGGTTTAAAAATTGTTTCCATTTAGTTATGTAAGATACGTACGATCCGTAAAGAAGAGTTAATTTGTTTTTGTGGTATGTAAATAGCATTTCATTATCGACATTTACTGACATTTTTATGTAAGAACCTTTTTTTACAGAAGAACGTTGACGCTGAAATTTGCAGAACGTCCCTGAGGCTCAGAGTCGATCGATTAAAGAACGTTTTTATTTTAATAGAGGGGGTAAGTTTCTAAAGAAACTGTGGTGCTGCGTCGGTGGGAAGTATAACAATATAATTTGGTTTTATCAACTGGGTTGATAATGTCAATTGGCCACCGTAAAGAGATTCAAGTGCTGACGTTTCGAGCGTTAGCCCTTCGTCGGAGCGAATCCATTCGCTCCGACGAAGGGCTAACGCTCGAAACGTCAGCACTTGAATCTCTTTACGGTGGCCAATTGACATTATCAACCCAGTTGATAAAACCAAATTATATTGTTTTTATTTTAAGCCTTTTCTGTGTTTTTGCCTCAATGATCTGGTAATTTATGTTGCGTTGTGAACCTCTACGTTCAACGCTTTTTTTTTGCCAAATTTAGCCTGTGTTGGTTGCACGACATCTTCCATGGTATCACAGCAATCAAATGCACATTAATTTGATAGGCTTCCTGATTTATGTACACTTAAGAACTAGACGTTCTTTAATATATAAAACAGAGTGTATTTCACTCTGTTGGTCATACTCAGAGCCCGGGACTCAGAGCAGTCATGACTTGTCGCAGCATATATTGCGCAAAATTCGTGTTGCACGGGCGTAAAACTATCAGGACACACAAGGGAACGTGACTTGTCGCTGCAGGAACGTGTCACACCGCTGCATTTTCTTGTGTGTGTGTGCTACATGTCCCCTCGTCGCAACCATGTCCCTGTAAACAACACATGCTTTTGTCGTTGCTTATGTCCCTGAGTCATATGACTCATGTTCCATTGTGTGTAGCATCTTTGAGGTCCGTACAGCGGACTACAATAGCTGACGGTACGGGATGAAGATTTCTGTTTAGTAGTCTGATAGATTTATTGATGCATTTAAGAGTAAGGAGCAGTATAAAGACAGTCTTTTGCGCAACGGCAGTTATAACTCGAAAGCTTGCAATAAAGTTGTATTTTAAAATAGATTAAATTTTGCGTTTTCGTAAGGGTTGATGCGATGCCAGTTTATCGTTCTGCTCGCTTACCTGCTGTTCTTCGGAATAAAAGCGATAGAGAGCCTACATTTGACAATTCGCAAGCTTTAAACGGCTCTTGCCGGTGTAAATCAAAACAGACAAATTGTTCCAATTGTCAAGTATAACACGAAA
The DNA here is from genome assembly GCA_947652115.1 of Blastomussa wellsi. NCBI lineage: Eukaryota > Metazoa > Cnidaria > Anthozoa > Scleractinia > Plerogyridae > Blastomussa > Blastomussa wellsi. The sequence continues at coordinate 5,020,245 of OX393565.1, read as the reverse complement.
CATGCAGCAGGATTTGAAAACATAAAAATGACGAAATTTGAACATTCTATTTTGACAAGTGTAAAACAATAAAAATCAAGCGATATTCTCTTCGGGTTTAGGAGAACTTGTGTATAAAGCTGCTTAGATTTTGGGGTTTTTAAGATAGTATATTGATTAGCGTATTAACGTATTCTGTTAAGTGTTAATAAAACGATGCCTTCTTTCTTGTGACATTAGACGCATTTGCATCGGACAACTCTCTATTGTAGAATTACAATGACGGTTTTCCTAGACTGTTCTAAATAGATAGTTTCATATCGTAGCAAGGACTCGAAAAATCGTACTCCTTGAGCATCATTTCTGTCCTAGCAATATTTCCAGCTGTGTTAACGGTTGCCATGGTCTTGGGATACAACCAAGATGATTAAATACAAATTGGGATGAGAGCTCGTGTGATACCCGTCAAATTATCGCCCTATTTCATTACTTTCAATTTTCCACAAACTTCTTGAGAGACTAACCAAAAACAGACTAATTGGTTTTCTGGAAAAGCATAATATAATGTTATTTGACAAGCAATTCGGTTTTAGGTTAAAGCGTTCTTCCTGGAAATAGCATAATTCTGCTTCTTGACTTATTCTGGTTTCACCGTCTAATTTTTCGTCTAAAGTATATTACGCCGTGTTAGCGCGTATTTTTTCTGGATGTATAAAAGTACTGTAGGTTGCTTGGCTACTGTATACTTCGCAGCAAGGTTTAGATAGATCAACCTCATTTAAATGTCAAATAAAAGCAAAGATGACTCACAGAGCATACTTTGTACCCGCCAGCACGTGGACTTAATGATATGGATTGTGACACCATTGTCGAACAAAGTTTTCAACAATAACCTTTATCCGAGATGCTAATTAAACTTTTAGGAATAAAACTGTAGAAATTATTTTTTAAATAATTTATTTAATTCTTTGTCTAGTTTTGATGTATACCGCGTTTTTGTGTTCGCTTGACGTTGATAAAGTTTACCCTACCTACCTTTACTCGTCGCGACCTTTGAGAAATTAAAGATCAACAAAATTCAGTCATGAAAGAACGAGGAATAAGATCAATGCGTTTTATTGTTATTAATGAGATGTGAATAGGCATTGAAGACAGTTTTCTGCAATCCTGCAAACTGTTGCTCACTTGGATACTGAGCAAAATGGCTGGCCGGATCGAATGCACGGGAAGAAAGAACTCCAAAACTTGCTCTTTCTTCGAAAGGTATTAGCTCTCAAAGATTTGGTGGATGAACATAAATTAAGAACATTGATAATGACTATTAGTGCGCATAAAATGATAAATAGTTTCTTGACCAGCGCCGGCGCTCAGATGTTAATTTTGCGTTATTAGCGCTCCAGGTTAAACTGGAGATTGAGAAACTGTGTCAAGCAACACATCTTTATTACAATTGCTTTTAGAAGACGGTTTTATAAAACTATGGCAGTATAAAACTTTATAAAACTACAGTAGTTATCGCAGGGGACGGCTACTGTTAGAGTCATCTATTTTTAGGAAAAATATCACACCTTCATTGTTAAGCTCAGTGCCACGCACAACTACAGCCGAGGGAGAAAAACAAAACAGAAGAATGGGCGAGTTCGGTAACAACAGAACAAAACGGTTTGAAACAAGCTGCCCGGTTTTATTGAAAATTGTTGGAATTTGGATTGAAACTAGGACAGTTTCAGGAGAGGGATTCACTGGCACGAGCAAAAACTGTTATTCATTTGGAGAAAAAGATCACATTATCTTCTTAAAATTAAATTAATGCACGCGCTCCATGAATACAAAGGGAGATAAGTTAGGACATTTAGATACGGTCCGTAAAGAGGACCAGCTCGCTTGAATGACAAGTGTACCAAACAACACATCTCAGTATATTTTATACAATAGTTTTTAGTTGACGACCATTACAGTTTTTATGAGGGAGATGCGTTCAACAGCCATAGCGACATCATTTAAATCTTCAATGTCAAGTGCCACGCACAACTAAAACAGCCACGGGGCCACGGGCTTGAAAATGAGCGAGTTCTATTAAAAAACAAAACGTTTCACGGCTTTAACGAAAATTGTTGGAATTGGAATTCACTCGCACGAGCTCCGAGAATACAAAAGGAAAAATGTTTCCATTTAAATAGATCATATGTTAGACAATATAATTTGGTTTTATCAACTGGGTTGATAATGTGAATTGGCCACCGTAAAGAGATTCAAGAGCTGGCGTTTCGAGCGTTAGCCCTTCGATTCGCTCCGACGAAGGGCTAACGCTCGAAACATCAGCTCTTGAATCTCTTTACGGTGGCCAATTCACATTATCAACCCAGTTGATAAAACCAAATTATATTGTTATACTTCCCACCGATGCAGCACCACAGTTTCTTTTGAAACTTACCCCCTCTATTCATATGTTAGAGGGGGTAAGTTTCTAAAGAAACTGTGGTGCTGCGTCGGTGGGAAGTATAACAATATAATTTGGTTTTATCAACTGGGTTGATAATGTCAATTGGCCACCGTAAAGAGATTCAAGAGCTGACGTTTCGAGCGTTAGCCCTTCGTCGGAGCGAATCAAGGAATTGTGATTCCTTGAATTCCTTGAATTCCTTGATAAAACCAAATTATATTCATATGTTAGACTGCTTGCAATGAGCTTTTCCTAATGTTGAAGGAAATGGTTGTTATGGTCTCCCTGTGACGTTTGCATATTTGTAAATTAGATGCGTGCGCATATTTCTCATTACATGTGCTTTCGAGTGGACCGCCATCTTGCTTGTGGTGTGTTCGTTAGTCTTGTCAATACATGACAATGGTTTAACCTAAGTTTCGCACACAAAACTGGTCCACCACCCACCATACATCGTGCGCGACAAATCGATCCGGTATATACCAAAACCAGGAACACCGGAACACCCCGAAACACCACCGATAAAATGCCAATAAATTTCTGGTATTGAGGGGTGTTCCGGTGTTCCGTGTTTTGTGGTGTTCCGGTGTTCCAGTGTTCCGGTGCTCCTGGTTTTAGTACATGCCAATCGATCCTACTGAATTAAACAAGAGCTTTATTATGCGCGAACGCTGTTGACCACATTAACATCGGACGAGTAGTTATAGATACTACCAAGTCTTATTTAACGAAAACCTGAAAAAATTCCAACTCCAATCTTTTGAAAAGGCAAGGAAGGCTAAAGATAGCGAACACTTGCGTATTGCGTGGACCATCGATGGAAAAAAAGATGTATTACTGATCCGTTGATCGGTAGATAAGCAACCCATGCGTGCTGTGCGAGCTAAAACCAACTCAGACTATCGAGCACATTCTACTCCCTTATTTGCTTAATTGGGCATCTTAGATATTTTTCAAGTCAATTCATTTCAAATAGCTAAATTTATGTTTTATTATCATAACCAATTGCTGCCTCCGATGTTTCTCAATTTGTTCCCAACAAGTTGTCAAGTACGTACACAGAACTTTATGACACTAGATCTCGCAAAGTCCTAAACTTTAGAATTCTCCGCCAATAACAATCACTCATTCAACAAGCTTTCCTACTGTTTTAAGAAAAAGTTGATCGACTATTAAATAGGCCATTTCCGAGTTCCCATGAGCCTCTATTTCAAAGTGAGTCTAAGTGCGAAAGACTTTGCACTTAGACTCGCCTTGAAATAGAGGCTCAAGCGAACTCGGAAATGGCCTATTGGCCTAGCTGCACTTTCACAGCCTAATCTTTAAAGTATATTGATAACCTAGGTGGCCTCCTTCTATAAGCCTGGTGGATTCTTGGGGGTCTCCTCGCTCTACTTTCCCGCTTAACTGTAACTCTATAATTCCTATACAGTGTGGCGAATAAATTATGATGATGATGATGATACTCAAAGTTGAGAACATCGATCGATAGTTGCTTACCAACGTGACCACAAAAACAACCAGGTAGGGGGTGATATAGCTCAAGTCACCAATTTCTCTCAAACTTAGCACAAATGTTGGGTGATTATGTGCAGGCCCGTGGCGAGGTTTTTTCGGGAGGGTGCGATCCAACCCCAGGAAACAGACGGAATGAGCCAAACCCCCCCGTCCCACCACTCCTCACTTCGTCTAGAAAATTGTTGAAAATAAGGTTGTCTGATATTGCATTTGGTGCGATTTGAAAGAAGTATGGTACGATAATCGAACTTTCAAAATTCAAGCTAGACAGATTTTTTTGGCAAAGAGACTACTTTGCGGCGGCGGTGAGGGTACACGTGAATTTGAATGAGATTTTGAGACGTTTTTAAGAAGGATTGAAAAAAGGAAAAATTGGTTTTTAGCGCCCCCAGACACTTGAACCCCATATAAGAGCACCCCAGGTTGGTAGAGGACATTTTGATCCAAAATTTTACTTATCTGTTGACAAAAATTTCTCTTTCCAAAAACGCTCAAAACTCACCCAAAAAATTACAGAAAAGCCCAAAACACGGTATATAATAATTAACGAAATGAAAATAGAGATTTTGCTTTGCTTGAGACGCGAACGAGACATTTGCCCGTGTGAAGGGGCGTAGAAGCAGCCTTCACATGTACCTCCGCTATCCATACCATATATATGACCCTTGATGAAACTTGATGGAAATCTGGAGCATTGAATGGAGCATTGTCGTATGTAAACTTCTTCTGGAGTCAAAGACGGCGGAGCCGGGGGGGGCTGGAGGGGCTTCGCCCCCCCCCCCCACGATGACATTTTTTGTTTTAGTATAAGGTTCGTATGAAGAAATAATGAAAAAAGGAAAATTTAAATACTAAAGAAAAACGAAAACGTAAACGGAAAAAGTCGGATTCACCACAGATTATCCCCCGAGATGAGGTTATTGGCAAACAAAATAATTCCGTTGACGTTAATTCAATTCATGCTCAGTAGTTATTTGAGAAAAGACGTAAAATACATAGGGTACTAACCAGATGAAACAAGTGCTTGAATCCTACTTGCTTCATTTAGTGACGAGAATTTACAAACCTGTCGGAAACTTTTCGTGTTTACGTACTTCCTTACGCGCATCCTTTCCACATACGGGGAACTTGCGTAAAACCCAGGTTAGTGTGCTAAAGCCGGGGAAAAACGTGGAAGGCTGAAAAATATGTATAAAGCTTACAAAACTTCCAAAATATTGCTGTAGCACAGAAAGTGCCAGTCATTTTACACTTATCCAGGTTGTCTTGTTTTAAGAAATATCTCATAGAGAACGTTGAAAATGCCATTTCCGACCCTCTAGATTTCAAAATTTTCTTTTCTTTCAAGCCTCCCCCCCCCCCCCCCACCCCCACTTTCAAGTACCCTCCGCCTTCCCTGGGAGTAACAGCTATAAAATCGTCGCTTCTTTTCAAGCAGTACACGTCGTTGTCGCATATACGAAGTATTTATACTCGAAGAATATTTCCCGTCATTCTTGGTGATTCCCCTCGAAAGATGAAGCGTGTTGTGTAGCGTCAAACTTGTCTCGATCGTTTTGTGATCCGCGGAAAATGAGTTTACAGGGTAGGTTGATCTTCACACTCCATTATCTGTGGGTCCTTATTCTTCCAGAACTTATGGTGTAAATGTTGACTGACTGTTCTAGTGTCTAAATGGACGAAGTTTTTCACGAAGGCCGGCATACCAACAGGTCCCGCAAACAAGTAAGCTAACAAGCGTTCTTAATTCTGGTCACACTTTTGGTAATCTTGGGACTTTTTGTACCTCTGTTGTTAATTTAATGTTATGGAAAGATTTTTCATTGAACAAGAGGTGATGTATGATCTACGTTCAATCAAGAGATCGAGATGTTGAGTTCTGTGGGTCGACTCGCCATTGTCTTTGGATCTCAGTCCAAGTTGCAAACAATGTTTATACTCTAGCTGTTTGCTTATTCCCTTTCTTACAATGGTTAATTTAATAACATAAGCAAGGTTTTATTTTTGTCAGTTGGCACACAAACATCCAGTACAACATATTAACAGATCAGAGATCCATTTTGCGTTACTTTGATGATTTAATTTAATGATCTCGATCTTGGGTAAATGTTCTTCGTTGCAATGACGATATGCAAATTACAGTAAGTCCAACTAAATATCATTCAATTACCTTAAAGTAGCATGTACTAAAACCAGGAACACCAGAACACCCCAACACCGTGGAACACGGAACGCCACGGAAGACCAGAATTATTTATATGTATTTTAGAAATGTATTGACATTTGACGGTATTTCTGGTGTTCTGGGGTGTTCTGGTGTTCCTGGTTTTAGTACATGTCCCTTAAGGACGTTCACACTAATTGTTTGTGCGCATCGTTACTACGCACAGAATTTGTCATGCCACGTCATCCATCGAGCGTGCGCGCTGAGGTAAAACAAAGGGCCAGAAGCCGTAGCTTGTTGGTAGTTTACTCTCTTAAATGGTCTGTGACCCCTACTTTTTTTCCATGAACTTATTTTATTTACAATTCTTGGCAGATTGTCAAAAAATGAACAAAAAATCAATGTGGGAAGTTTAAAAATTTTTAAAGTTTCTGCCCATAGGACATCAAATCCTGCCATCTTGCAGCTGTTAGGCGATTGGAAATATGGTCGCTATGCAAATATTTTTCTTTAAGGAACCTTACCAATTGAATAAATTCACTTTATGAGTCCATTTAAACAACATTTGAGAGAGATACGTTCATTTCAAAGATTTATTTGTAATATTTTTATGCTTACAGACACTGTAGCCGTATCCGCTAACGAAGCAAGAGTTTTCAGATTTAGGGTGTTCTTCTGGGCATGTTATATCTAAAACAAAGTCAGTAACCCCCAATTTTGTTGCATTTCTGACATCAGTTACTCATTATCTTGCAGTGGTGAGAGTTTCAGAAAAAAATCGATGGTAGAAAATTTGTGCACGAAGGTCCTTAAAGCCACTAAACCAACCACTAAATAAAATTGAATAAGAACACTGCTTAATTTTCTGCCAGAATTAACCAAATTTCTAGCATGTTTTCCTGGACAAGCATCATTCATTGTATATCACAACAATTTTGCTATAAATGAGACTGTGATACTGAGGCTTACCCTTTTGGGGTGGAATGAATATGTTAAATAATATATTGAGAATGTACAGGTGTGGATCCAGGCCGGCTTCCACCAAATTCAGTTGGACCTTTTGTAACAAAATTAATATTCTAATATAGTTAAAGAATGTTACCACGTTTTAACATCAACATCTTATCTGAGGGACTCAGAACACCTGAAAATGTCACTCTGAAACTTTCAAACCCCACAAAGGCATGATTGTTCGGCATTCCTCTATTTATCAGAAAATGGTCCCTGGATTTACATCTGATATATGGTAAAAATAAGCTGACATTTGTCTCTGCTATTTAGAAAATTCGCTTGTAGCCATTTCTCCCCATGATCTGCCATATCGGATTGGACTACTTTAGCTTGTTCTGTAATTTCCTCAATGAGGTCACTAATAAAATTATGGCATTTATTCCAGTTTAATAATGCCAAACAAAAGTTCTCTGCTCTCCCTCTCCTAGAAAAGAAACAAAACAAACAATTTAACAATTGTCCTGCAAAATCATGCAGAATATTGCCTGATACTTAGCCGATGAGGCCACAGGCCGAGTTGGCTAAAATCAGATGATGTTCTGCAAGGTTCAGCAGGATAATCGTTTTATTATTCAAAAAACTGTCAATGAAACAAGTACAGATGATGGATAATGATCACTGACTGCATGGGCAACATGACAATTTGTGAAATAATAGACCTGTGTATTTATATATACATAATCAGGTGAAGTTTTATTATCTCAATTATTTGCTTTCTGTAATTATTTCTTCCTCAGTTATGCAGTAATATTTTATGACAATAGAATACAGCAGGACATGTTGCCAGATTTAACCAAGGTTTGCTGTTGCTCTGTATTCTTGATATATTTTTATTCCAATAAATTCCTCTGCTTACAATACAAAACATTATAATTGTTTACAAGACGTGAACCTGCTGATTAAAGCTGTAATCTTGATGGATTGCTTGTAATAAAATTGTACAGGAGGTGCATTATGGAGTAATGGTTAATTATATAGCTCACTGGACTTTTGATCCCTTGGGCACTGTGTTGGATCCTTAGACAAGGCACAGTGATTTGTGTTAAGAGTTTTACTGTTATGGTGGATTAGCATGCTCTTCAGTGGTAACGTGTGCATAGGAGCCTGGTGGCCCATCAGGCCAAAGCTGATCCCAGTTTCCTTACCATGAAGTGACTAGGGGTATTTCTACTCCCCCGGGATGGGATGCTAGTCCATCGCAGGGTTACCCTTAGCACTTAATTTGCTGGTACCCAATATACACCTAATTGGATAGAGGTGCTATGAGAGTTAAGTGTCTTGCCCATAAACACAACACAGTGCCCTGGCCAGGGCTCCGATTCAGAGTCCTGCACATTATAGGAAGTATTAGCCTACGAGCAGGGTCTACTTTGCTCCTCGCACGCAAATTAGTTAGTTAGCCTCATTATTGTCGTGTACATGTAGTTTTCATTTCTATGATTGCTTCTAGTTTACGTACTTTTACAAATTGCCAGTTCAAGATTTAATAGCTCAAATTCTTCAACAAAGTGTGAGAAATTAAACCTTAGGTGTAAACAGGCATAAGATCAAAGAACTCACAGGTGTTAGAATCACACCCAATGTGGGAGAATTGACAGGTGTACTATTTACACAAATTTTGAGATCTTTTTGGCATGCGTGCTTAATTCTGAGACCTACAGAAGTATATACACCTTATTCCAAAATGGACTTATGCAATTTTGAGTAAAATTCTGTTGAATTTTGCTCATGCTATTGAGGTAAGGGGTGGGGCAATTAACAACCATATTAAAGAATAATTAATTGGCAGCCATTTTGGAATAAGGTCTATGTCCTTTAAGAGAATATTTTCTTAACTCTTAATTTTAATTTCATACAAATTAAAAAAATAATTGCATTTCCATGTGGTTGACTCCCAGAATGTTCTGGAGAGTAAAAATACTATTATATCTGTACACATGCCTGTGACCATGGCACATGGCTTTGCAGTGATACAAATTCCTAGTAATTGTTTTAATTTATGACAGAGAGTAGATTCACACATAAACTGTTTCTTATTCCAGGAGATATTACGAGATATGGGAATAACTGTCATGGGTGACATCATTGCCATTCTTCGACATGGCAAAGAAGTTCATGCTCAGGTATCAAATGTTATGTCATTTAATAATGTTTAATAAATATTTTTTAATAAATATTTTTTAATTAGAATTTTGGGACCATAGTAGCTGTAATAACATGCATATTTTGAAGCTAAATTTTCAATTATTAAAGGTTGGCTGTTTGATTTTGGTTATTGTTCTTGGGAAAGACACACTCATGAAGTAGAATGGTACGTCGAGGGGTAAGAACACTGGAGGTTCTTCAACCCAGAGGTCCTGGGTTGAAATGCCATTCTAAGCACTAGCTTGTGTTGTTCACAGTAGCCTTGAGTTCAGCTCGTCAGCCATGTTTGGTAACTGTTCTACCTCCAGCCACTTGGCCATGTCATGTTGATAACAATTATTTTATTTCCATCAACATTTGGTTTGTTTTTCTGGGTGTAATCCCTCTTCGCACGCTGCCTCGCATCGGCACCACCGATTGCAGAGCATGTGTGAAAACTGTGTTCAGCCAGGCTTAAAACTCTCATGAATACCATTATTAGATATTGTAACTCTGGTCTGTCCAGGAGAACCCATTGTCGAAATTGTGTCATGCTCATATGGCTACAACCTTAAGTGGTACCTACTTGATGAAGTATATTCTACAATTGTATAATTATACTTTAATTTTATAGAGTGAACGAGAAAAATCAGCAAATGACATGGCTCCCGCTGACAATTCTGCTTCATCTGCATCTTCCTCTCCTGTCAATCAAACCCTTGTTGGTACAAAACGCAAATCCACAGGTAAAAAATGTTATCACTGATTTATAATAAATTTGTTTCATTTCCTCCTTTGAATGCTGCAGTTTTACTTGTGAATTCCGTGCACTCACCAATTTGGTGAGTTTCATCCTGTGGAGGGTGCGGATGGTGTTTATCAAGACATGAAATGATTTTCTTGCATTATATCTAGCTGCAAGTCGCATGGTTGATCACTGGATCAGCAATCAGAGAGCGCAGAGTGGGACGAGTAGCCCAGTCCGTGAACCTGAGTCAATTTCACCATCCCCTGTCAAGAAAAATCTCAAAATTCAAACAGTAGTATCAGAAGAGAAGCCTCGAACAATTGGCAGCCAGAAAACATTATCTGAAAGGTAAATAAAATAAAATATAACGTTGGCTACTACTGGGTGCTATGGACCAATGGCTAGTGCACTTGACTTCAGATTGGGCAGTCCAGGGCCCTAGTCAGCCACACCTTTGTTATAATAGGCCATTTCTGAGTTCCCTTGAGCCTCTATTTGAAAGCGAGTCTAAGTGCAAAAGTTTTGTGATGGTAATTAGTTCTGCTTTCCATATGAATGAAAACTAATTTTCATTACAAAGACTTTGAAATTTGATTTGCTTTGAAAAAGAAGCTCAAGCGAACTCGGAAATGGCCTATTGTTTACATGCAACAGTTCAGTATTATATTTTATGCTGATCATGTCAAAGCAAAAGCTCACTGAAAAACTTGCTAAATTTGTATTATTATTATAAACACTTCCAGTAACAACTTCCAGCAATTTAATATGATTTTGCTTCACCATACAATTTCCATAATTTTGATGGCATTGAAAATGGCGGAGGCTGGCTAGGGGCCTTTAATCCCTGGGTGAGGCACTGCATTGTGTTCTTGGGGAAGACGCTCTACTCTCATAGTTCCTCTCATCATGCAAGTGTATAAAAGGGTACCACCATACCAGTGAATTTAATACCTGGGGTACAATGCAAAAGATAAAAAAAGAAACAGTGTGGAAAGTGAACAAGTGTGTGAAGTCCTCCACCTAGACTTTGTCAAAGTCGTTCGCTTCTCATTTCCGGTTTGGCAAGTCTACCCTCCACCCCGTCAAGTCACCAGCTTTGCGCTGGCACCTAGTTTGCCTGCGACTCTTTTCCAAAGTTTAACAATTCAGTGGAAACTAGGAGAAAATAGAGGGCTGGAACAGTCTAAAGGAAACTGCGATAAACTCCAGTGTGACA
>OX393565.1:4960412-5001342 GCA_947652115.1 Blastomussa wellsi | reverse complement strand
TCAGCTCTTGAATCTCTTTACGGTGGCCAATTGACATTATCAACCCAGTTGATAAAACCAAATTATATAGAAATGTCAAATTAACGACGAAGAAGCCGTCAAGAAGCGCAGTGTGCGAAGTCTGACAAGAACTTAAACTTGTCTTATGTGTGGGCTACATTTTTGAGTCGCGCGATTTTCAAACAGAAATTTCACCGAATTTTCGAGTTCTGGCATCGTGAATGAAGAATGTTGAAATTTGAAAACGTCAGTTAGTTTTTAGCTGCAGTAATTAATCGTTTGACTAACATATTGTAAAAACCTAATTTTACAAAAGAATATCCATAATTTTACCGCGCGATGCGCCTTAGAGTGGCCACCCAAAAAACTTTTTTGACAAGTTATAATTAGCCAATCAGAGCGCGAATTTGTTTCAGCTGTCCCGCCACATTGCAATGTTCAAAGCTGTTGTCACGAAACCTGTCGCGCTTTTAACAAGGAGGCGGGTCAATTCAAACAAATTCGCGCTAGCTCTGATTGGCTAAGTTGTCAAAAAAGTTTGTTGGGTGGCCACACTAAGGCGCGTCGCGCTGTAAAACCCGATGACAATTGTTTTCATACTTCACGAAATAAGCCTCAGCATAGCAGAAAGTGTCAAGACAATACTAAACATGCAAGTCTCTGCACAACACGTTAGTTAAATTTACTCTACATCTACATGATTCATTTGCAAAATCCTGCAAGGTCAAATAAAATGCAATGCGATTCAGTCAGCTGAGTAATCAGGAAACTCCAGCAAAAATGTCTTAAAAGTGCCATCCGAAGATTGACCCCAGAAGATTGAACAATCGTATAGTTTATTTATCCCTTCTGCGACAGAGGTATCGAGTAGAGAACCACACAGAACGTACCTGAGAAGTAGGTGTACTAGTTGTTGGAGGCGGAGTAGCATGACCTCTGGCCACAGCACCCGGTGGAGGGAACGGCGGCCTTGGAGGAGTCATGCCCAGCATGTCTGCAGGATGAGGCCTTCGCTGGCCAGGAAACATAGAAGAAGGAGGTGGTGGAGGAGGAGGACCTGCAAACAACAGGATAGGTGAGTGACAATGAAATGGGCAGCAAAAGATCCAGTAACACAGCTGGAAGTGGAGATAGTGAAAGAGGTAGGGAATCACTGGAAAAAATTGGATATTTAAAACTGGAGAAATTAATTGGAACTCAGTAATAAGGGAAAGCGGGAGACAGGAATGATGCGGTATTGCCCAGTTTCATACCGTGAGTTACTGGGTCGAGTGCGGACTTTCGCGGACAAATTAAAGAAAAAGAATGGCTTCCGCACTTGGGAAGAAAAAGGCGTCCTCATCACGAGCTTATTGTTTTAAAAACAAAAGGATCCAGGAAGCGGATAACTCGTCGGAAGTTTACAGTTTTGTTTATTTTTTGAATTTGTCCGCGAAAGTCCGCATTCGACCCAGTATCTCACGGTATGAAACTGGGCAATGGTGGATGCCCTCTATGAGACCTGCGCGCAGGGAATCATGGTAGTTGTATTAAACTTCGCGCGCAAAGTCTCGAATGTGTCGCGCGTGTGATGAATACAACTACCGTGGTGGTACCGCGCGCAAGTCTCAGAGGGAATCGGGGATTGGCTGCTGGGGAAACCCAGGGAGGCAAAAATCAGGAACTGAGAAGTAGGTTCGAGGGGGATATCAGGGATGAGAAATTGGCTGGTGGGGAAAATTAGTGGTAGGGGATTCGGTTAGTGGGAAAAAAAATAGTGATTGGGAATCGGTCGGGGATTGTGGAAACAGGGCGCAAACATTGGCTTGTGGGGGATATCAGAGCTGGGGCAATTGGCTAGTGGATGGGGGAAATTTTGATCACTGGTAAAGGAAGGCGGTTAGTGAGAAGAATCAATGAAGAATCAAATTCCAATTCGATCCGGAATACAAGGGCCACAGGTTTGTTACTCGAAAGACTATGTTGCGCTACCCTCGTTAAACAAAGGAGATTTGAGATTTGAAGGAATTGGTTGGATTAGGTGAACACTGATTGGGCAATCGGATCAGTGACGAGTGAGGAAATCACTTGGTAGGGGAATCAATGACGGGGCCAGAAATGTTACATATCAGGAGAGGAAACTAGGGGTGATGCGGAATGACGGACTAATTAACAGAGAGTGTAAACTTACCCATCATGGGTGGAGCACTGAATGGCACAGGACTCCCATGGCCTGGCAAACCAGTCATAGGACTGTGGAATGAATAGCAGACTGTCAGCACATAATCTCATACCTCGAGTCTTCGTTCCTTACTGTACAAGCTTAACGAAACGAACGACTCTCGAAAGTTCTGTTACAGGATCGATTTTGATTGGTTTTGAAGACAATAAAAATGGCCGGAAGTAAAATACCATGGAGTTCGCTAGGTCAAGCTTTTCAAAGCTGGGCACGCGCAGTTCAACCAGAAGTCCGATATTTTCAGACTTAAAATTGGATTTTTCAGGGAACCTCAAGTCAAGGGGAGCGAAGACGTTGGGTACGGGGATGGTCTGGTCAGCACATATCATTGTGAAATACAGCTCATGCATAACTTTCCATTGCTTCCGAGTCCCATAGCTATAAACTTGTACTCGACATAAATAATGGCTTATAACATGCAATTCTTTTGTAGCAGTAGAAAAGAAGTGATGTTCACCTTCTTCGTGAAGGAGAGTCCCGTCCATCCACTGCAAAAAGACAAGAAATAACCATTAAGTTTATTTGTCTGTCAATTCCGATCCAAATTATACTTTGACTTGCTTGTCCTCTTTGTAAACAATATAGGCAATTGCACATAGGCACATTAAGGACATGAGACGGTCAGGCAACGGGGAAGCCATTGTCAAGTTCCAATAAAATCTAAAACTACTGAACAAAGCTGTTTTCCTTTCTGGGTCGTTAGAAACGACTGGAGCGCGAGCGTCTAAAATTGAAGCTTGAATGTGAATTATAATCTTTTAAAATGCTTATTGAGTACAAGCATTTTTGGGATAGAGATGGCAACGAGAAGTCGAATGTCCTCTTCTTTGGCGCGTGTCATTGTCTACGAGTCAAGTTATGTAGTAAATGCTAAAACCCAAAAGTGCGCCAATTAAAGCAAGGACATCAACTTTCACTTTCTGTGCGTTCATTTTTAACTGTTTTTCATCATTAAACACTCATTTCATTTCACACAGAGAGAGATTTCTGCGTACAGCGAGCCAACCGAATAGAGAGACCACATGGATGTCACTAATGCTGGATCATCAGAAAAGCTTGGATCCCTCCGATCTCAACTAGCTACAATCTGCACAACGCTTAATTCTCTCCAAGTGGTACGTGATTAGCCAAATAGCGGTTGCGAAGGAGGCTGCATGTGTCTGTTACAATAAGTGAACTCGAGCCTAGACACTGCATTAGTAACTTACCATGATTCATTTGACTACTTGCTGAAGAGCTTGGGCGGCTTCCTCTAACCTCTAAATCATAAAGTCTGGAAAAGCAAACAGATAATTTTAAGGTTTCTAACTAGCCAACGCAAACTTGCTAATACACTTTCCAACTCGTTACACTGGCAAAAGAAATGTGAAGGTGTATGGTATTGTAAACAGTGCCTCCAAAAGTAAGACTTTTGATTTACTGTTAGGTCGACAGCTTATTTACAGAGGAACAGAGAGATGGACGGACAACACAGACAAACAAACGGACAGACGCAATTATGCAAAAGAGCAAAAACAGTTATACCCAGACCAGCGACAGTCAGCAAAAGATAGCTGGGCACTGTTTAGACATCGATAGACAGCAAAACAGTCCACATATCTAGCAGGGTAAGTTGCTTGGGGATATATGACTCCCAAAATAACAGCTTCAAATGAACGAAAATAACTTACTTCCTCCTTAGCATTTCATTCTCATCCTTCAAGCCATCTAGTTCTCTCACCGCAGCTCTGTAATCAAGCTGAAACAACGAAAAAGAAGGGAGCTAAACAAACATTGCAAGATCAGGATCAACTTTAAAATTTTCCTGACTGATCCCCCAACAAAGTCTTATATTTCTCACTGGGGGAATATAACCCATTCCTTTATTGGAATAACTTGTTAATACCTGAATTCAATCGAAGGCAGCAATGTGTGCAGAGGTTGCTGTAGCATGTAGCTCTTTGCACACATTGCTTGCCTATGGCACTAGCAACTCGCTAAAACCTTACCCAGTTTTGATGAGCCTTCTTCTCCATATTCGATAACTAAAAAATGGAAACAAAACAGGATTTTTAGGTAACAACCAAGATGGAAATATCTAACCAAACTGATGCAAATCAAATGTTTTCTGCTAAAATTAATTTAACCTTAGCCAGCAGAGAAAAAGTCGTTTTCAACACTACTCAAGAAATTAAAGCCCCATCACAAGGCCAGTTTCCCAGTTAGAGAAAAAGCTAATGATGACGATGACGATAATGGTAATGATGACGATGACAACGACGAAAAAAATTATGATGACAATGAAAAAAAAACTGAGCTCAATTTGGATGCAAACGATCATCTCTCGTAATTATGAAACACAAGAAAAATGTTCCATAAAATTACTTGTATACCAACCTGCTCTTTCTTGCTTTCATCAATTTCCTCGATTTGCTTCTTGATATCTAAATAAAGCTGCCTATGAAACAAAATTAAAGGACACTTTATACATGATTGTAATACATGTACATGTAATCACTATTATCAAGTGATTACAATTTACAAACGTTTAAATTTTGTTGAGTATAATATTATTGTTACACGATACTGGTACACGATAGTTTCTGTAGCGTTTGTAGATTTAAGGCCCAACTTCTTTCGCCACTCGACAAGACATCCTACCCCAGTTGATGATTGTTTCAATTCTCCTTTCCTATCCTATCTGCTTTACAACGTATTGACATTGCAAGGAGAATCTTGATGTTGATCAGTATTTGCAATGACTTCAAATTAATAACACATTTCATATACTCGTCTTCCCTTACAGTGGATTTGGTTTTCCGGTTTTAAAATAAGTAACATACGCTGAGAAGAGCAGCAAGACAAATACCTGTATTTATCTGCATCTACTACGGCTGTGGATGCCTTTGCTTGTTCTGATTGTAGCTGATTCTCAATAGAGATACGGGTTGATTCCTCAGCAGTTATTTTGCTAACAAAAGAACAGAAACGATTATTATAACCATTTACCGGTAATAGACAATAACAGAGAGAATTTGTGTGCTCATTGCTTAAAGTATAGACTATGAAAATTACATCGCACGTAACGCAACATAATTGGCCCCGCTTTTCTACGCGGAAACAGAATTTGATGAGTGTGAAAAGTGAGCTGAAACATTCAGTTAAAGATGAAATTATTTTGTACACAATAGGCGGCTTCAAGATCAAACATGTGATTTTGCGGGATGTCATGAGTGCGCAAAGTTTGCAATTTTTCTTTATTTCCATCTAATACACTGGTAAATGTTCCATGTTATTGTATCAAAGGAATCGACCACAAATCCAAATCTCAAAGTTTCTCGCTGAGAAGCACCCTCACTTACACAATGCAAATTGCTCAGCACTGACTGATGTAAATTTATGGCCTGTACTATGCAGTCGAAAAAAATACTTTAATTGCAATTCAAGTCGATCCCTGTTAGTTAGTTTGTTACTGGGAGTTAATTGCAATTCAAGTCGATCCCTGTTAGTTCGTTTGTTACTGGGAGTTCGTGACAGTGAACAATTGGCAACATAAGAGGCACACATGATCACAACGTCACATACATTCTATCATCACTTACCGGTGCAGCTCTACTTCAGTTGACTTGAAATACTTTTGCAAGGCCTCTAATTCAATTTCTTTCTCTCTCTGTGTGAGCATGGCTTGACTAGCCTTACTTTCGGCTTGTTCCATACGCTCGGTTTTCTCCAAATTGTCATCTGAAAATAAAGCATGATTTAAAAGAGCTACGTCACAGTTTGTGCATTTTCAAAAAAATTAGCCTAAATTTTTCAAACTCTTCATTTGTAATCCACTTCAATCTTCTCCATCCTTCACCATCCTTGTTCCTTTTTGGTTTAGTAACACCAATTTTATGTTTTTCTACCTTAGTAAACTATTATTTTAAGGTTTCCTGCGTTTTAAATGTAATTTAGTTTATCACAAAAAAATGACTCAAAATATCGTGACGTAGATCCTTCAACCATTGCGGCAATGCTTTATACAATTATACATTATTGCGCTGTATAAAAGATGGGTGCCTGGGATATCCACAGGGTCCCCCACTGCAACCAACCGGACCCTAGACAGTATAATGCTCCCATGGCTGGCAATCTCCACAAACCAGCCACGTGCCAGCCACGCAGTCCTACAGGCACCTGTCACACTGATATAACAGAGGAGAAGGAGAGGGGAGGGGAAGTTGATGAATTGGCCAATGCTATGCTAGGAACAGCTGAGAAACTCGGGCAAAAAGCTCAATAAGCTGACACGCTCGAACATGCTAGTGCAATGGTAAAGTACACTAAGCCGGTGCAAATATGCAGAGACCGCTTACCGGAAGTACCACCTACTAGTTGTAACAGCACTGTATTTAAGCACAGTTCTATCAACGTCTGGCTACCCCGTGGATCAAACTATCACCCTTTCATGGAACGTTTGTACATGAGGCTGTGGCAACCACATAGTGTAACAAAGAAATGGCGGCAATCCTTACTTTCTAACATCTTTTTGATCTTTCTAAGCTCCTCAGCCTCTGCTTCAAGTTTTGCTACTTTCTCCTGCAGTTTCTTATTTTCTGAATTAGTCTGCAAAGAAAAGGAGAGATATTAAATCCTCATTTCACAAAACCATCGCAACTTAAAGTTTACCATGGACTCATCGTCCAAAAGTTATTACTTTTAGTGTAAACCTGAGGCTTGAGTCCAGTACAGAGCAGATTGTGCGGGTAGTTTTGATTGACTCCCTTTGTTAAAGATTGTGCACAATACAAATCAAATACAGTACTACTTGTGGAATTTTAGTTAGAACAAACGTTGCTAGGTAACTGAACGTCACGTGTCATATGACACAAGGATCGAAAATCACATGTTTTGAGCCGAGCTGCGTTTTGAGAATAGTTCTTGATTGTTCGAAATCGTTTCGCTTAGGTGTTGAATAAGTTTCTTTCTTTAGGTGAATTAAAAGGTCTTAAACACTATTAATTATTAATCACCCTAGTACCCACTGTTTTTGTTCCCCTTGACCAGCAGTTGGTAAAGGAGTGACTCTGGAAAGATCCAATTTGAAGTCCGAAAATATCTGATTTCTAGTTGAACTCATGTGCATGTCCACATGTAATTCTCAAAACGTTTGACCCAATGAAGTCCTTTTAACTTACTATTTTTCTTCTGGCCATTTTTACTGTCTTCACAACCAATCAAAATTGATCCTGTAACAGAACTTTCGAGAGTCGTTTGTTTCATCAAGCTTGCACAGTTAAGAACAAATACTTGAGGTACAAGACTGATTATTAATTAACGAGAAACAATTAGCTCACTTCATTGACATTCATTAAGTTCTGCAGTCTTTCTGACATTTCATCTTCATCTAAAAAAAATCAACAAAAAATAACTTATAAATGATCACTCTCCAATATGGCTTTTCAGGGCCAATGTAAACAAACACTGAAAAAAATATTGTAAATAAATATAGCAATGTTAAGAATCCCATCTGACAGGAGGCAGACCAGTTGGCTGTTTCCAAACATAGCCAAGAAGTTGAACTCGTGGATACTGAGAACAACACCAGCTAGTGGTCAGAATTGGACTTGAACCGGCAACTTGCGGATTTCAAGTCTAATGCTCTAACAAGTCGGCCTTGCTGCCTCTTCATGCAACTAGTAAAAGAAGGAAAAACCACCAAGGTCCAACAGAACGCAAAGTGATTAATCTACTGTCGTGGTTTCCACAGACATCAGTTTTCAAAATTTCCTGACTGACTTTCCCTGAAAATAAACTTTCCCAGACCAAATTCAAAATGTTAGATAGATTTAGCAGCTGTCACTTCCAACTAAAAAACACGTCAATGAGATCATATTGACTTGAAATGTTTTCTCTCAGCCTTCAATGGTATTTAAGCTAACTTTCCCTGACTTTACCACTCTCAACAATTATAAATTCCCTGGCTATTAGTCTTTTTAATATTAAGAAAATATGTTACTCATGTGATGACAATAATAATAATAATAATTCAAGGTTTTGTCTAAATAACAGCACTTTTAATTATAATCTGTCACTGACCAGGATCTTCTTCTCCATCTGTTTGCAATTTGATTTGTTTTAGACAATCTTTCATCACCTGCAAAGAATGACAAATATTATCAATAGTTATTTATTAAACTCAGGCTGTAGCAATTCCTTAAATTCTCCTTATTGACTTCTTACAATTATTTCCTCTAAGTACACGTATGTGTACGGTCTTGAGCAAGCTTTGTTCAGTGTGTCAGCTAATGCATTGGCTGATGGGATGTGATTTGTTAACTCACTCTGACTAATGTCAAAATGACAAAGTCTGCATACAATCCTAGTGGCCCATACTGCTGGAGATTATCCCAGTTTTCATAACATGAAGTGACTAGGAGTCTTTCTACTCCCCCCCCCCCCTTGCAGGTTTAACTACCAGCATTATTTTGCATGTATCCATTTATACAGCAGGTGAAGAGAGGCACTGTGAGAGTAAAGTGTCCTGCCTAAGGACATAACTCAGTGCCCCAGCTGAGGCTCGAACCTGGACCGTGTGATTCAAAGTCTAGCACACTAACCGGAACAATATGCAGCTTTTTACAAGGTCCCACAGTATTGGCCAAAGAAATGATAAACAAACAACAGTAACAATGGACCCTAGCCCTAAAACAATAGAGCTGCATGCTATTAAGATCCAATGAAATTAGAGGTTCTGGAGAGCTGTGAACTTTTTCCACTAACCATTAGCTTACTGCGCCTCCCATGGGGCTTTTCAAATTTCACCTGGTCCAATACTTCAAATAAGCATTCTGACTGATCTATTCTACATACATACATACTTTATTGACTTTCCCCAAGGGAGCTTTTCAAAGAGTCTTTAGTTAGTAAAATTTAACAGCAGACTTTCCCAGAAAAGGAATGGGTTTCCCTTCCATAGAGGTGCTCCACAGCACAAAAGCAGCAACATCAGCTTCATGTACATACCTCAACCTCATTACATCGGAACTCATACTGTTGTTGAAGCTCTGTCAGACGTAGCAACTGATCATCAAACTCAGCTTGTAGATTTTGCTTCCTGCAATAAAGCCGGTAATATACTAGTTTTACATAAAATCAAATGAACTAGGCAAGACCACTGCAGCAGCTTCGAAGTCAAGGTCTCCAGTACTAGCAAGACATCCGGTGAAGAATAGCTCCCCAAAAAACCTGTCAGTCAACTGTTGTTCAACTGTCGTCTGACAGATTACAGACAAGTTACCAACAGGAGACTGACAGGTTATGAACAGGTAACCAAAGAAGAAAACTGTCGTAAAAACAAGCAGTAAACCTGACACCTGGCAGTAAGTTACCTGAGACATTTGTTGGCCAACAGTCAACCAACAAATGGCTGACAGTCAACCAACAGGTATTTTGGAGAGCTCTTATTTACAATTACCAGACATCAATTTACATGCATGCGCTTGAGACTATTATACAGTATATTGAATCTTTATAACTTGAACCCTTGAGAACTCAAATCTCTTGCTAGCATTGAATTTAGTGTTCATTTTATTCACAACAAATGGTGTAAACTAAGTTAGCACTGCATGTGTACCAATAGGGTATTAACATGACTTTTTGAGGGATTATTGTTTATTGGCAACCGTTCGCTTCTTGTTAAGACGACAAGAACTTATTTTCTTTGTTTCTTCTCAATCTGGATTGTGCTTTTTATCTCCAAGTCTAAATCCGAATTTTTTTGTCTGCATTCTTCTCATTTATGACAAGTAGAGCGATTTTTCTCTCTGAAAACTATTCGTTTTGTGTGAAACTGAACTTCAAAAGTTCAAAGCTTGCTGTTCGCTCATACGCACCTCAATGGTTTTCCCATGTCAAACAGTCTGAGAGTAATCTGATTGGTTTAAATTCATCACCTGAACCAATCAGCTTCAGGGCCATTGCGGCCTGCACAGCGTGTGTCTTGACAAGGCCAAATTTCAATTTGGGTGCGTATATTGATAATAATAAGTATTAACTTCATAATATTATTGTATTAGCCTTACTTCTCTTTTGTATCTGTCAGCAACTGCTCAAGCTGTTCCAAAAACAAACAAAAAGAGAATGCAAGCATGAGCAAAGGGTTTCACACTCTCATAATTACATCATCAAAATCGGACAAACTACAAAAAATTAACCACTGGCAGTTAACTCAGTTGGCAGACCATCAGAATACCATGTGGAATGTCTTGAGTTCAATGCCCAGACTTGGGGTCTTAAAGTAAGAGAGCATGCTGCCTTTGATATGAAATCTGCAAATGGCGAGATGTTTACTAAAAAGTTCCCAGTGTTGTCGACTGGTCTTAGCCTGTTGTATTTGTCAAGGTTGGGGTGGGAAATGCTCAGTGAAATTAGCAGCATTGTGTTAAATCAAACATGTATCATGTTGCTGTTGTTCTACCTTCTCCTTCTCCATGTCGGCTTGTTGAATTTTCTCATCAAGTTCCTCAATGTGTTTTTCACTGGCCTCCTTTTCAGTCTTTTGTTTTTGAAAATTGTCATTCAACTAAAAGTGACCAAAAAATAAACATTTAAAAACACATTTTGAGTCTTAGACTCTTGGAATTCTACAGCTACATGTACCAAAAACCAAATTTAATGCATCACTGTTACAGGTAAAATGTAGATTCAGGTGGAATTGTTTTAAAGCTAGGCTAATATTTTTTAACCTAGTAGTCTCAGAATGTAGTAGTACAGCACAGAAACTAAGTATTCTGCCAGTGTTTCCTGTGCAGCAATGTGATAAGAGGTTGGACAGAAATTCCAGAGGTTGTGAGTTCACATCCTGTAAGTGCACATCAGTAAAGAAAAAAAAGAAGAGAATACATAAAGATAAGGGGGGGGGAGAGATCATGTACCTTGTGGGGAGAAGGAAGGTTGCGTAGGGGGCAGAGGGTTGAGAGGAAGTGGGAGAGGGATGGTTGACTTTTTTATAGATAAAATTAAAATATAACATAAGGCAGCTGAAATACCCAGCACAAGATGGCCGACGAAGCTGCACAATGAACGCTGCTGTGACTGAATGAACCATGTGAGCCTGTGAACTCAGGATGTAGACCGCTGACCACTACTGCTATTTGTTGTTAACTTTGTTAAAATATGCATTTTAACAGCATTTAAAAAATTACCAAGTTTGAAAAAAATTACCTGCAGACAATTTTGATCCAAAACACATACACAAAAGTCTATAACTGTCACAACATACGCACCTTTTGAATGTCTCCCTTCTTGGTCTCAATATTAGCCTGTAAGTCTGAAATCTGTAAAAAAAATAATGAAAAAATCAATTTCCATCTGCAAGTTATTATAAAAGTGTATGCTTTGCTTGCATGTAAATGATTCACAGACAATTTTATTCTTACCATGTTCTCACATTCTTCAATAACCTCACTTTTTTCTTTTGACTCAGTTATTAATTTTTGACAATTATCTTTCATTTCTTTCATCAATGCCTCCACATCTCGCTTTTCTTTCTGTAATAAAAAATGTGAAAAAGAATGTGAATCAGTTTGTGTATAAGGATGGCAAGGGACCACCACAAAACGTTTTTTGATAGCATAACAATCTATGAAAGATGTCTTTAGCTACCAATATACATACATGTAACTCATTCATCATTTACCCTTGATTCTAGGAGCTCAGTCATGGATGACACAGTTTGAACAGTTTAGCCTAAAATTTTCAAATTTGACAATTACAATCCTTCTCAATCTCCCTCATTCATAGCCTGCGTGCAGCCGTCTCCTATTTCCTAAAGCGGAAAAGTGACGTCTGCGAAACGGCGTAGCTAATCGTGTTCCAGTATCCTGCTGTTCAAGATTCAATTTAGCATAAATTATAGCTTTAATTCAAGAATTTCGCTCAATCAAATAGAATCAATTTAGAGAGCTTAAGCAATAGAAATAAAACAGAAAAACAGTACTAGCAAAGACAGCGAGTAGCAAAACATATGGCAAATTACAGCTCATGATCGGCCAAGTGTCAGAAAAAAAATTCACAGGGTTAAAGAAATGCTGAAGACCTGTGATCTCAGCTAAATATTTGCTAAATTACTGAGTCAGACGGGACTGTTTGAGTTGAAGTTCCCCCTAATTATCCAGAATATAACAAGCGTCAAGCTCCAGTTTCAGTAAAACTATTCACTCCTAGTACAACCATTTTAGGAATTATTGGCTACACTGCTTGTTTGATTGTAATTAACTAACAGAAATAACAATTTCTAAGATATCATTAGATATTAACAGTAATAACATCAAAAATGATGATGATGATGATACTTATCACAAACCTTGTATTTCTCCAATGCCATTGTGAGTTTTTGAATTGTCTCATTTGTATTTTTCAACTGTTCCTCAGAGATGAGTTTCTTAAAAACAAGAAGAGAAAACCACTTACAGCCTTTCCCGTAAAACCGTGAACACCTGAAATATTTCCAAAATGTTGATTATGTGGTGATAAATCACAGCAAAGTTCAGGACACGCCAACAAACCTCAAAACCACAAACTAATTACCATTGGTGTTTGTGGTTTAGTTTTCTGACACCTGATTGGCTTTTTACTTGTAACACAATACCATTCCATATACATTTCTGATGTTCACGGTTTTTACGGGAAAGACTGTAACATTACTTAATATTTGGTTATTTACTTTAGACATTTTTCTGGTTCGTAAAATTTCTACATGCTTACTAAAAACAATATGACTTGACACCGCACACTTGTCTTTTATGCTGGCTTCTGTTTATAACAGTTTTAATTAGCTCACCTCTTTATAAGCATTGTTTCTCTCCATGTCAGCCTTTATTTTCTCTGCCTCTATTGATTTCACTTCCTCTTCTAAAATCCGAGCCCTTGCTTCATAGCTTCTCAAGACATCTAAAGAAAAGAAAAAGAACCGTTATAGGTACACCCTTACTCAATGCTGAAGGGAAAGGTTAAAAGTGCAGTGAATTCATTTCATAAAAAAATATTTTAGACTCCTGTTGATTCAGTGTAATTCTTTTAGTGCTCCTGAGAATTTGGTGTCCCTTACAACTTGATCAGTTTTAATTGTTTATTCTCATCAGCTGTCTTTTGTCAATATTTATATATTTTCCATTGAGGCGGGTGCAACACTTACCATGAGGATTAGGTCCCTGAGCACCACGCCGCATCCTTCCAAACTACCAAAAAAATGTTACACATTTATAATTTTTGAGAAAATTCAAAGATATAAGGGTAGAAAAAGGAAGAATTATTACGGTACTGGTAAGGCTTTAATCATCTGCCAGCCATTAGAGTCTGATGATGAACAATGTTGTACAGTTAAGGCTGGTTTTTACTAGAGACAGCATTGGAGTAATAAATGGAGTCATAAAATTATGACATTTGCACCAGCCGAGTTTTGGCAGCCCCTTAATTACACTTTATGCTTTGTGAGGGTAAAGTACTGGTAGTACTTGGGAAAAAAATCAGTACAGTTTGAAGGATTCAGAGCCACTCTCTGGGGTGAAAGGTTAAAAAATGGCTTTTATGACCTTATGACACTTACAGTAACAGACCAGAAGAAATAAAGGATTCCAAGACTACCAAGCAGGAACGTTGAAAACAGAACAGCTGGGTGGACCTCAGCAAGATCATTACACAGCTGCATGAAAATCTGAAAAATATACAGAAACAAATTAATCCAGTTCAAAGTTAATGATACAAAATAATAAGGTTGTGAGCACCATGAGTTCAGCCGTGTTTAATTCCTTAAAGATTTTTAAAAAGGAAAATCAACTTGCTTTTTCGTGTGCATTCTGTATTATAAACACTTCAAGGAAATTTTTAACATTCAAGAAATTGAGAAGTATAGGTTCTAATTGATTGAACTTCACGCTGATTATTTTAATGCATTTCTGCCGTGTTCTTAAGAATTTCTGCTGCATGCTTCCTCAAATGGACACATTTTTAACCATTATCTTTGGTTTCCTCAATAAACCACAAACAAATGAACAGGATTATCTTTGTTTGAATCTCAGTTTTCTTTTTTCAGTAATTCCTTATCTTGCCTGGAACATTTGAGTTGTACAAAATTTGGTTTAAAAAAATTATGACACCTACCCCATCTAATCCAACATATGCCAGCAAGTCTCTGGTCGTATTCTTTGCCGCAGGCCAATAGGAGAAGGCAAAATGTACTGTTCTCTCATGGAAGTTACGGAATGCTCTCATGAAGGTAGCATATCCACTCAGGGTTGCATTCACTTGCGAAGCGTTATTCTCCATAAGTGTATTGAACTGAGTTTCACCCAGAACAACCCTCGAGGTCAAACTGCTTTCTACCTTCTGGAATCGTGAGGCTAGAGATATTACATCTGGTTTGACACGACAAAACCCTGCAAAAATAATATTACATTTTACAGTGAGGATACTTGAACTGTGAACACTTGACCTTTTTTGTATATTTTCTTTTACAATTATCCAATGTTAGCAATTAAACAGAAGAGTTAGTTTTCTTACATGCTGAAAACACTTATCGTTTGGTCTATATCATTCAATAGCTCTCATCGGATAATCATAAAATATGTAAAAAAGAAATACCGAGTATTCACAGGTTGGAATGAGTGTCTGCACTGCAATTATAGTACTTGCATGTTGTTCATTATGTTGCACATATGCACCACATCAATTTTTCATGACACTGGTCACATGAAAGTGAAAGATCTACTGTCAAAAAGGAGGCTATTGGCATGAGATTTGGTTTGGCATAGACACAAACACTAGCACAAGCACTTGTTTTAAAGACGTATTTGTACTCTATTTAATTTGTACTTGTTCTCTGATCTGAACGTCCCCAGTGACTACAGCTGCAAACGAGGACAGACTGAGACGAGGTACATGTAGGAACTAATCAGATTGGTGAATTTGGAAAATACAACGACAAGTATCTCTGATATCCTTCAGTCAGTAACTAACTCACTATTAAGAAACCTTCACTGTACTATGTTCAAGCGTACAAGGAAGTGATGAGGGCATGAAAGAAGTGTACAGGGTCAAACATGAGCAACAGGCAAGTGTTTCTCTTTACGTCTTCAGTACTTCTTTCATTTATCATACTTGTCCTTGGTTGCAAAGCCTTGTTACAAGAAAATTATACAATGTAAGATGATAGTTCTCATACTAACCTTCAAGGCACTCAGCTGCTTTATCAGTATGGACTTGATCTTCTTTTTTCTCATCCAAATGCTCCGTTTTAATCCCACTTTCAGCTGCATCACCCGCCTTTAACTCTACACTGCTCAAAGACTCATCCATAACTCCAGTTGTTGCCGTTGTTGTTGTTGTAGTGGTAGACGTCACTGTTGCTTTCACTTGTATCTCCTCCTTAGTGTGACTATCAATCGATTGTTTAGGATTTGCTGTAGTTCTCTGAGAAGACTTGACAGGTTTGTATTTCACCTTAGTTTCCCCTTCCTGCACTATCCGTTGTTCTTTAGCAGTAGTGCTCTGTGCGAGTGGAACTGTCATGTTTGTGTTGCCTCCTGTATAAAGAAAGACATGCTTTATTACCGAACTAGTAAAGCTTTAAATTGGCCTAACAGGCTTATAGCTGTAAGCGCTTCAGTTGTCATGAAGCTCTTTGGAACCTCTAATTTCACTGGGTCTTGATGCAACGAAACTCCATTGTTTTAGGGCTAGGTCCATTGTTATTATTGTTTGTATATAATTTTCCCAGCCCATCCTGTGAGACGTTCCGAAGAGCTTCGTGGCGACCCAACTGCTTAACTCAAGTTTCTATAGCATGACCCAGGGGTTTCAGTACGTTTTTTGTGCAAGAAGTCCGTAGGGTTTTTCAGCCGCACATTTTTAGATTTTCTTCTATAAAAAGTAAGTAGACAAGACGAAAACAGCCGGGCAAAGCAATGGCTAAGTTTCATTCATAGTTGGTCAATTTGCCCGGTGTTTGGCCCTTAATGAACCCCCTGATGACCTGGGAATATGAATGGGTACCAGCAAAATTTGTCAGGGCAACCAAACAGAATGCTGGAGAGTGACCTTCGATGTAATGACATCTCATCCATAAGCTACAGTATGAGACAGTTAGGCTCATACACTTTGTTTCCTTCTAGGTTAAAAACAAAGTATTTCAAAATTTATACCAACCTTGCTGCTGCGAAGTTCCTTCTGGCCCAGCTTGTTTAGAAGGCTGTGAAACAGTGGTCTCTGCCTTGCTGGATTCACTTCCAGGACTTTGCCTGGCAGGCTCTTTTCCCTTCTGTTCTTTTTGTACTCTTTCCTTTTTGCCCACTCGATACTCCTCTGCCATTTTTTCAAACTTTCTTCTCTCCTCATTCAACATTTCCAGTTTGCGTTTTAAAGCAGCTTCTTCCTCAGCCATTTTCCGATCAAAGGCCCCTTTCAATTTCATATGTTCCTCTTCTTCATCACCTTCACTAGTTTTTCCTTTCTCCTGGGTTGGGTCTTCCTTAGCCATCTTATCATTATCAGGCACCTCATCATTACGTGACACTTTCTCAGAAGGATCCATCTTCTCACTTTCTTCTACCTGCCTCAGTTGCTGTTTCAGTGATTCAAGTCTCAGTTGCCTTGCTTCATCCTCTTTTGCTTGCTTCTCCTCTTCAGCAGTCTGTTTTTCTTTCTCCAACATTAGCTTTCTTTTCCGTTCTTCCACCGCCTGTTCCTTTTGCTCTGCGAGTCGTTTCTCCTTTTCCAAAGCAAGTTGCCTTGCTTGTTCTTTCATGGCCCGCTTCTTCTCATTGGCAACTTGCTTCTCCTTTTCCAATGCAAGTCTCCTTTTTTCCTCTTCTGCAGCTCGCCTCTTCTCTTCAGAAATTAGTTTTTCCTTTTCCAACTCAAGCCTCTTTTTTTCCTCTTCTGCAGCTCGCCTCTTCTCTTCAGCAACTAGTTTTTCCTTTTCCAACTCAAGCCTCCTTTTTTCCTCTTCTGCAGCTCGCTTCTTCTCTTCAGCAACTAGTTTTTCCTTTTCCAACTCAAGTCTCCTTTTTTCCTCTTCTGCAGCTTGCCTCTTCTCTTCAGCAACTTGTTTTTCCTTTTCCAACTGAAGTCTCCTTTTTTCCTCTTCTGCAGCTCGCCTCTTCTCTTCAGCGACTTGTTTTTCCTTTTCCAACTCAAGTCTGCTTGTTTCCTCTTCCTCAGCCCGCTGCTTCTCTTCAGCCACTCTCTCTTCCTCCTCAAACGTTACCCTCCTTCTTTCTTCGTCCAATGCTTGCTTCTTGTCTGCTGCAACATTGTTGTCCTCCTTCAATGGCAGCTCCTCTGTCCTATCTTCCACTCTCCCTTTCACTTCTTGTTTCTCCTTCTCCTTTTCTCTCTTCTTACTGAGAGCTTCCTCCTCCAGTTCATCTGCTGTAACTTCTTCTTTGACAGCTTTACTTTTAACTCGCAGATGCTCTAAGTCCTCATCTGAAAGCAGTGTAGCTGTATCGTCCACCTGTTTAAGTTGTTCCTTACTAACGTCTGTTTCCACTGAGCTGTCAGCATGATTTGACTTGTCCTGCCCATGGTCTTGACTGCCACCATTTTTATAAGTGCTGTCAATTTCTACTTCATTCTCAGCTTTTTCTTCTTTAACCGAAGCGTTACTTTTTCCTTCAGCATTTGCTGAATCTTTCTCAACACGAATGTTATTAGTATCTGTTTGGAACAAAAAATACACCCAATTTCATTATCATTTGACTGTTTAATATTTATTTCCTTTAGTAACTAATTCAATTAATATGTGTTTTTTGCTAAGTCATCTACATGTCTGTAGACTGTCTGTCCTCCTGTCAGTTCATCTGTGTTACTGTCTGTCTGTCTGTTTGTCTGCCTGTCTGTCTGTTTGTCTGTCAATCTATATGTGTTTCTGTCTGACTGCCTGTTTGACTGCCTTTTAGCTGGTTGATTAGTTGGATTGGTTGGTAGGTCTGCATCTGCTTGCCTGCCTACTTGCCTGTCTGTCTGCCTGTCTGTCTGTCTGTCTGTCTCTCTTTCTGTGTTTCTGTCTGTCTGTCTGTCCGTCTGTTCTGTCTGTTTGTTTGTCAGTCTATCTGTGTTTCTGTCTGTCTGTCTGCCTGTCTGTTTGTCAGTCAATCAGTCTATCTGCGTTTCTGTTTGTCTGTCTGTCTGCCAGCCTTTCAGCCAGTTGGTTGGTAGCTCTGTGCTTGCCAGCCTGCCTGTTTGTCTGTCTGTCTGCCTGCCTGTCAGTCAGTGTTGTTGCAAAAAGTTCTTTTCACAAACAAAATTGCATGAAGGGCATTCTCCAAATGGTCTGAACCTACAGTGACAACCTGCAGAAGAGGTGGATTTCCAGATTCAATGGACAGGTGTGGTAAAATATCTTGGCTGTCTCTTTCTTTGCATTTCATGCAGAAGTGATATCCTGCATAACAGATTTTGATAAAATATTGGGCTTATCACTTTTAGATTAACAGTTAATAAAGGCCGGTTCTCACTAGCGCATAAGCACAAGCAAGTGAGAAAACCCGCGACATGAGCATAAGCATAAGCATAAGAAAAATGAACGTTTGTTTTTCTTATGTCAGCTTGTGCTTATGGTTATGCTTATGTCACAGAACGGGGCCGACATAAGCATAAGCTCAAGCCTTTAAACCAATCACCTGTCACTTTGACCCAGACTTTGCGGAAAGTATCACAAGCAAAATGGCGGACGTTATGACATATGTAGACGTCAGCCATCTTGTTTTTAAACATCGAGGAGACCTGGTAACAAGTATTGCATCAAAAAATGTATTCACTTGCTTATGCGTGTGCTTATGCTTATGCGCTAGTGAGAACCAGCCTTGACTTACAGCGATGTTCCAAAAGACACAATTAATGAAACAATTTTCATTAATAGACAATATTCGTATTCCCCGACGGCCCTGGGGCGAGAGCCCTCCAAACATGTATGCGAGGCTAATGCAGGGAACTTCGCTCGAAAATACAAAGAAACATTAGGAAAATTATAGCTCGGGTGCCGGAAAAACAAAACAGTATTAAATGCCTCAATGTTTTGGAGCTTACAAGTGATCTACAGGCAAGAGGAATACCAGTATTAAACAAAAATGCAAAAAAGTGTGGCAGGAGTGACAGAGAAGGCTCGAACGGCTACTCATACTCGTCATGCACACAAGTTGTTTACTTTCTACTATTTGCAATTCTGTTAACTTATAGACATTTTTTGCAGGAAGAAAATTAAATGATCTTCAAACTATGGACACCACTATCGCTAAAGTAAAATGAAAAGCTTGTTTTTGGCTCAACGCGAATGTGGAAGTTTTGGTAAGTTTCGCGATCAAAGAAATGTGCCGGCGAGTGAGAAATATATTTACTTGTAATTTCTCCAGTATTTCCCCCTTTTGGTGGAAGCAAAATCAGATGGTCATCAAGGACTAAAAAGAATCAGTTCAGCAAAATTTTTTGACAAAATAGTTAAAAAGTATTTCACTGCAGACTGGGGATATTGACTCTCGACTGACTCGCAATCTCCTATCAGATCAATTAATCTGTGAATCTTCTCGATCACTCCTACCAAATCTTTTTGTATGTTCGCTTAATTAAGGTATTCCTCTAACCTGCAGATCACTTACAAACTCCAGAGCCTTGTAACTTTCAATGCTTTTTTTGGTTTTCTGGCACCCGAGCTGTAATTTTCCTCATGTTTCTTTGTATTTCCGAGCGAAGTTCCCTGCATTAGCCTCGCATTCATGTTCAGAAGGCTCTCGCCCCAGGGCCGTAGGAGAATACGAATATTGTCTATTGCAATTCAATCATCACCTTCGGTAAGAACCTATAGCGATGGATTTCGAAATTCACTGCCAATTACAGAATTTACAAATTGGGCTTCTTGATCTCACCTCTACTTTCTTCCCGAAGTGCATCTTCGGTATCATTATCTGCAGTTAGATCTTCTTGAGATGGAGCTTCAGCCTCAATACTGTTGTCCATTTCTCTCCCTGCATTTTCTGCAAAATTTGTAAAATTGGGCTTGACACCTTCACTGTTACTTGTGCATTCTTTCTTATTACTTGGAACTCGCTTGATCCTCTGGAGATGGAGTTCTAGATTCAATAGTGATGTCAGTAATAATTGACAACATTTCATCTGAAACTCCACCTCCAGCAGTTTTGCCATTTTCTGCAGAATTTGCAAGAGTTTGCTTATTACCTTTGTTTTTTCTTGTGCCAGGAGTGTCTTCTGGCTTATCATCTCCAGTTTGATCCTCTAGAGATGGATTTTCGGAGTCACCATCTTCAGATAAGAAATCATGCTCATCCTCCCCATAAAGAGGGGCAGTTAACTCCGAAAATACTTGTGAAAAAAATCCTGGAGTCCCCTTGCTTTCTGCAGTTTCAGCAGAAGGGGCCTGCAAAAAAATGCATATTAATTATATTCAAACATGTTTTGTAACAAATGAATATAAAATAACTTTGTTGATCTCAGCAGTACGATCTACATTGTACATGAATGGACATGTAGTTTCTTGATCACATCGCTATAAATTGACAGACCTGTGCAATCATGTACTTTTGATCCTGGCAATAAGTCTTCTTACCGACATTTTACCTTTTTGCATTTAAACTATAAATTAACGGTCGTTTATGCCATCTTGCTCAACACATTCCAACACAAGGTTGATGGTGTGTTGATGCTCTGGGAGGAAGCAAGGATGCGAAAAAGCAAGCAAGAAAGTTGCCTTTAGCTAAAAGGGCATTGAAGTGTTGTACATGTACCTTGATCTCGAGCATTTGCAGATAGGTTTTGGTGACATTTGGCTGTTACATGTGTAGGTACAAACAGGCTTACCACAGGCTTACCAATGGCCCAGAGGCCACACAGGTACATGTACATGTTTCTGTTGTGGTTCATATTACCCTCAGTACAATTTGGTATTTTCCTTTGTTCTGGTGTATGGTACCTAATATAATAATATAATGAAGATACATGTAAAACAAAGAAAATACCAAATTGTACCAAGGGTAAAATTGAACCACAACATATATATAAAAATCCATGGTCCTTTGTTTTGACAGTTTTCAACAAGTTTTATTACATTTCGTCAGAAAGGTGAAAACAGATTACTAACTGAATTGTCCTTATGAATGAAACAGTCAAGTCTAGCAAGCCAGTTCTGACTATTGACAAGTGTCCATGGTTTACTAAACAATACAAAGAAAATAAACCACACCTCATCCTCTGAATTATCTTCACTGTTGCTGTCAGCTGTGGCTTCTTCTACATGCTGATGGTACTGTGTTCCCTTTAAGTTAACACTTTTCTCTGCCACAACAAACAGCAAAATTTTGAGAACAGTCAGACGGGTGCAGCTACATGTATTGACAAAAATAATTCCCAGATGACAATCAATAAATGAGATTAGAAATCTATAAAACTTTGCTTATATTAAGTAACTTCTCTCACATCTAAAGTTACATAACATGGGGTTTCAGAAGGCGGCGAGTGCCGGCTACTTGACTATTATGCCACCAGCTACTCTGGTCAAAGCAATCAGCTTGTGACCCAAAAGCTCACTTATAACAGCCGCCTACTCTTCCAGTCGACGACACCTACTTAAAAACACTTTGAAATCCCTGCATAACAGCTAGTAACAGGAAGAAATTTATTACTACTTTTAGATCTAGTTTCTTCTGCTATCCACATACCTTTTGTAGAAATGCTGTTTTCCACAGCGTTCTTGAAATAAGAGCCCGGCTCGAAAGCCGGGCTCAAGTTATCACTTGAATGACTATCAGTCGCCGCTGAAAACAAAACGAAATCAAGCAGATTTTTAGTTAAAATTAAAAAGACATAAAATTGCTCTAACTAAAATTATCTACTACAAAACTATACAATACAGGTGATAAATTTCTAGCATATATAGAGGGTTTTCACACAAAATTATGACAAAATAAATGAACAAATAAATAAATAGACATTCCTTGGCACTACACTCATAATACTGTACATGTATATTCTCTCACTAAAGTTTTTCTTGCCTGAATTAAATTATAATAAATGATAAATAAATAAAAAATTAGCGATAAAAAATGATGCTCTGACCTCTATGAGGTCATTTTTAAGTTGTAATTTTTTTTTAATTTTTATTATCCTGCCACACAGAATAACTTACAAGTAGAATAAAAAAGATAATAAATAGTTAATTAATATTAAATTTAAAATGAGTATACAACTTGGAAGAAGTGACTGTGGTGGGGAAATCTCTGAGAAGCAAAGCTTATGAGAAATAGAGAATTCCCCCCACAGGCAATATTAATACTAGGCGGCATTTAGAAATAGAGAGATCTAAAGAAAAAGAAAAGACGTGTATTTTAAGTGTATAAGTGTACTTAGATAAAAGATAGATATAAAGTAAGTATTTAGGTTGTATTTTGTCTGACCCTTAAAAATGGTTTGATCACACGCTTGAATATATTAAAAGTCGGGGCATTTTTGATGTTGCTCGGTAATGAATTCCATATTCTGGGACCTCGAATTTTTTTGATATTTGTTCTACAGGTATGAGGTCAGTAAAAGTCAGAGTATCTTGTTGAATATTGATGAATCTGATGAATCTGATTATACCAGCACTATTGAAATGTATATACTCACTGGTAAATTTAAGCCATGGGAATGTCCTAGCTTACTGGCTTTTGAGCCAGGCTCTTGTTTTAAAAATGAATAGCTCTTTGGAAATATGAATCAGGCTCAACAGCCAGGAATTAATGATGCATGCTACACTGTAAGATGTCAGCTGTTTCATACGTTTTGAAAGGACTAGCAGTTTAACGAAAACAACTGCAGCACTTTAGCAGAATGGGTAGGGGTTTGCTCATTCCCATACCTCACAGTTTGCATCACTAAAAGCTTCCGCATATACTCTAAAAAAACAGTCTTTTTGCAATGACCTACATTTATTCAACATGACATTCATTCGATCATTCAACATCAACATTGTTGAAGCGAATTTTCAATTGTCTCCGGCAATCGCGATCATAAGAGACTCTAAATTAAATCCATGAACTGATTTTAAGCCAAATAATAAACAATACGAAGCGCAACTATAAACAAAGATCAGAAGCATAAAATTGACCAGGGAGACCTTACGATGGAACAACTGATCGCAGGTAAAAATATTTCCAGCTCGAGTCCAGACAATCTTGCGTGCGCAACATCCGCAGAAATATAAGCTTATTTAAAACGAAGCCGGTGTCAACGATTTCTACTTTTTCCTATTTGAAACAAAATTTCCAAAAACTCTTTTTCAGTCGCAGTAATAGACATCTAAGAAAATCTTTTAGTCAACACATGTACGGGTACCCCACATGTACACAGAGGCCAGTACCCAGGGAAAAATATAACTTTTCTCCAAAAAAAAAATAAAATTCCTAAAAAAATTGCATGCTGCAAAGAGATGCTTTATTGGCTTACCTTCTTGATTTGGTACTCCGTTGGAAATTACTGGTCGAAAACTTGCAAAAAGCAATAAAAATGTTAGCGCAACTACCTTGTCCGCCATCTTTGAAGTAACATTTTCCGAAACTGCGCGTGCTCGCGATTGTTACGCAGCTGACGTGTCGCTTTCAGAGAAATTCCACAGAGGAGGGGTAATTTGTCGCTGCTGTCAAAACGCAGTTAAAGTAAAATTCCCGCAATCGAAAAGTTTCTTTATAGAATATAAAGAAAACTGATATGATAGTAAAACCTTTTAGGTCCAAAACTTTGTTTAAATGGTTTAAAAATGAAACTTGATTACGTGAACAATACCCTACCCTACCCCCGGTAGGAAAGCTGCTTAATTTGATGCCATAGAAACGCAGTTAGCCTTCGTGGGAATGCTATCCCAAGTGCTTCTGGGCTTCGATAGGTTGCGGGGATTTACTTCCGGGATATTTGATCTTGATTTTATAGTTTAACGCAATACCTAAATTTCTCGGAGCACAAAATCTTCAAGTAAAGAAACGATCGAAAATCTACAAGGTAAATCTGTACCACAGGCAACCCAATCTTCTTGGGAGCCATCAACATTTCAATATTGTGTTGAACAATCGTACAAAACAGTTCTAAATGTGTACGGAAAGAAACGTTTAATAAAAAATGACTGACTTCCCCTTTATTGTGTATTCCTTGTGTTTTTGTGGTAATTGAGACCGTGCGTAACTTTTAAAGCGATTCCAGCGTGCTTTGGAGGTCCTCTGTTTTCCTCTCCACATTACCGTTTCCCCAGTTTGGACCGGCATAAAAAATGCTGAAATCGCTTTGAACAGTTCATGTTCAGGGTTATTCTCCAAAAGCATGTTAGGTAGTTTAAAACCATTTACGACATCTGAGGGTTAATTAAAAGTAAAGGAATAAACAGAGAGCTGTAAGAAAGAACTCTATTTTCATCAAAGTTTAATACAATTTTTTAGGGGTGTTGCGATTTCTGGTTTTACGGATTTGAACCATTTTTAGAAATGAAAGGTTTCTCGGTTTTTGCAGCGGAAAACTGTGTTTATTGGTTTAGGTGTCTTTTGTGGTATTATCCGGCACACAATCAACGGCTAATGACCGTCATGATGCCAGCTGGTTAATTTAGTTCATATATTTGCCACTCACAGCAAAAAGGAAAGAATAAAATTCGTTTCTACCCAAAGTTCGGCTTGAGTAAGTTCTCAGGATGCTCTTATAAATTTTGGCCTGAAGTTTCTCTGCTCAGCCTCAACTTTCTTATAAAAAAGAACTTTCTTAGAATTGGTGAAGAAAGAGTTATATATGCGGTTTTAGTTAGCTTATTTATCGATACTTTGACCAAGTCTGGTGAAGTCTGACGAAGTTAATTTAAAAATGTCTAATTGAGATCAACAAAGAGTGGAATGCATCAGGAATGTAATCCATTGCTGATATTAACATTGTGATTTCGCCAGTTTCGCCAGCTGAGTTGTAGAGAGCATGGAATATAATCTCATAAAGCTGAGAACGAAGTTTCTTAGAAAAGGTGAAGAAAGAGTTATATATGCGGTTTGAGATTTTGTTGAAAAAGTTATTCCACAATGTGGCCCCACTATAGGAGAAGCTTTGTTTTAAATAATTAGTTCTCGGTTTTGGCAAAGCCAGTTTTCCCTCCGAATTTCTTAGGTTATAATTAGAGTAAAACGGAGTGAAAAGAGATGAAGGCAACCTGGGGCAAGTCCATTCCAAGTTTTGTACATCATTAACCCACTGGCTCCCGTGAAGGCCAAAACCGGCGCGTGCGTGACGAACATTGTCCTTTATTCCGCTTCTGACGTCATCATCTTCCACTAAAAAGGCATCACTTACACTTAATCTATGCAGGAGAAAAAGATCTTTCCAGTGATACCTACAATAGATCACACGCGATGCTTAGAAATTTGAGTGAAAAACTCGGAGGATTTCTCGCACGGTTTTAACAATGTTGCAATACACGAAGGAAACAATCTAGAGCAATGTAGCGATTTTAGTGAGATTCTACGTGACTTGAATTGCGCTGGACGCGACTGATATGCGACTAGTTCGTCGGCCTAAAATATTAATAATTTTCGGTGTTGACGGCAACCGTTTGCAGGAGGCTCCCGCCAATAGTCCAAATAGCTTGTCTGGGTTTTATGCAGGATGCCCGAAGGTGTTACGCATCAGTTTGTTCCATTGTTTTCCCAGCATTTCTTCGCAGAACGCAGTCGACGAGTTTTCGACCCTCCCAGATAGTTTGTTAAGGTTTGTCATCCAGTTTTATCGTCAATCGTAGGTATAATTTTCACCTGAAGCTGATCAAGGTACTGTATTAGGTTCGACTATGTTTTATTGTAAAGATAAATTAGCGGAAAATATGATTTTTTTCGCTTAAAAGTTTAAAAGTTTCAACTGAGCAGTCGACTGAGTTAATATGCTGATCGAAGCTATACAGTCTGTTTTCCATATTGGCGTTCTTACTAATCAATTTTCTTTCATTCTTAACTTATTTATTGTATGTCAGTATATAGTTTTTTGTAGTTAGCTTATTTATCGATACTTTGACCAAGTCTGGTGAAGTCTGACGAAGTTAATTTAAAAATGTCTAATTGAGATCAACAAAGAGTGGAATGCATCAGGAATGTAATCCAGTGCTGATATTAACATTGTGATTTCGCCAGTTTCGCCAGCTGAGTTGTAGAGAGCATGGAATAGAATCTCATAAAGCTGAGAACGAAAATTATGGCAAGTTTTTAGTACAACAATATAGACACAGAGGAGCTCTTTCACTGAACGAACAAGTTTTCGCTTACCGAAGCAATTTTCAGTTTCACATAATTAAAATGCACAGAAACTGTTGCTGGACTCGGCGTTTGCTTTGCTTTGTAGTTAGCCAATGTTTTGCACGCTCCTCGGCCATTCTATCGAAAATCATACCACCTTTGCGTAGCAACTCAGATTTGATTTTTTCTGCTAGTTAGCAACTGGGCTGTGCTAAAGGGAGTAAGCAGTAGAAAACCCGTGATCGTTACTACTATGCTGGGGAGGGGGGGGGGGGGGGAGGCGCAACTTGACCCGTGTTTGGGTATAGGGCGCGCTGGAGGTCTGAAACCCTGACTCAGTTTAGGACAAAAATAGCGTCAAACGCACACCCTCATTAAGACAAAGGGGAACGTTTTTTTATCCTATAGTGCTAATATTTAGTCCTGAAAATGATCTAATTTTGACTAATGACCGACCAAATAAATACTGTTGAACGTTTCTCTTTCTATGAAGCCATACTCTTTCTAGAGCGACTCCCTTTCTAGGACGACACGTCCTTGCATAGCGCAGGTAAGGGAGTACCCTGTTCTCCCAGAAACATTTCGTGTTT
Source organism: Blastomussa wellsi (assembly GCA_947652115.1). Lineage (NCBI taxonomy): Eukaryota > Metazoa > Cnidaria > Anthozoa > Scleractinia > Plerogyridae > Blastomussa > Blastomussa wellsi. The sequence continues at coordinate 4,974,280 of OX393565.1, read as the reverse complement.
CCAAGCGGCAAGGAAACGTGTTTCCTCGTTTTACGGGGCCTCTAGAGAATCATTCTCAACTCACATGGTGAACACCGCGCAACAAATCTCTCCTCTAATGTCTGTACGGGTGTACGGACCTACTGGTAGACGTCATGACAAAATTTGTCAGCTCGATGGTGGATGGGATTGGGAACGAGCTAGGAAAATTACGTTAAGTTTTGTAAAAGAAATTAAACAAAGAGGCAGAAGCCACTAAGGAAAGTGCGGTAGCCAGGAGGCTATACCTCTTGGTATAGTTTTTACTGTTTTAGGAGCACCTCGAAGAGGGAGGACTTGGCCCATGTTTGGTTATTGTGCTGCCTCTGACCCTTTTAAGGACAAAAATAGGGTGAAGTTAAACACCTATCCTGTTTAATAGGAAAAAGGAAAATGTATATCTAGTCCTGAAAATAATCTCCTGTTGGCTGGTAATTAGCTAAATATTTACTGACCAGGTTCTGATTTTGGATTGTTGAAAATCGAAATAGTCTTGAAGGCATATCTTGTCAGGAAGGCTCCAGACCCTGGTTAGGACAGAGTTGCTTGAAATTATATACCCTGTTCAGCACTGCGGGCCGGGGTCAGAAAACACACCCTATATCCAGCGGCACGTCTCCGTATATCCCATATAGGGAAGTAGTCCCGGGGTACAATAATCGGGAGGTTCAAAACCCCCTGTTCCCGGCCTCCGATGGGTTTACCAAACTTCCTTACGCTCCGCTACAACACAATCGCACCCGCCTTGCTCTTGAAAGGGGAAATCGTGTTTGATTTTCAGATTTAAAATTTTTCAACTGAAACAAATAGACTACTGGCCCTAGTTTTTGATGAGGGATAGTCATCTCGGCTTGCCCTAGTTCATTATTCGCTCATATAAATTTCGGGCTCTTAGAGTATGAATGTTTTCACGAATTTCCGACAACCACGAGTGATATTGATGTAATATTCTATCGGTAACTGCAAATATATTATAGACGGAATAAGTTAGCAAAAGTTAGTACTCCATTCAACGGGAACCTTTCTATAAAATTTAGAGAGTGTTAGCAACGACGACGTCGAAGGCAACGAAAACCTCATTTCAAAATGTAACTTCTCGATCTGTGCCGCTTTCGCAATTATTGAAATCTGTTTGACTTGGAAAATGCTGACGAACTGTCCAGGGACTAAATTACTATGAACGGCGTTAAAGTAAGGAAAAAGAAAGAAAACTTTGCCACTATACACTCACGTTCTCGAGAAAACATAAAATTTGGTCATTTCACGTTGTTGTTGTGCAGATGACGGCACAGAAATGTACGAAACTATAAAACGCACGTGCAGAGCGATTGTTTTTGCTCATAACCTTTTGCGGCGTTCTCGTTGCCGTTGCCGTCCTAGTTGCTAAAACTCCTGATAGCAAGGAAACGGCAACGTCGAAATTTTTTCGTTTTCTCAGATTATAAAGGAAAGCATTAGTAATTTCTGCTAAAGACTAAAGATGGCCGCTCTGCAGCCGTATCGGGACGAGCAGTTGAACTATTTCAAGTTTGCGTCCATTGTACTGAATGAATTTCCCAAGGCCTTACGTCAAAGTTTCACATCCATGTGGGACACCAGCATTGGACATCTCCCTGGTTTTCAACCCTGGGATGACTCCACTGCTGTGAGAAATTTGTTTCTCACTACAGAGGGAGGCACAACCAAAGTTCCCACAAATGTTTCTTATGATGAATGGGATTGTACCGCCTTGTTCCGGGCCACTATTTACGCGAGGTCCTTCTCTTTGCCGGACAGCAAAGGTCATCGCAGGACACTCAGTGATCTGTACGTGAAGCCCCATAACTTGCCTCTTGGATCGTTCCATGCAACTATGGTGAGCCCGGGTGGAAACCAGGCCGAGACATTTGCTCTCACGATTGATCAACTTCGCCTGTTAAGGAATTGTCTTTGCCACTCATCCAGCTCTGAGATTCACAAACCAACACTTGACCAATACGTGCAACATGCTAAAGATGCATTCAAAGCCCTTGGAGTGAAGACAGACTCTATTGATGTGATCGGTGGTTTGACTGAGTCGCACTTTCCCATAAAAGAAGTTCGTAAATTGGAGCAAGAGATCAAAGCGGATACCCGGGCATATATCAAGTTTCTCGAAGAAGACGCAGCAAGTAAAGAAGACATTGCAAGGTTGGAACAAAAGATCGATGATTTAAAACTAGTTCAACCTCAAGACAACCAAGGTAACTATAATACGACTATTGGTATAAGCGTATCTTACTGCGCCTTTCAATAACGCGTGAACTCTGAAACTCATAAACAAATTAAACTGATGATTGCGTTTTTCAATACCGCCAATCTTAATTATGGCGACAGCCAACAAACATTAAAAACCAGAAACAAACAAAATAAAATGGATCAATATTTACCAATCACAACCAACAGACGTGACTTTAGGGACTGTACAATAATTATCAGGAGGGGAGGGGGGCTGAAAAAAAACTTAGACAGTACCCCCTCCAAAACAAAAAAAATTAGTTCTAAACCCCCTCTGTTATGTTATAAATAACGTCGCACCCCCCTCCCATTACCCACCCACCCACACACACACCCACCCCTCACCGCCACCATTACAGCAAATACCTTGTATATTGTCATGCTACTGTAAGCGTACGCCAACTTGTTGGATGTCGTCGTCTGGAACAAATAGTACCTCATACGATTGTTCAACAAAGCGATCCGTTTCAGAGTCATCTGAATCCAAATCAGAGTTGTTTTCGGAAGCACTTGTGTGAGAATCAGAGTCGTATTCGGAATTACTGGATAGGAGTTCTGTGTCACTGTCATTGGAACTATTGTTTTTCGTCGTTTCGTGTTCCAGTATGCGAGAAATCAAGCTTACGTTTCAAGCCATCAAAGATAAGATATCAAAACACGACGACAGCCTCTTCTCTGAAAACACACTGCTAAACGCAAATCTGGACTGAGCTGCCATCACAGCTTCAATAATGACAAACGCTATTATGTAACATCTAGTATCGAGAAGGATGTTGATCGCTTGATTAAAGATTTAGCATTTGCTAAGTACCGGGGTGCTTACCACATTGGCTCAAAATCTAAAACTTCTGAAGCCAGAAAGAGAAAGGAGCAAAGAAAAAAATCAAAGAACAGGAGATTGAACGCTTCAAATAACAGACGAAAAAGAGCTTGCATTATATTTAGATCCTTGGGAGGAGAGCCTGTTAAACTTTGCTATGAGCCAGATATATATGGAATTCAGCAAATCGATTCAGTCGATGAAGAAACATTACTTTTATTCACATCAAAAACCGACAAAGCTTGTCTACGAGATCTGTTTTATTCCCATTGTTTTATGGGGGAAGCTGAAAAACAAGTTCATGATTTTTGCTTTATATAGGATCAGCTCAATGAATTAGAAGACGGGTTAAAATTGATCAGTTGTGAATTTGCTTTTCATTTTGATGGAATATTTTGTTTAAGTCGTTGTTACAGTCAATCATGATGCCTGTATTGAGAATCTTTTATTGCGTTTAAATTTATTTACATTTCGAATGAAACTTAAGGTCCCCCTCCGTCAAATGAGTGATTTTACTTTGAGCCCCCCTATCTTGGCAGCAATTTTATGTAATGCCCTCCTCTAGTTTTTCAGCCCCACCTCCTGATATATATTGCACAGTCCCTTATGAACCGGTTGTAGTGAACCGGTACAGCAGAGGAGAAGAAAGCTCCTCAAATGAGCTACGTCACGGCTCGTGCATTTTTTAAAATTTAGCCTAAATTAATTTTTTCAAACTCGTCATTTGTAATCCATCTCAATCTTGTCCAACATCTGTTTTTTTTTACCTTAGTAAACTGTCATTTTAAGTTTGTTACGGTTTGTTAAGGGTAGTTTTGTTCGTCTCAAAAACGACTCAAAATATCGTGACTTAGCTCCTTTAAAGTGATTCCTCAGAACTAAAAGTTATCCAACAATTTTTTGAAACTTTTTTCTCCTGAATGTTCCCTTCCAAGCACTGTTTCGAAAAAGACAATAAAAAAGGTAGGTCACTGTGCTCGCAAAAAGATATGATGGGCGAATCTTACTCCATTTATGCTAGTCACGCGCGCTATTTTATCGTTTCACGGTACATTTTGCGGTAGCTGAAAGGAAAGATTATGAACGGAATACCGGTACTTCACAAAAAAACGTGATAGCAAGCAAGTCTCGATTATATGGAACAATGTAACATATAATTTATGGATAAATTAGACAAATTCAAACGATACCTACTCAAAACGTCCCTCGAGCCGTTGTTCCCATGCAGGGCTATAATTGTCATCTTCGAGAAACGGTTTTCTGAGAGGTTTAACTATATCTTTTTTCCTACCCAAAATTTCTCTTTTAAAGTTAATCATTTGTACTCCAAAATTCTGCAATAAAAAATATAGGTCACCGTGCCTGTTTACGAGAATAACGGCGATTTATCTCGCTCGTGAGCAAATCCGTTTAGAAAAAGCCGCCGTATTGTTCATGTGCACGCGCTAATAGCACGTAAAATTCTGCAGAGTAAGGATAAGCAATGCAAGACTGAGGAATCACCTTAAGGGTGCTTTCGTTTGGGATAATCTGGATCAGGATTATTATCTGAGATCAGTCGGTTCACGGCACATCAACGGAACCGTTTAATCCACTCTGGGCAAGAATTCCTTTGATGCATCATGACCCGAGTGATCTTGTATCACTGACCCTTATCGGGATGACCACAGAGAAACGCAAGCTTAGCTTCTAGAAAAAGTCTTTATTTCCAAAAATAATTCTAAAGCTACAACCCCGATAAAAACTGTTGGGACATCGGCCACAAAATGGCACATTTTTCGTTTTCCACCCCCTCGGGTTCACTTTGGGGGAGGGGAGCAACGCAAATAGAAGAATATTTTAAGAATCAGGTTAGGACTCTGTGTTTAGAACTCAGTGTGCCAATATGTTTTTACCAGGGTTGTGCATTTTAAAAAGATCACATTACATGAAGTTAGCACACATCGGTCTTTGGTATATCAGATCAAGACTGCCGCTTCCAAGAATTTGTTGTATCTGCTATGAAGCATAGGGGAGTTTAATACTATGGACGTTGTCCATACTGTTGTTTTAATATGGATTGTACGTCTTTTAAAAGATACAAAGTCTTTGCTACCAAGAACATGTCTTCCATCAAAAGTTCCACACTTCACTGGCCGTCAGAGAGAGTGTGAAGAAATAATTGGTCATGTGACTTCCGAATCTACCCCAATCGTGTCGATCTGGGGCTCGCCAGGTTTTGGAAAAACCTCTGTAGCAACTTCAGTGGGACATCGTCTTCATTCTGAAGGATTTCCCGTCTTCTTTCTCTCCTTACGGGGAGTTCATTCAAAAGCCGAAATGGCATCAAAGCTTATTAGCCTTTTCAAACGACCTGGGCCAAATGATCAACCACGCCAGTGTCTTTCGCTTGATGATGAGCTTTTCCAGCTTCTAAGCGAAATTTCTGATCACTTTGTGCTGATTCTTGATAATGCTGATGAGCTATTGGAAAGCGGTGTGCCAAAAGTGAAGGAGGATTTCATATATTTTTTGGAAGAAATACTCAGTCGAGCCCAAAAAGTGACATTCCTCATAACCACAAGGCGATCATTTGAATTTATGAATGTGCAATTCCAAGGCCACCAGGCAGTCAGAATACGACCATTAGATGGCACCTTTTCTCAAAGCCTGGTTAATGAATTGCTCTCAAATGCGACTCCCTCTGACTGCAAACGCATTACGCAAATCTGCGGTCATGTACCTTTGGCCATGAAGTTATTATGTTCCTCTATTTCTGAAGATAATGCTCAACCGAGTCAAGTTCTAGATGACTTCATGGACTCTTTTAAAATTAATAATATTGTCGATATGTTGGACAATCCAGATTATCCGAACAATCTAAGGTTGAAGCTTCTGTTTGAATCTTCTTTTCAACGACTCCCTGCGCAAGAGAAAGAAGCTCTTGTTTCCTTGAGCGTTCTTCCAGAGACCTTCGATCTAACAATTGCTGCAGCTGTTCTGGGTACATCACAAATGCACGTGGCAAAGATGTTGCATAGCCTTCGGAGAAAATCTCTCCTCGATTCAAGTTCTAAACCTGAATCATTCTCAATGCATAAACTACTTCAATCATTTGCAAGAGAACGGGAAGAACATGAATTCAAGAAAACGGTTCTTAACTCGAAATCTCGCTTGTTTGCATTTTACGTATCCAGATTTGGAAAGCTAAATGAACAGTTCTTGACAGGAAATTCAATGAAGGCTTTTGTTGACTTCTATGAAAACGAACAAAGCATTGTTCAAAGTTTAATTGAGGGTTGCGAAGATCCTAAAACAGCCATCAGTGTGTTTGAGGTTTTGGTGAAAGGTGAGCTGTTTCTGTACTCACTTTACTGGAGGGAAAAAGCCAACTATTACAAGATTTATGATTCAGCTATAAAGATAGCCAAGAGCCTTGAGGAAAATGTGTTCTATAGAAAACTACTTGTTTCCAGGGCCTTTTATTGGGTAACTTGGGAAAGAGGAGAGAAAACGATGCAGGAACTCGCTAAAGCAAGAGAAATTGCTGAATCCGTACCGTCATGCTCAGCTGCCTCGGTGGGAGATAAAGGAAAACACTTGTTTTATAGCGGCATCTGCCAATTAGTTACCGGCAACACAGAACAAGGACTTCAATGCTTTGAAGAGGCTCTTTCCTTGGAGAATGGCACCCCCGAGCAGAGGATACTTAGAATCATTGCTTTTCAGATCCTTGCCTTGTATCATCGCATCAAAAACAACACGTCAAAAGGGTCAATGGTTTACAGCAAAGCCCTCCAGGAATGCAAAGCAGCGGGAGATACAAAACTACTTGTTGTTCCTGCAGTGGAAACCAGTGGAAACAAAACTGACGGAAAAGAAATGACCAATCAGCCACTAGAATTAGCAATAATTGGTCTCGTGAGTGAAGCATCGAAGCATTTCATTGATACTGTTATTAAGGGATTTATAAGCAACGCCGTGCAACAAATAGCGGAAGATATCGAAAAACGGCTCGTTCCAAGGTCACTTGGCTTATTTATTTTCCAGCGCAATGTCAACATTACACTAGAGCATGCGTTAAGGAAGATTGGAGGGGCATCCGAAATGCTCGAGGCAAAAGTTAGCTGTCATGAAAGTGCACTCAATCAATATGTCAATGCAAGATCAAAGTGCGAACGAAGTTCGACCTCCGCGAAAAGAGGCACTAGGAAAAAGCAATTCGAACAACGTCCGCAACGTGCACTAGACATCGGACTGAAACTAAAACTGGCAAACACAGCTGACAGTTATTCTTCACTCAGGATTAAACTAAATGAGCAAGGTGGTCTTTCCTCCGTGATGCGGTCAACGCAACATGCGTTTGACTCCGAAGGGAAACTGTTTGGAAAACAGCACTCAAGATTAGTTAATACTTACGATTCACTCGGGGCCACAAAACATGCTCAAGGTGACTGTGCCTCAGCTCTTCAGTCTAAACATCGTGCACTTGACGTCAGGCGAAAACTGTTTGGAGAAGAACACTTTAGCACAGCTGATAGTTACTATTCACTCGGGGTCACACAACATGCTCAAGGTGACTATACCTCAGCTCTTCAGTCTAAACAGCGTGCACTTGACATCAGGCGAAAACTGTTTGGAGAAGAACACTCAAGCACAGCTGATAGTTACAATTCACTCGGGGTCACACAACATGCAAAGGGTGACTATACCTCAGCTCTTCAGTCTGACCAGCGGGCACTTGAGATCAGGCGAAAACTGTTTGGAGAAGAACACCCAAGCACAGCTGATAGTTACTATTTACTCGGGGTCACACAACATGAACCAGGTGACTATACCTCAGCTCTTCAGTCTAACCAGCGGGCACTTGACATCAGGCGAAAACTGTTTGGAGAAGAACACTCAAGCACAGCTGATAGTTACTATTCACTCGGGGTCACACAACATGCTCAAGGTGACTATACCTCAGCTCTTCAGTCTAAACAGCGTGCACTTGACATCAGGCGAAAACTGTTTGAAGAAGAACACTCAAGCACAGCTGATAGTTACAATTCACTCGGGGTCACACAACATGCAAAGGGTGACTATACCTCAGCTCTTCAGTCTGACCAGCGGGCACTTGACATCAGGCGAAAACTGTTTGGAGAAGAACACTCAAGCACAGCTGATAGTTACTATTTACTCGGGGTCACACAACATGAACAAGGTGACTATTCCTCAGCTCTTCAGTCTAACCAGCGGGCACTTGACATCAGGCGAAAACTGTTTGGAGAAGAACACTCAAGCACAGCTGATAGTTACTATTCAGTCGGAGTCACACAACATGCTCAAGGTGACTATACCTCAGCTCTCCAGTCTAAACAGCGTGCACTTGACATCAGGCGAAAACTGTTTGGAGAAGAACACTCAAGCACAGCTAAAAGTCACCATTCACTCGGGGTCACACAACATGCTCAAGGTTACTATACCTCAGCTCTTCAGTCTAAACAGCGTGCACTTGACATCAGGCGAAAACTGTTTGGAGAAGAACACTCAAGCACAGCTCATAGTCACCATTCACTCGGGGTCACACAACATGAACAAGGTGACTATACCTCAGCTCTTCAGTCTAAACAACGTGCACTTGACATCAGGCGAAAACTGTTTGGAGAAGAACACTCAAGCACAGCTCATAGTCACCATTCACTCGGGGTCACACAACATGAACAAGGTGACTATACCTCAGCTCTTCAGTCTAACCAGCGGGCACTTGACATCAGGGGAAAACTGTTTGGAGAAGAACACTCAAGCACAGCTGATAGTTACTATTCACTCGGGGTCACACAACATGCTCAAGGTGACTATACCTCAGCTCTTCAGTCTAAACAGCGTGCACTTGACATCAGGCGAAAACTGTTTGAAGAAGAACACTCAAGCACAGCTAAAAGTCACCATTCACTCGGGGTCACACAACATCAACAAGGTGACTATACCTCAGCTCTTCAGTCACAACAGCGTGCACTTGACATCAGGCGAAAACTGTTTGGAGAAGAACACTCAAGCACAGCTCATAGTCACCATTCACTCGGGGTCACACAACATGAACAAGGTGACTATACCTCAGCTCTTCAGTCTAAACAGCGTGCACTTGACATCAGGCGAAAACTGTTTGGAGAAGAACACTCAAGCACAGCTGATAGCTACAGAGAACTCGGGGTCACACAACATGCTCAAGGTGACTATACCTCAGCTCTTCAGTCTAAACAGCGTGCACTTGACATCAGGCGAAAACTGTTTGGAGAAGAACACTCAAGCACAGCTGATAGCTACAGAGAACTCGGGGTCACACAACATGCACAAGGTGACTATACGTCAGCTCTTCAGTCTAAACAGCGTGCACTTGACATCAGGCGAAAACTGTTTGGAGAAGAACACTCAAGCACAGCTGATAGTTACAATTAACTCGGGGTCACACAACATGCACAAGGTGACTATACCTCAGCTCTTCAGTCTGCACAGCGTGCACTTGACATCAGGCGAAAACTGTTTGGAGAAGAACACTCAAGCACAGCTGATAGTTACCATTCAGTCCAATTCACACAAGATGCTCTTCAATCTTTTATGAAAAATTGACGATCAAAGATATCAGAGGCAAGGGTTATGTTTGTCGATATCATGGAATTTTAATTTAGCATAACTTTACTTGTACAATTAGGTAGAACATTTGCGTATGTATGCATGCAGATTACTAGCAATTTTTTGAAAAGCATAAAGGATCGACCATAAACATGTAAATGTATTAAGACAAAATTGCAAGAATGTACCACTGAAATGACTAGCTGGTGCGACTTCAATTTCCATAAGTATACTGAGTTTAAGCAACAAATGAATAGAGGCAGTAAGTTTCTAAAGCGGTCAGTATAAAAGACGGACTGCGGACTACGGACTGGGTATAAAAGACCGACTGCGGTATAAAATATGGACCAGGACTGCGGACTGGGTATAAAACACAGACTGAGGTATAAAGTGCGGACTAAGGATTAAAACACCGTAAAGTATCGTAGAGTGAGTCAAGTTCAAGCCCGAGTGAAGTTCGGGTCACCAGTCAACTGGAGATAATATTTTCTTTTCTTCTTTTTTAAATAAAGATAGTTTAATTTGGCATGTACTGAAACCAGGAATAGCAGAACACCGGAACACCACAAAACACGGAACACCAGAACACCCTCGGAACACACCGAACACCAGAAATACCAATAAATTTCTGGTGTTCCGGGATTCCGGTGTTCCGTGTTTTGTGGTGTTCCGAGGTTCCTGGTTTTAGTACATGCCGTTTAAATTGTTGAAAAACGAAGAAGAAGAAAAGTTCAAGCTAAAGGTTGATTTACTTTCCACCACCCAACCTAGTACTCACCACGCTCGACGAGGCTTAACTTGGTAGATCAGAATAGAACTGGTGTTTCCTTGTGGTCAGTCAGTTCCAGACGAGAGAAAGAACTAAGAGTCAGGTAAATCAGGAAATAAAAGGTAGTCTAGAACAGAGTAGAGCGAGTGCCAAATTTAACGAAAGATTTATTGCTGCCGCAGCGAGTGAACATGAAGCGAACGAGCGAGGTAGCTCTCTAATTGCTGCCGCAGCGAGTGAGCATGAAGCGAACGAGCGAGGCAGCTCTCTAATCGGCATAAGATTACATTATAGGGGCTTGCAATGACCTTTTTTACGAAACGCAAAGAATTCTGGTCGGCGGTAAGATCAAAGGGGCAAGGAATTGTGGTTATGCGCAAATGGAAGATTTAGGATGCGCAGTGGTTTTTGCGTGAAAAGACGACTTAGCGTGTGCAGTCGATTTCACCAAAGTAGGTTATATCGGCTTCGTTATCGGACTATTTTTGTCGGCTCTTTGTAACCAATGGTTATTTGCCGTTCAGCTTGAATTTTGGTTTCTTTTGCAGTTAAGAAATACGTTTATCAGATGAAATGTACCTTTCTTTGGTCAAGTCAAAGTTTACGTTTCGTTCTTGATCGATCGGCTGATTGCCGGAGGAAAGAACATAACACGTGTATTCCGGGCTCGGCATCCCAGACATGTGTTATGCTTGAAAACAACTCGGTGATTTGAACTTATTTTGTTTTGGATTTTTGAAAACTGAAAGAAACAAACTATCCAGTTATTCGCTGGGTAAAAATGCCTTTTAAATATAAATGTAGACGAGATTCTTGAATTCAGAGGAAAGCATGAGTAAAGGTCACGAAAGCAGGACAAAAATGCTGCTGTCGAAAGTTGTCCGTAACCTCGTTTAATCGCTTGTATTTTGGGGTGACTCCTTGTGATCGACCGTTTCAAATCCGGCCCTTCTGGCGATGCGAGTTTCGATTTACTGTAGAAGCTGTCTTGTGATGATTTCTTTGACACACACAACATGCAAATTTATGTGATCATTGCGCTGTTATTAACGAAAGGAAGAAAGTGTTCACCTTTGCTGGTGTCTTTATTTTAGATTTTTGATAATGCCTTAACTCAAGTTTTATATTTGAAATGGAAGTAATAAATTTTAGCGCTTTCGATTTAAAAGCAATTTTGAGTTCCCTCGGGCGCTCGCACACAAGCCTGAAAAACATAACTACGTGCAAATTCAACGCACTGTCTGTTGTGAAGTCAAAATATCCCGTGAAGCGCTTTACGTAAGCGCTTTTTCCTGGTGTCTTTATTTTCAATTTTGAGATTGCTTTCATTCACGTTTCGTATTTGTGACGAACGCAATAAAGTCTAATAAGTTTCAATTCATGTTTGCTCGCACGTAAAACGAGCAAATTCAATGCAGTCTGTCAGCTCAAATGCAAAATGAAAATTTTATCACAAGTTACTATAAGCAAACTTAACGTTGCAAACAAAACATCAATTGCTCGACTAAATCTTCGAATTTTTGTTGAATAACCAGTGAAAACACTCTCGAGAAATTTATCTTTTTCACAAGATAATTTTTCCCGTAATTTATGCCAAAATTTCCGTTTCATTAAGTCTCATGATCATAGTTTGTAGTTTTACAATATTGATAGTTACTGTTACAGTGTAAGAGGCATCAGTTATATCAACAGCGAAATGTTGATCTTACAATGTTAATAGCTGACAACAAATGCTTGTTTTATAGTTTTATCAAATAGTTTTTTTTTCTGTACTGTCCTTTGCAGAATGTTGATACTTGGGGGGCCGTTCAAGTGGGTTCGCTCCGACGAAGGGCTAACGCTCGAAACGTCAGCTCTTGAATCTCTTTACGGTGGCCAATTGACATTATCAACCCAGTTGATAAAACCAAATTATATTGTTATACTTCCCACCGACGCAGCACCACAGTTTCTTTAGAAACTTACCCCCTCTATTCACAATTCCTTGATTCGCTCCGACGAAGGGCTAACGCTCGAAACGTCAGCTCTCGAATCTCTTTACGGTGGCCAATTGACATTATCAACCCAGTTGATAAAACCAAATTATATTGAGTTTAAGCAATACTTATGGAATTATACTGAAGTTGAATCTTACCATAGTAGGTTGATGTAAAGAGGATATTCTCTCGGGTGACGTTTAAAGGGACTTTGCCACTCTTTTGCGCATGTGCGGCGATTTGATTTCTGATCCGAATCTGTGAGTAAACTCCTTTTCCATCCTTGTTAAACTTGTAAATGTTGAATAATAGCATTGAAGAATTTTTTTAGCCATGAATGGAGGATTTAAACAGCGTGTTTTCTATTTTTATGTGAACATCTTCAAGAAATTTGATATCCTCGAAAGGAGGTACACGAAGTGGCTCGGGACAAAGCTAAAACAAAGTGTCATAAGACTCAAAGATAAAGGAGTTTTCCAAGGCACCTAAAAACTCTAACGAAATTTCAAAACCGTGCCGTGGTTCGCGGGTGGCACGCTGTGCTGAGTCTCACGATTTCTATTGGTTAAATACCTTTCAGTGCCAATCAAGGCCACGCATGCGCACCTGCTTGCGCATCATCCCGTCTTGACACAGGCCCCAGCTTTAATGGTCATATAGTGATGTTTGTAAGAGAACTAGTGATCACTATTCAGGAAATAGGTGTTACTATAGTCTGCCAAGTTGCAGTTATATTCACCTGTTCCGACCAGGCAAGCGAGGAAAAATAAGAGCTGGAGACTTAGTTCTCTCTAGTTTTTTTCCTCGGTCAACCGCTTCTTCGTCCACCCCCGAACATTTCAGAGCGTGGGTCAGGCTAGATTTATATAAGGCTGTAATTCTCCCACGCTTGAAATATTATAACTTTTGGAGTGGAGAGGCAGTGGTTCCCATTTTAATTTAGGCTATTATGATTTTCATATTGTATTTAATTTTAAATAATGTCAAAAAGGCGTAATCTTGTTGAAAAGATTTATTAAGGTTAAACTATTCTGTTTCATCATTGATCAATTCTTCAGAGAATTGCATGCAGATAACTTAATAAATTTTGGTTTTGGGAAACAATGTCCGGTAGAAAAAAGACAGTGTTAACTTAGCTCACAACGAAATCGAAAATGTTCGTGTACGACTTGAAATTCACATGTATGAAGATATCTGTACTCTTTTTGTCACCAAGAAATATCTCAGTCTTCTTTCCTCTTCGAGCATTATTGGGACTCCCTTCCCCCATATTCCCTATGTCTGTACGGACTGGCGTCAGGACGGCCGAAAGATCATACGCTGACGTCAGAGCCAAACGGTGTTGCTTCACAAGCTACAGCGCGCTGATAGCGCAGTGGAAACGTTTAGTAAATTTATGAACGAAGGTAAAACATAATCGGCCTTGCGTTTTATC